>JAUBNY010000054.1:1008535-1028502 GCA_032275445.1 Crypturellus soui | reverse complement strand
GGGGTCTGACATTTCTTCCCTCCTATCTCCCAAGCACTGGATTTCAGAAATTTTACTTGATCACATTCTATAGTCCCTGTGAAAATAATACGTAATGCAGCTAACCTTATTCATCCTTCATATATTTATCACTCTGCAGCAGTCCAAATCTTGAAAAGGATTTGAAACAAAGGCAGATTTTGAACCGTTTCTTACTATCTAGTTGCAATAACTATTTACATGTCTGGAGCACATAGCTGCTTTTCTCTGAAAATGATCTTGACAGGAAGCCTGTGTGTTGGTTTTATGAAAAATATTAATCTGCATTACATTTATCTGATATAATGAATCCAGACTTAAAGCTATTTAGAACACAAGACACAGTAACCCAGCCCTTTAAAGGGAAGGAACACTCTGGACCTCTTTTACTTGACAGAGCAGTTGAGACGGATGACTGAATAATTCTTGTTAGACAGCGGGGGTAACTACATAAAACAGTTCTGAAATCCTTCTTACAGAAATGTACACATTCGCTTACTAAGAGTAAAGAGCTATCTGTAAAAGCAAATAATGGTGAACCTTCTAATGGAGAATTTGGCTTTAAAACAATTCCATGATTTAGCTCAAGATCTTCCCTTGCTTATAGAGGTGTTTCAGAAACTAAATCCTGATTTTTAGGAAAAAATCAGGATAGCTATATGCAGCTTCCACAAAGCAGCCCTTTAACATACATTGGGCTGAGGTGCAAACCCATGTGCTCCACAGTACTGGGATCTGAATCTCCTTTTATATCTCTGAATGAGATTGCCATTTAAAGCAGACATAGATTTTTGTCAAGATTTAAAATATACACAATCTGCCAACACTGTAACTTGAAGATAAATAAACATTTATGAACAATACTAAACATTCACACTGTGAAATTACTAGAGTGACATCGAAATCTGGAGCAGTGAGAATATTATGAACAAGAAAATAAAGTGTATTTCCATCCATATCCAGTGCAAAGACAAGGAGTCTACACTGCACACTGCAGTTGAATACACTGCACTTACAGAAATAAAAGCATTGCACTGCAGTTCTCATAAAGGCATATTGCAGCTTTGACAGTTCAGGAACCCATCTGAATCCTGAAAACAGTTCTTTATTTTTAACATCTGTCGCAGAAGTTTTGTACATACCGCCTCTGCCTGCTGTTGCAGTTATTACATGCTGAAGCCATTTCATGTTGTTGCTGATCACAATAAAATGAAGATGCCAAATAAAGATACACCAGTAACTCAACCCACAAGAATTACTAACTACTAAACTCAGATGAAATACACCTTTTCCAGCCTTTATATCAAGCTATTGAGCACATTACAAGGTTTCTATCAGGTAACTGATAACCCAGATTTAATTTGTTATTCTGAAATCTTTAGTGTTTATATTATTTAAAATGACCCCACACCAAGATGAGGAACATGAGAAAAATGAAATAAGGATGGTCTTACCAAAAAGAGCTTCCTGCTGGGAGCATAGAGAAACCCGTAATGATCTCTCTGTCTCTGCCAGTAGTCCTCATTGCAGGGGAGGACACCTGCAAGACTTTTACACTTCCTAAAAAAAGTTTGACTTTGCTGTGGGAATGGAAACTTTTCCCAACATTAACATAAAATAGACACTAAACTTGGCAACTCCTGCTGAAGGATTTTGTTTCTACCCTGGCAGTTCACTGCCCTGACAAGCACGCTCAAGCAGGCAACGTGATGCTGTGTTTTTGTGCTGCACATTCCAGTACTTCTCATATCACCCAATTTTGGCCTCGGTTTTGCCTGACATCGCAGCTCCTCGCACTCTTAGCCATGCTATGGCTTTAACACACTACGTACTCTTACCGATTAACTCAAATAATTGGAAAGGGAAGGAAATACTTTACTCAAGATTCTCTTCACAAATCATACTTATGTTTATGTAAAAGGTCACAGTCTAGTTCCCTGGGTTCTTAAGTACTTCCAAAGTTTACTTTATTCTTTTTCCCGCACCCACCTCTTATTTCACTAGTATTTATTAGTCTTTAAAGAAGAATGATTCCCTCTTACCAATTTTTTCCTTAGTCACCTTGAACAAATAAAAAGTCATTCCTTTTCCTTAGACACTCAGCTAAGATTAGTGTGTCTCATTAAACAAGTGAAATGTCATCTCACATCTCTTATACCCATTCATCCAATAGAAAAAAAACACACTTGCAATCTCATGTATGTAACAAGAGACTTAATATTGGCATTTTTACTTCATATTGGCCTTCTTTGCCCAACAAAAAAGCAATGCTGCTGTGTTTTTTGTTCAAAAACCGAGAAAGGTTTTTCAGAGGCTCATCTTGGTCTCCACATAACTTTAAAGGACACGATTTTTCTCATCCTCTAAGACTGAAAACAGTGTTCCAGCCTCAATAGCTTGTTCTCTTCCATCTAACTGCTGGTGTACAAATGTACCTCTTAGAAGCACTGCTCAAACTGAACCCCAACTGAGAAAAAGTCATCCATCTACCAGCAATGTGAGCTGTTTGCCTCCCTTAGAACATCCTTCCCTCGTCACTAGCGATTTATTCTTAGTAAAACACAGTAACAATTTTCCATCAATACCCTCGGGCACTGTGGCACCCAAAAGCTCTCCACGACATTGTGCTTCCCTTGGATCTAAATCTGCACTCCTACAGAGATTTAACCATGAACTTGGAGTCCTTTAAAGTCTCACTCAGAGTGGTACCTCAATAGTCAGCTGTACGCAGAAAAGGGTCTGTTGCTTGCTTGCAATGTTTTACCTCAATAACTTACAGCAATAGATTTTTTTTCTGGACTGTTTAAAGAATTGAAGAATATTGCATCTTCTTCCAGCAGACGACTCTGCCAGCTATGTTTACATTGCACTAATTAAGAACTCAAAAATACACTCGTTGGTTTAACCTATTTAAGGATATGCATGCTCAGAGAATGAAAGATTGATTTGAAAATTACAGATGGCAGGCTAGCCTTTAATTTAATTTCAGATAATATAAATCCAAAGTTGCTACTGCCTGGTTCTCGGCCTCTCTATACCTTAAATTTGTAGAAATTTCCTAGTCCAAGTGCTTTGCGTAATAAACTCTTACTCTGTTAGTCTACTACAGCATCTACCACTCTCCCTGGCTTCTACTTTTTAGGAAAACTAGATAACATTCTCCATTAAAAAAAAAAAAAAAGGCAAAATAAAGCATCCACCCAACTCTTTCTTACTTGAATCTTTCAGGATTCAACTTCCAAGCCTTTCTCTTTGTGACTTAAAAAGTAATTTTTAAATTTAAATGTTGCTTTTATCTTTCCATGACAGAAATTCACCACCTCAGAGGCTTCTTTAAAATACTGGATTCACTTTGGTACTCCCAAAACAATAACATATCTCCTGCCCATTTTTTTTTTTTCCTAGCCTTTTATAGACTTTTTTTTTTTTTTCCCCCCTCAGGTGTTTTCATAACCTTTGAACAACACGCACTATATTCCAGTATTTGCCTCACTACTCAGACTACAACAACTCAGGCTGAGTTACTTAATACATTAGCCAGAGTCCCCTGCAGGACAGGCGTTATTAATTCAACATTCACTCTGCTTTCCATCCCATTTTAAAAAGTGGATTCTATTTCTTTTGTCATATACAAACCTGAGTTAAGCTACACAGCACTTTCCATGATGCTGCAGAATCCCATTTTGTTGTGTACAGCTAAAAGCTGTAATAACCCTCTGTTATCACAGTGCAAGTAAACAGCCACTTCTGCTACAGACAGTCTCAAGGCTTTGGCATCATTAGCACAGCAATTGCCATTTTTCCAGCAGAGTCACTATCTCCAGCTATGTGTGAACATTCTTTAGGATTGTGCTTCACATTTTTAATATAATGAAAATAATTACAAATAGAGATTTTATTATTCCATTTGCTCAGAGAGGCGGATACATTTGAAGGGCTAAGTGAGGAAAAATCCTAAAACATGCGTGTGTGCAATATAGCCAGATCTCCAAACTTGTTAAACACAGAATTTTTCAAAACAGTAGTTTTTGAAATTCAGTAGAAATATCACATTTAGCCTTCCCCTGTAACTATTTTCATTCTCTGACTCACATGAGTCAGAATTACAGCCTAGGTAAAAGGCTTCAGTCTTCCCAGAAAGTCAGTAGTGACCACATACATTTTGAAACAAGAATTATAGAACAATAGAGACAACAACCATTTAATATCAATATCCTCTCCATATATAGTCAATTCTGCACAAATTTCTACCTGACTTTTTTTAATATGATGGGTAAAAGCACTGATTGTTCATTAATTCTTACATCTGATTACGCAGTCATTACTTATGTAGGTCTTGCCTTGTTAATTTTTTTCAATCAAATTAAAATTAAAGTAAATTACATAATTCTCCTACTAATGGTAAGGGTTTTTAATTTAAGAGCCCTGAGCTGCACAAAGCAAAGGAACACTGTTCCACTGCTCAGTTTGCTATTGATCAGAAGTCAACACTCACTGTACACTAGCTGGATTTTTTGAGGGGAAGTGTTAAGGGACAGGTGGAATCTTTTGTTTTGTGTAATTAAACAAAACATCATCTTCTTGTCCACAGTTAGAGCTAGAATACTAGCCTAGAGAGATATCGGGCTGAAATGACCATTTCCATGCATTTATGAAATTGAAATCAGATCATAAAATCATAAATTAGTCTTGTTTTACACAGATAACCTACTTCTCATTCCAGACCACTATATTGACATTTGGAAACATGAAATGCATAGGCATATGGAGTTTGTTATTTCATTTTTCAAGTCACAAACATGATCTCAAAAGAAAGTAAGTTAAGATTAATTGCAGCTGATGACAGTGACTTGTATAACTTTAAGATGAGGACATCGAAAAATGCGCCTCCTTGGCGTTGTCGAGGAGGGTGTGCAGATGAGTCACATAAACTGATGGATATCCCTGCTTTAGAAGGTAACTCTTCTGCCAAGTCATGTTTGTTTTTATTTAATTCAGTTAAGAAAACACAATGTAATTTAGTTTACTACTTTTTTTTCTGAATCAATTACCCATATGACAGACAGTTGTAGTTGCATACACAACAAATCTCAGAGGGACAGTTCAGTACTTCATGATCACTACCAGGAAAATGGCAAGTCTAGACTCTATAAAATCTGTCCTCTTGTACATCAATACGTGGCATAATATTAAAAAAAAACCCACAATATATTACAATACTTTGTAAGCATTAATTGGAATGGTATCGCTCTAATGGAAACCACAGCAATAATATGAGACAAAAAGTTTATCACAGAAGAATCAATTTAGTGCCGTCTTACTATATCTTAGTTTTTCCAATATTCAGGTATTAAAAATTAATTAGGCTATCAGTGAGTACACAAAAGCACAACGAATGAGAGTCAAGGAGGAATAGAGCATGCTGCTCACCTGCGATCATAAAAGTGCAGATATTGGCGGTAATTATCTCTACACACTGAGGCCTGAAGGAAGTTAGGAAAATAAAAATGGTAATTTAATTACTTGATCTGAATTATAACAGTGCTATAAGGCATGTTTTATGCAGAACAGATTTCTTCAAGACAACAAACCAAGCCCAAAATTATTCTTCAAGCTATAAATTACATTTCAGAAGATTGTTGTATTGGTACATCGCGCTACAGAGGGAAAAATCTAATATTTACAGAGATGCAATCTCAAACTGGTCACTGAGACCTGAACTGGACACTCACACAAAGGCAAAAGTCCCATAAATTTAACAGAACTTTCCTGGTATCCTAGAGGCAGAGTTGACTTCATAACTCAAAGTCGAAAAAAAAAGATAAACTGCGGGCAATATTCAGCGTTAGTAACAGTCAGAAGCTAAGAATAAGGAAGAACATTGCATCTCTCAACAGTAATAAAGTTTGTCCAGCATCCCAGTGTCTGACTTTAAAACCTCTGGGGCCCTCCCAACAAATTCACACGGACTTGTGTAAATCAATTCATTCAGAGAAGCCAGCATGGAGATTCCAATACATAGATCTTTTAACCTATATGATCAATGAAAACAAGGAATGGATATGCAGTATCAATATATGCCATGACTTTTCTTAAGAAAAAAATGTTCCACCAATAATCAGTTTTAGAAAGATGAAAGGTATCTGGAATTGCTTTAAGAAAAACTCATCTTGGCAATTTAAAATCACAAAGTGACCAAAGTATTTGCTAAATAGTAATAGCAGGACCATACATTCAGTCCTCAACCAATTATATTCATAATGAAAATAAATTCTTTTAACAGTGGACTTTATGTTTAAGTCCGCACAGTTTTGGCCCAGGGTATAAACAGTAGCAACACTTGACTTTGACAAGATATATCACACAACTGCATGCGCAGAATGCACGGCTGAAATTGTCTATTTATCTACGCTGTTTGCACTGCTGCTTGTCTTCGAGAAGCTGCTATAAATCCTCACCCTGCAACTCCCACCCCTCCGATTTTCCCTTTTTAGTGCAAGATGCAGCTCTGCGCGGAGCGGGCAGGGAGGGCTGTGCTACAACAAAGCGTGGGGAGGCTGCACGCACCGGTGCGAGGAGCCCCGGGTGTTTGATACGCTCCGTCAATCCGCCTTCATCCCAGCAAACCCAACAAAGATGCTATTTTCTTCATTTCAGAACTGATTGGCATTTTAATTATTCTACAGCTGGAAGTGTTAATCACACTATGTAGTGAGGCGATAATTCACAGCTAGTAAAATTTCCTGCAATGATTTTACAAGCATCAATATACAGTTTGCATCATTAAACTAAAAAAAAAAAAAAAAAAAAAAAAAAAAAAAAAAAAAAAAAAAAAAAAAAAAAAAAAAAAAACGAAAAAAACAATAACAACAAAGAAAAAACAACACACACACGCATATGGCACATACTTCCAGGAAACATTTCTTAACAGTTATTGTTGTCCCTTTCAATCAGATTATGTAAATTGCTGATCAGTTACTTCAAGGGGCTCAAATACAGTAACTTTATTTATTGTTTTTATGCCGATTCATTAATAAGGATGCACGCATAGCAATCCAGAATCTTCCTCACCCCACTGATAATATTTTCTTCACCTATTCTACAAATAAAATGAATTCCGCTGGCAGGTAAGGGGGCTTCCATCATGCATGTGGTTGCTTTAAAAAACATGGAACAAAAAACAAAACAAAAACAAACAAAAACATGTCTTGAATAGCCAGGATTTCACATGCTGTTATCCTTGTCTTACATTGACACATGTTTAAGTGCATGCTGTACGTCAGGCACTTGCTCTTCCAAGGAAAGGTTTACGGAAAGTCATCTCTAGTTCTCCCTGGTTGCAGACAGTACCACAGATTCTCACAGGTCTCAGGACCTGTGAGAGGTCTCAGACTATGGGATTTCAGGTGCAAATTCTGTGGCATAAGCTACATTTTATAGTTGGAGTGACACAAAGCAACGTCACTGGGTAGTGCTGGGGCAGAGGCCAACACGAGCTGAAAGGCATCGGCAAGAGGGAGAAGTGACAGAGCTGCTGCAAATCCCCTGCTGCATGGAGGTGGCAGGGGCCAGACCCCAAAGACAGGGCACGTAACTATCTATATGTCCAAATAACTACCTATGTGCCAGAATATTCTGTTACTGCATAGCGGCTGGGGATAAGAAATCTGAAATCAGGAGTTTCTATATTTCCACCTTGTTTTCTAAAGTACTAAGAAATTGGAATCTCATTTACAAAAGTAAATTGAAAGATGTATGAAATCCAGGCTCCCAAGAGTCACCATGTCAGTTTTGAGAAGATTAATGTGTCCTTGGCACATTTATGGATGTGCTCTGCTCATCAGGAGGCGTTATAGCCCAAGACAGACAGTAGCCAACCAAAGATCATCTCCTACAGAACTATCAATACAAAAAGCCGAAATAAGGCACCGATATATATATAAACACACCCCTAACGAATTCCTTAAAGAATGTAATCGCTTCACAAGAAACATTTTAAAATTAATCATTCATTTGCTTATTTGAGGGGGGCACATGTGCAAGACGATTTATCTTTGGAAAACTCAGCCAGTTGGCTGCTGAGAATTCTCAAAGAAAAACATGCTAAAAACAAATAGCAAAAAGAGTCCATTAATTTTCTAAGGAATATTATGGGTGTGGTGAGACTGTTCTGGCAGTATGTACACGCATGGGTCCAGCACAGGATGGCTGTAACATATCATCTATTTCAGAGATAAAAGTTCTTTGCTTATTGGGTACAACAATCCTACAACATACTCAATAGTTAGATCCACTGTTTTCTCTGAATACAATTTAAAAAAGGTAGTTTTTGCCAAGTTTAAGATGGCCCTGTATACAGATGTATCTCCAGTTCTGAGTTAAATAAACATATCTATCAGATATGGACGTTAAAATGAACTTCATTATTATAATAAGCGGTGTTCAAAAAGTTTTATATTTAATCAACACTAAACTTGTCAGATACTACATTTATGTAGCATTTGTTTGGAAAAAGTTTTTATTTATATGTGGGGGGATGGGGAGAGGGAGAGAATGTCAGGAGTTTTCGGGTTGTTTTTTAAACATGGGCTCATCAATGACTTCACCAACTAGCCATGCCTGTGAATCAGCCTAACAAAAAGCTAACAGGGTATCATCTGAAACACAGAGTTCTCTTCTGTAATGCTTATTTCCTGAATCTGTGCATATCTTTTTTAAAGCTAACAAATGCTCTTGCATTGTCAGGAGTGTGAATTTTGAATGAAAATCAAGCAAATCATTTTAAAGTCTGTGTGTCAGAAAACCAAATTACCAAAAATTTCACATATTTGTCTCTTATTGAAGTCAGCAAGTATATTTAGACCCTTGTCAGTAATCTGCTTATGCAACGATCTGTTATTAACATCTTACCACAGTCCTTGTAATTTATATACTTCTTTTATCCTTTGCTGGATACACATATCACAATTAAAGCCTTTTATCTTAGGCTGAACACTGATCTCTGAATGTAGTAAAACACACTAATAACAAATAAACTGGTGTTTACAAACAAATATAGCTCAGGCAATTTGTTAGTAACACTGACTCTTCACATTAATGCATAAAAGACAAGAACAGGAGAAAGTTCAAAAATATCATTTTCACAGAACTCATTAAAACTTTTGGCTTAGGAAATGGGGCAAGGGTAGCTACAAATCAGGTTCACATGGTGTTTCATTTTCCTTATAAAATATGTATCTTGGATCCACAAGTATTCCTCTGAGCCAAAACAAAAGGAGGAGGAAAAGGAGATTAACTGCAAGGCAAAAAGAGGCATTTGTGATTGTGGGTATATGATTAAGCAGACCCACACATTTTTTGGTTCTGCAAGTGTATCGAGATCACGCTTTTCTTGGCCAAGAAGTATGAAACTATTGCATTACTGTCTCCCCAGTCAGAGGGATAAGTTCCATGCTCAGACTTATTGATTTATGGCTAGGATTAGTATGTGGGATGGAACATATCAGTCATACCATTTCATTCCCATTTCACATCAGGAATGACTAAAAAAACAAGTTTTCAGATTAATCTACCCAACCAAATCTACAGAACAGAACTGTTGGCAGGATAAAGGCAGTAAGGACGAGGGGCCTTTAATACTAATATGTAGGCTAACTGGTGAAGTTATCTGTAACACCTACCAAGGACTTGACAACAATAGTTTAGAAACGTGTCTAGCATGATATTGTTATTCTTTGTTTACAGAGCAACTAGCAGATTGGGATCATATTCCATGAACACGGCTACTAATAGTGCACTAAAACACAACTTCAGAAGGAAACTTCCCCCCCTGAAGAAGAGTGAAGAACTTTTAAAGAAAGCTACTTGCTTCAATCCATACAAGTTGCAAGGGTCGGCAGAACACAGTAACCCATAGGCACAAAGAAGTAAAAATAAAAGAATTAAAAGATAACAGAGAAAATAACAAAAAAAAAGTGAGAAGGAGGCTGAAAGAATATATTGCCACCTGATAGGCAATTCAAAGCCAATGGTAGAATGTAGCTCTAGCCATGGAAATATGACATAGTAGTCACATAGTAGTAGTTTGAGCAATTCAACAATTTCCAAACAATCCATTTTCTGCACAGTTCCGAGTGAATTAGTCCATAAGACTGAAACAAAAAGGAAACCAGAACTCTCAAAACCCATACCGTCCCTAGCAGGAACGACATTTTCTGTATTAATTGTCAGGACACTTAAACTGGCCCATGCAAGAATGTCTTACAGACAAGAGCCAGGGAGGTGGTCGTTATTCCCGCCTTTATCATAATCCAGTGCACATATAACAGACAAAAATTCAGACCAGCAATAAATTGACTAATAGATAGAAAGGGGTCATCAAGAAGCAAAATTCAAAGGGGAAGCAGACACAAGAACAGAACACAAGTACTAAGACACAAAGGAAACCTCCTGGAGAAGTGTTTCTCCTTGCTATGCACTACTGTGAAATTTATAAATAACTTTTAGGGTACCAATTAGGAATCAAAGGGATTTTGATAAAAAAAATTAAAACAAAAGAAAAAGAGATACCTAAGATGTAAACATGCTTAAATTTTCTGCTAAGCATCAATCTAGAAACTTCTGGTTTATTTTTAAAGACTGTGAATTTTTAAAAGATCAAAAATAGTACAACAGATTATAAGTAGAGACCTTTATGACCTAATGGCTGGCAAGATAATAAATAATGCATCTTCATCTGAAATGCAGATTAGACCATTCTTAAGTGATTAGCAATTTTTAAGTAATATACATGAATGGAATGCATACATAACATATGAGACTCCATGGACAGTATTTATAATTCACTAGTTTAAAGAGACAAAAAGCAATGCAGTTATTCTTCATAGCATGACATTAGAAAAAATTATTGCTACAGTAAATCTGTCTTAATATTTCAACAACTGTGGGGTTTTTTTTCACCTCACAATTTTTCTCCTATTCAAAATAGTCCATGAATAGTGGAAGTCCCATAACTAAGTCAAAGTCATTCAGTGATATTCAAATAATCATGAATTTTTTGAAGCAATATCACTGCAAAATGTCTGAAAATAATTCACTTTAAATATGTACATCGAAACATGCATCACCTTATCTAATTGGCAAAGTCACATGCTATCTTTATCTAGCTGAATGACTTCTCTAAATACTACAAGAAAAAAATAGTCTTGAATTCTGAATTTTACAATAATATATGCACAAATAGAACAACTTTCTGCTGATGAAATAATCTGTCCATACAAAATTCAAACACTCTGAAATTAATATTGAAGACAAGCTGAAAATCTAAGAAGCCAACAAAGTTTCAGGAGCCCTGCCAAGCTTTCAATGTGCCTTTTGCATTTTCTTCAGAGTTAGATTTTATATCATGATGAAAGAGAATCAGTCTGTAGTTACAGCAGGTACAGATTAATCTCATACTACACCAGACACACCAGAGGACACGCCAGAACTGAGATAAGATGCGAAACGCATTGGAACAAATCCTATTGCAATATACCAAAGCCAATTATTTAACCTTAGTAAAGAAAAGGGACAGCAAGGGAGTTTTGACATAATAATTTTTTATTATGATCATAATAAGGCCAAGCAAGGCAAGGAGAAAGAGAGAGAGAAAGCTCTGCGCATAACTGCAGGCAGAACAAGCCAGCTGGACGCTGCCAACACTGCAGGAGGGATCCTTTGCTCCCACTTGCTTCTCTCTATAGAAATTGCAGGCTCTTGCCTTGTCTCAGCATTAGTCCTCCTACGCTGACAGCTTTCACTTTCTTTCACATTGGTTATACTCCTCAGCATTTTTCTTAAGATCTACCACACACATCCCCAAAACTGCTATGCAAAAATACACGGTTCAGCCTGTTTCCTTTTATAGGTCTCCACAGACATGACAGAACAGCAATCCCACCCCTAAAACTTTTTTTGTACTTTGGTATTATAACAGAATCAACTTGAATTCAGTTGTATGTACTTTCTGTTGTAACATCCCAGCAAAGATGGTAGAAGGGACAAAAAAAAAAAAAAAAAAAAAAAAACCCACACCAACCCTTTTCAAAACATTACTGACAAGATGCAGAAAGACTTCCAAAGCAGTAAGAGCTAGCGACATTGAGAGATACTTCATAAATTCTAAATGTTGTCCCTGGAATAGAAATGTAACATCCTCCACAAATGCAGTTAGTGATCTTTGACCAGATAACTCAGTGTTTCCATCTCCAGGAGCAGCGCGCACAGTTCACATGTCTTGAATCAACATGCGAGTCCCTTTCCGTGAGCAGCCAAGCACCACGTTCAGGTCTGGAGGGCTGGATAGTTCAACTGCGCTGCTCCCTGCACTGGGTTAAAGATATGAATTGTGATGGGTTTTCCTGCTCTTCTGCACAAGCAGAAAGATGGACACTTCCTGAGAATTCACTCTCTGGGCCACATCCGTGCCTTAGAGCACGCAGCCGAGGGACAAGCCGTCCCCGCCTTCACGTCAGCTGGAAGTCTTGCCTTATGTGGGGGAAAAGCAACCAAAACAACGGAAAAACAAACAAAAAAGGCCAGGCATATAATCTTCCACACCCAAAATAAAACGTGAGCTTTATAGTCAGGTGTAGCTGATTTAGTCCAGGTCACAATCCCATATAATAGGGTCCACCTGCAAGCAGCAGCAAGGGACGCCCAGCACAGGCCCAGCTCCACATCCCCTTGTGTCCCGCTCCGCTCGGGCTCTTCACATTCCTCAGATTGCTCCGGGCTGCGGTACAGCGTTCATGGGGTTCACATGCTGCACGGCACCGGCTATGAATCTAGCCTGGAATGTGCTTCTCAGCAATTAAAAACAGAGGGTGGGAGGGGAAAGAGGGCAACAAAACATGATTGATACCATGCTTTTATCGCAGAATTATTAACGTTATACATCCTATAAAGAACATTTTTCTCAATGTTAAAAATATAAGTGTGACTTTTTTTTTCCCCACTCCTCCACGAAAGTTAAAGATCGTTCTACTTGTAATTACTTTTTACTGAAGAAGCTTCACAAGTGTGCATTACGTTTATATTACGTTTTGAAGAAAATATTATCCCATTTTTCCGTTCCTTCGCCCCATTCATGTAATCAACTGCTTAGATGTTGTTTATATCCTTTTCTCTTTTTTATTTTTTTCCTTATTCTATCTTTTAAATATAGGACTTTTATTCTCCTCCCTTTTTCATTATGATTCCCAGAAGAACCATGTTTGAGAGCACACAGGAGAAGGAGTAGCACATTTCTTAACACATGGGGTTCAATATGTGAAGCATTTGCCCTGCCTGCATCCCACGGCACGTGCTGAAAGCGCTCCGACTGCAGCAAACTGAACTGCTGCCAAGCACCACAGCACAGCTGAGAGAAGCACATACCTTCTTTCAACAGCCACTTTAAAGACTATTTTAATGTTTCTTCAAGTACTGAAAAATAAAGAAGTAAAATCTTGCTCAGATAAATATTATGCTTACTACATATGAAAAGTAACTGAGAAATCCAAATATAAATTTCTTTCTCCCCCGCAGAGTATATTTGATATACATTTACTGCCATGCCAAATAATTTCTCAGTAGAAAAAAAGAGAAAAAAAAAAAGGGGGGGGGGGCGTGGAGGACCTTATAAAAAAACAAATTCAGCACTGGTTGCAAATCTGTAATCAGCACTCCACGACCTTTCTGAAGGGATTACTGCTCCAGGTTTCCTCATTAAATTGTGAGGAGCTGGCTGCTCACAGGCTGCCGTCAGCTGCTACCCGATGATGATAGGAGGATTTTCCCAGCACATTATAGCAACCAGGCAGCTTGACAAACTTCCTACAAAACTGGAATATAGTATCTCTGCAGTATGCAATGGAGTTTTGCCAAAATCTTAACAGCCCTATTATTTCACCCTGACAGGCTGTTTTACAGAAGTTATTACTTTTTCATTATAGTAAGTGAAAGCAGGAGGTCACTGGACAGAAGAAAAGGGTATTTACATTGGACCTTTGGCATCATTATAACTAGATAAATGGCAAATCCAAGCCAGAAATGCTTCACTTGGAGTGACACTGCAATTGTTAAACTGTATATCTAAAAGATAAAGATAATTTAGCCCTTACCAAAATACTATACCAGCTTTTTCATTTAACAGTGAAGAAAAAGAAAGAAAGAAAAAGAAGCAAGAATGAAATACTCTTCACAACACTACATGCGAGTGGAACAAATGCAGCAGACATAGGGCTGTGACAATTCAGACCAGCTGAGGATCTAGTCTTAGCAAAATAAGCCCATTATAAATGATAACGATGGAGGCACGATAACATATATACTTGTAAATTGGGAGACAAAGGTATGTCTTTGAGGTCTTATCTCAAGTAGTCATCTATCTCAACTCTTCAGTGTGTAGAAGTGAGCAGGCAGCACTGTGGTCCTACAAAAAGCAATCCCATGGAGAGACAATCTATGAGATTCTGTCTAATAATTCATCCTCTTTCCTGTACCACTCACCTGGGCAGAGAGTGAAAGAAAATGGATGCAGAAAGAGCAGATCTGGCCCTGCTGCCCCCTTGATGCCTCAGGCATCAAAGATGGGGATACATCTAAGAAGAAATAACAGAGTAAACAACTATTTATTTTCAGACAAGGAAGGAGTAGAAGATTGTTTTTCTGCCTGGGACATCTTCAGTGGGGAGGAGAGTTTCATGTGTTCAGTACACAGAACTCTTCATTCATATGTCAACATGTACAGCAAACCATTAAAAAAAAAACACTAATTTTAAATTGGAATCAAGACCTCATAATTATTCTGGACCCATATCCATGTGGGTGAAGTGAAATCTTCACATTTGAAGTTTCCAAAAAACCCAGCAAAATAAGACTGCACAGGAAAGAAACAGTGCTTATATCTGTTATTTTAACTATGGGAAAAGAATGGCACATATGTTATCACTTAATACTGATCAAATTACATAGGAAATCTGCGCTCATAGTAATGCAAAAAATGAGGAAACAGAAAAATCTATCAAAGGTCATATGTGAAATGCAAGAATCAGAACATAATAACCTTTCTGTGTCAGTCTCCAAAGCATCATGCTGAAGAATCCCCACAGGGAACAGGACAGGGGCACCAGATATAGAAGTCAAAAGTGTTGTTTTCGTGGCTGAAGCTCCTGTGCTGGCTTTAGCGGTTATAAAATCCACCTGATATCAGCAGAAATGCTTCTGGTTTGTACTAGAATAGTGTGTTTACTTGAAAAGCAGTTGCAGTAATCTGTTACTATCACTCCATTTGCTAGCACCCTCAGCCGGATGCTGCCACCCACACCACAGCGAGCACAAGCAAACATGTGCTTAGCCAGAAGCTTAACTACATTTATTAGCAAAACACAACTCCCAGCAACAAACCTAGGAATCCAGACTTGGCATAGAGAAAACTTTACTGCTGCTTCTGTCTGCAACTAAATGAGAAGCAGTCATAGGCAAAATGAAAGCATTAAGTTTAAAAGTATAGTGAGGTCTAGAGCAAAAGCCCTTACTTCCATAGGTCTAAACAGGCCTTTACAGGTCCAAAACCATGTTCTACTAAAGGGCCTAGGCGTCACCTCATCGTGGCGATTCCCGAGGATTTTAAATACAGAGCACTGTCGGGCCTCTTCGGCCCGGGCCGCCAGAGTGCCATCCCAAGCTGGATGGGACCACGTCGCACTCCAGCCCTGGGGTTTGACACACGCAGGCTGTCTGCAGGGTCCCCAGGGCCGCCGGGGCTAGTTCAGACTTTCATCTTGCCCAGACACACAGACCATGGAAGCTGAAACTAAATTCCTCTAAACAGTTTTCCAGACGATGCTTTAGAACGGATGAGCCGCCGGGTCCTCCTGCCCTGGAGACTCTTTCATCACAAGAATCAGACGGGTCTTGACAGTTTCTTTTCTGTCCCTGAAATATAGTTGCTCTCATACCATGGCAAATGCACATTGTATATCACTTGTGATGAGAACCAAAAATCAAACATCTGCCTTGCAAATTGCTGTACATGTCACACAGCAATTCTGAATACGTATTTCATGGTACAGCCGTGGCAGATATAATGGATGAATACTGGTAGACAGACAGCATAAAACTTTATTGAACACTATTCATTAGAATAAAAATTGGTTTATACAAAGAATATTCCCTTACTATTCAGATGCCCACGTCAATAAAACTTTGTTGAAAGAATATTTTTATAAAAAAGAAAAATTGTGATTTTACTCAATTATCTATTTTACTAATTTTAAGTTTGTTTTTACAGTATGTTTTCCACCATGATTACTCTTTAAACACAGTACTTAGACTTTTCAATGATACTTTTAGAGTTCTGATAAGGCAAAAATAAATAAACTTAACTAAAGGTAAAGACTTCCTAAAGTTAGGAATGTATAAAGCCTGAAGTGCAGAATTGAAATAACAATTTAGACAATTTTATAAAAAAAAAAAAAAAACCCACAGCTTTCATCAGTTCTATAAAAATAAATTAAAAAGAAAAATCAGTATTTAGCATAAACACACAAATGCCAGGAGAACATGCTACCAAAAGCCCCACATTGTCCTAGTGCGCTGTCTTAGGTCTGTTTCTCCAACTCTGCCACTTCCTTTAAGTCAGATTTACTTTAGAATATAATCTTTTGACTAAAAATAGTATTAAAATGCACTAAAATTTTAATTTTAATACTAAAAATAGTATTAAAATGTGAGTCCCAGTTCTTACTGACTGCAGTTTGTCTGAGCATAGACAGTAAAGTTCAGAAATTGTTATCCAAGGCTGACAGTTCTCAGCATGCACTCGCTGAGCTGCAGCTCATTCCTGACCTACGCCTGCAAGATCAGGCAAGGGTTACACCTTTTGGGCACACACTGGATGGTTTCCTAAAAAGCAATCTTTACATGGCAAAGGAGAACACATTTTGAGAGCTGTTGTAAGTTACGTACTCTGATAAATTTAATTTTTCTTCACAAATTAAAAGTTATACCTATATACATTCAGATCACATTTGTTTTTAAAGAAAATTCACCTGCATAGGAGCTGCACAAGTGACATGACATGAAGAGCACTGTATGTTTTCTCTAAATTTTGAAAGTGGTTTGAATTTCACAAACTAGGAAAGTTTGGTCAGTAGTGCATTCATAAAAAGCAAAAGAGAGAATATGTTCTGTTTTCAAGATCCAATTAATATTTTGGTTTCTTTTCTGTCACAGAACCCAGTCCTAGCGGCCGTTCAAACTTTGATGGTAACATGCCAAAAATACCAGGGGAGCTGACCACAACTGGCATGTTCTGAAAGGGAAATTGTTTTCTTCAAATCACACTGAACTAAGTCATTGGTTTCTCCACATATACTACTGAATTCTCAATAAATAAATACATAATAAAAATACAACCCCAGTAATAAAGGGTTTCAAAATAGCACCTGAGTCCACAGAGATGCAGCTGGATCAGAGACATGCAACTGATCCAGATACAAGGAGTGAAAGAGTCAAGGTGAGGAGTTTCTCAGAGACCAGAAACTGAAACTATATCCATCAAGATGAAGTATTTGTCCAAATATTTTTAAAATATTTCTTAAAATATTTTTATTCAGTATATTATTTTTTTCTCCTCAAACTGTTCTACTTCACTGCTAAATATCAGGTAAATGATCTTTCTCAAGCCACCAATATTCTATTATTTTGGTCTTTGAGGCTGTCCAACTTTCTCCTTTATAACATAATCTTGCTTTGTCTTTCTGCTCCCTCCCACATTTTTGTCCTCAGTAAATTTCATTGGTATAATTTGTTTATGCTAGAGTTGATAATAAAAACAAACAAAAAAAAGATGACACACACAAAAATCTCTTCAATCTAATCCTTAAGGAATTAAGTTTAACCTCCATCCAAACAGTCCTTCATAGTTATTCATTACTGACATACTTTTAACACATTCTTTATGTGCCGTGTACATTCTCTACCAAGGACTATAATTTTTAACCACAGGAAATTAATAAAGTTGCACTTCAAAGAACAACTGAGGATAATGTATTTAAAATTTCTTCTAAATTCCTGTACTACAACTGCTAACTCATATTCAACCTATAGGAGATAAATTTTCTCTTTTCCCTCAGGCAGGCACAGATAAAGTTTCCAGTTGTAGGAAGATTTTTGAAATCAAAAAGCAGAAACAACTATGGAACAGACTCTGCAAAAGTAATTAAAGCATCCCTTTAAAGCATTTAAAGTTGAACAGAAAGCCAAAGAGCTCCAGTGGGAAACTTCTGTAACACAGAGTTATTGAAGTAAAACACATCTCCATGCTTCTTAATCCATGCTCTACTTTTTCCACACCTGAACAGAATGCTATTCTGTCAAGAACTGTCTATTTTCTCCTCACTTTTTTTTTTCTTTCTGGTCTGGAGATGACTTAAATGAGAATATTCTTCATAGCTTCATCATTTCTCTCCATTTGCTTCTCATCTTTGGCCCATAATCTTCTTTCCATAGCAGAACCTGTTTGTGGCCCTGTTTGTACCACTTCTTTTGTGATGTTAATCACAAAAAATCAGGACAATCATATAAGTATATTTAAACTTATTTTCTTCACTGACACACAAGTAACACTACTAGGAAAACAACCTCAGCAAATATCCATCATCCAGTTGCCCCGACAGGCTCCGATTTGACGTTTTACCTCTCCTTGGGGACAGAGGGCTTCATAGGTACCAAGAATCCAATTAAAACCACCCAGGACGACTGAGAAGCTGGGATACCCTTACCCATTCACAGAAGCCTGTGTACACTTTAAAATTTTGCTTTTTGACCAGAGACCTAAGAGTTTGTAAGAAAAAATGTAATCTTACCCTAATTTAACACAGCACTGTACTGCTGAATAGCTGCTTTGGTAAAGTGAGAAAGCCAACAGCATTATTGTGCATCCAAAGTCAGCATAGGACTAGACAGATTTTCAGCTAATACGAAACAGCATCAGCCTCATTAACTTTTTGGCCCAGAACCATCTTCTAGCTTAAAAGTACACATATTGCATACACTTTCCACTACAGAGTTTTTCCACAAGCTGAATCTCTGCCTCATCCACCTCCTTCTCTCACAATTTCTCGCGGTCACATCCTGTTGCTGCTCCAGCTGGTCTTCATTATTTCATCCTCAGCAACACTATGCAAACATGTCCTGCCCAAAGCTAAGAATTCTCCATTTGCTATTTTCCTAGTGCTAGAGCAGCCTGAAAGCACCACCTAATGGCATAAGTATTATCCTGAATATTATCTTTTAAAAAGTGCTTCTTAAGTACCTTAAGGAGGTATGGGTTCATGTAACAAATTTTACTGGCCATGTTGTACAGACTGCCAAGTACAAAAACAGGGAATGTTATTTCATTCCACATGCAGGCCAAGTTGTCCAATATAACCAAGCCATATTTTTATAAAAGCAAATCCTTCTATATCGTGTGTATGAGTTTACTAAGATCCTCATTTTCCAAAAGAGCTTAAGGAAGGAGATCTCTAATACAGTGGCCACAACTGCATTCTGAGGAAAACTGAGGGATCTGTATTGGAGATCAGTAAACAGGGAGACCTCTAGTGCTACGTGCATCTAAAGCAAAAACATCCTGCTTCATACATTAATGCAAGAGTCCATCTGTGGGTTGTTTTATATCATCAGTACACATTAACCAGAAATTGAAGTAACTAGAAAGCTGTCTGTTTTCTTACTTTATCCAGATATTACTACTTGGCTTCTGCAGTGTTCCTTGCTACTACTTTCAAGAGTACAAATGAAATGAGAGAAAAAGGAGAAAAAAAAAAAAAAAGGCATGATTTCATTCACAATAGCTTGGATTCAGTTTTGGCAGGACACTGCAAATTGCTGGGGTTGACCTCTGACTCTGAAGCAAGCTC
>JAUBNY010000054.1:979071-997138 GCA_032275445.1 Crypturellus soui | reverse complement strand
CAACCCATCAGGTCAGAGGACGGGGCACAGCTGCCTAGGTCACTGCACAAGGACCCGTCCTGTTAACGTGACAGGAATGTGTTACTTGGCTCAGCTGGGGCCTCCTCTCTTTGTGCAGCATCGCTGAGACTGCGCTACCTCGGCCAGTGAGGAGGGATCACCTCTCCCTGTGCACTCTATCTTGGGCACCACCGAGTCATCTCCTGCAAGGACAAACTCTGCCACCTAATGCAGTTAAGGAGTGCAAGGCAAGGGTCACCAAAATAGGTCCTACAGTCAGTAGGGAGTACATTACAAACAGAAGTAGACTGACTGCAGCTCCATATAATCACCTACTTAATAGGTGAAAGCACCAACAATAAAAGTTCTTGGTTTAAAAAAAAGTCGTCTTGGATAACTTGAGGGAGGTTATTTGTGATCTCGTAAGATATTACTTTCTGTTGCAGAGAGGACATACAGAGGACAACCACAGACAGATATATTTATCACAGATATTATCTGGATGTTCATGAATGGACACCACTGCCAAAAGATTCAAGTTTTCCATACAAAGAAGTTGAATATCATGCAAAGTCAAAATTTCATTACACACAGACCAGTCCCACAGTCCTTTGTCATAACAACTAAAGACCAGTATATGCTAATACTACGGAAGTGTAATGCACTTTTAAATAAAAAACACACTCTATCCCAGGTACGCAGAGGCAATAGCAACTGTTTAACTGGTTAGACAATGCCAAAGGGTGGCCAAAAGTAATCCTTATTAGAGCCATTATCTCTTCTCTTTCCCCATTTGAAGAAGAGTTCTCATGATATATGATAAACAGATTTAGACTTGACACTCGGGTAGTGCTTTCATCTGATAAAAGTAAAACCTGGATAGGATAAATCTAACTGATACTCGGGCATTTCTTAATCCTTGCACAAATCAGAAGAGCTGATAAGAATCCTGAACATTTGCCATCCTAATTTTCAGCTCCAAGTCCTCTGCATTAGCCTGCATCTGTGATTTCTAATACGGCAACGCTAGTGAGATGTCATATTCCAGGATAACTAAATGCACTGTTAAGAAAGCAGCAGACATTACCGACAACAGCACAAGGCAGAACTCTTCAGCACCTGCTGTCAAGGATATGCATGGGAAGGAGGACATATTTGGAGAATGTTAAAGGAGTAATTTGTTTACAAGTGTTTTATTTATTTATTTTTAAGCAGATGTAATCTAATAAACAATTTGCCCAGAACACAGTCTGATTCACTTTGAAACCAAGTGACATTTTAAAACTGTTGATCATGCTAACCTCCAGTATAATTAACATTTATCATCACTTATTATATATTCATTAAGTGTCATGTTCAGATTATTTATACTCCAGGGCAACTGTCCTTCAGTCAATGCAGCAAGATGTGCAAGAGCTAATAAAAACAACCAAAAGATGATTTAGTACACAGGACGCAGCAAGATTAGTACAGCAGACATTTATTACTATGCAAGAAAATCACATTGCACATTGTGGTTCTTTGAAAGCCAATTCCAGAAGAATCAGCTTGCCTGAAGGAAGTCAAGTGTGTCTCAGATCAGGACCTTCTTTATACACAGCTGCAAACACTGCCCAGTTCTACCTGACAGCTACAGCAATAATTTACCATATTTATAGAAGCAGAAGAGAAAGGCAGCGTCAAAGTGTGATAGCATCAGAAGGGGGAGAATGGAAAGCAGATAAATTCTCTTTTCTATATAGACTGATTCCTGGCTATAAGAAAAAAGAAACTAGCTCCCTGGGTAAGGGAACTGAAGAAGGGACAAAAGCGTAAGCAGAGGCCTGTTTCCACCTACAGGGCACAATTCTGATGGAGAAGCAACACCTGGAGCAACACCAATGCAGAGCTGAGGAGCAAGTGCCAGCTTGAACTCCATGGTACACACGGCTCCACGGGCTGTGTTAGATCAGGCAAAGACTGGATCCAAAATGGTCAGACTTTCCTTTATTTTTTTAAGCCAACCCAGTTAAATGTCCACTGGTGAGAGGATGTCTAGGATGAGATTACATTGTGACTGAAGGAAGACGACTGGTCAAGTGCGAAGAGATAGATTGGCAAGGCAAAAATGGACAGGTGATTAGCCAAATCAGCCCCCAAGAGACTGTAGCCAGACAGGAGGAAGGACTCCAGGGAGAGAAAAGAAGCCTAAATGAAACACTGAAAACGGCTGCAGGAAGGAAGGCATCCTCGGGGGAGGCTTCATAACTTACAGTACAACACCTAGTTAACACAAGGTACTGTGCTCCACATTGGAAAAACACTTTTGTCTAACTTGCAGCAATGTTTTCAAAGACAACAAATTATTGGATAAGAGTAATTCAGCACAGCAGGCTCCAAAAGGATAGAATTAAATACATAGGTATGGGTCTCCAGCTAAAACCCAGGGGTAGCAGACTAACATAGTACCACACACACACACAAGATACTAGAATGAGAACCAATATATTCTCTGCAAAAGGCTGCAGAAGAGCAGGATCCCCTCTGACCATCCCAAATGGCAAAGATTTTCAGGATAACACTGGAGAAAGGGCACGTTCAAATAAAACTAGTTCCGTAAGTGAGAGGTATTTTTGCTACCGCTTTATCATTTCAATAAGCACTCAACATTAAAGCAAAGGTCTGGAGAGGATTTAGCCATAATCTGTGATATACCAACTTTCCATAGAAGCGATTTCCTTTTACAGTGTATCCAAATACACTTTCTGCACAGGGAATAGTATTCACTGCAATGAATTACAGTCATTCAGTTATTAAGGCCAAGTACTAATTTTCAGAGAAGAACAGAACAGAGAAAATCCCGTTGGTACATTTCTACTCTTTTGTGAGGCTCACTGGAACTCCCTTAGAACTCGCTGGCATTTCTGGTTATTCCACGGGCCTCCTGGCAAACACATCTCTGATACTGTGGTATCACTGTACATTAAAAGAGTATTTAATGCAATGTATGTTTTGGCAAAATCGTTGCAAGTAAGAGGAAGCTAGTACTAATTATGCAGTAACTATCATAATTAAAACCAGATAATGTGCATCTTTTACACATTTTAATTAGAAAGCTTTGGAAAAAAATTACATGAGGTCAGAAGCAAATAGGGCAGTCTGAAAAAGAATTTGGTTATCACTTGCTGTAAAATAAACAGATGTGCACTCTATGTGCACTTTGGCATGCTCAAGAATTTTGGTTTTTTAAATGTACACAACAGAGTAAGACTCTTCCTGTATTCCAACCTGCTTCTTAGATACACAAGTAAAACAGAACAGAATTTTGTTAATATTGAGTTAGAATATGAACTAAAATACCAACAGCTGACCACATGGCAACTTGGAAAAGGACCAAAAAAATACCACTTAGGGAAAGGATCATTTTAGAAACTGAAATAGCAACACTTGCAAGAAGATAGGAGGGTAAAACAGAAAAAAAATGGTTAAAAATATCAGTCTGCCTAGTATTCATTGTTTCCCATAACTTTTAAATGGGAAGATCTATCAGAAAGTCACAATCTAACAACATAATGAAGCAGTGAGAAAACAAGGTGCTTTCTTGCTGTTGCCTTCTTCCCCACACTTTAAATTTTATGCAATTTCCATAGGTACAAATGTGTGTAATAATAATAATAAAAAAAAATCAGTTACTTGATCAGGCAGCTTTTCCCCCAATAGGAGTTTTCAGTAAGAGCCTGACTTTTTTCACAAAAATAAAGTCAAAAGAAAAGATGTCAAGAAAAGCATATATATATATAGGGAAAAAGAAATGCAGATATCTCTATTCACCCTCAGATCAATAAGCACCATCTCATCTTCACAAATGAAGCAAATCAAATTATGAAAAAAAAACAAAAGGCTGATTTCCTCACAAGTAGTAAAAACATAAGAAAAATGTATCTATGGAAGAAATTGCATTTAAGTAGTACACGCATACACCTCATACACCATGTTCTACAAATCATCTTTCGTTTTACTTCTGCCTCCCTTATTTCCCCCTTCTTGCTGCCAACCTCACAGTGCATTTTCTCTTCCTTAGCAGCACTGAGATGAGGTGTAAAGTCCCTGAGCAGAGCAAGCCAAGGCTAACCCCAATGGACTTCACCTTTCTAATGAGACAGCCTCCCTGCCTGCAGGTCTAAAGGTCCTGAGACACCAGGCTCCCTGTGAGGAATTTCTGGCTGAAGGTTACAAAGACTGGGAAGCAGCCTGGGCAAAGACAAGTACAGAACATTTAATCACAATTAACATTTCTGCCGGCAGGGTTAATTTCAACGTTCTGGCGCACCACAAGGCCACAATATGATCTGACTGCAAGATGCTCAATATTCTAGCTGCACCCAGCCACATTTATAACCTCCTAGCTCACTAATGAGCCAAGTGACATTTAAAATAAACAAATAAACAAACCAGCAGATTAAGAAAAAAGAAACCTACCTGCTCCTCTGAGCTGGGGCTAACTAGATTATAGCACTTGTCTCACCTCAGCCTCCACCTGTGTTTGGCATCTCTCACAGGTGGGGCAGGCAGAGGCAACAGCCCTCTCAGCACCTCATTAGCCCCATGGGGGCTGTCATTATTTCGAGGCTGCTTCCAATATTCAAGTATTTTTAATCATATGCTATCTCCATCAATCACAATCACTGCGAGTGCCTTGAAGCCCTTTTCAAATTGATAGTGCTTTTCCAAGATCGACTTGTAAATGTATTTTAGAGCAAATGAGCAACAGCTAGCCAAATGTGACACATTAACCCTGATTTGGGGAAAGAAGAAAGATATGGAGTTGAAAGTATAAACATCTGCTAGTCAAATTGATGCAAAATAAATCCACTGCTATATTCCTATACGCTTTAGAGAACTCTTACATTCCTTTTTTAAACTGTGAATATCCATATAAAACATCATAAAAGATTATGCTCTGATCTCTCAAATATCTTATGGTATATAAAGATTGATTAGAATAACAAAACATATTTAAGCATCAGTCTCTACCCCTGTGAGCTCTACAATAAGACAACTGTCAAAAACAAGTTACATATCTTAAGCTGCAGGCATCAAAATTAATTATTTCACAGCAGAGCATGGCTCAGAAGGACCCCTGTAATTAGGATAATAAGCATTAGCACATATTGTGACTATTATGGGTTTTTTAATTTTTAAAATATTTTAGATGCAATTGGTTTGCTATTTTTAATTTTTCATTTTTTATTTCAATCTTATTAAAATGCATAATTTTAAACATATATTAAAGTATATACACAGTCTCCCCACAATATCTAACTTTGTATCTACTGTTCTTAATCTTTACACTAATCATGGGGATTCTAAATACAACTAATACTTATTCAATATTGTTTTTCCATAAAGCTTCCAGCTAAGATTAGAAACTTTTAGAAACAAAATGTAATATGCAGGGAAGATAATCATATCTGATTTTTAAATAATATGAATGTATTAAAATGAAGGGGGGGAAAAAAAAAATCAGCTAATACTGCTTTTAGCATTGAGGATCTGTCCAGAACTCACATAAATTAAAATCAGTTCCTCCACCAACAGCAAACTGCAGATCAGTCTGCAAGTGAGATGAGGCCCCAGCTAGGAGATAGCTCCCTACATGCTGCCCATTCACTGCTGCATGGGAGGTGTGAGCTAATGTACCTGTCATACTCTCATCACCTTATCTGAGGCCCCGAACTAAGAGGGCGAACAGATGCTGAGGTGGAAGCAGACACTTCATTAATTGCTTCTTTTAGGATTAGCAATAAAGCATGCAGCATTTAACCTCTGTGCTCACAAAACACCCCCTGCTCCTGTATCTTTTGATCAGCCACTAGCAAACTGCTTCCCCTCATCTCACACTGCACAAAGATGGAAAGGAAGGATTTTGCTTTATGCCAAAAGAACATTTATAATCACTGAACTTCGTGCCAATTTTTAAATGTGATGGTTGTTTGCTTTAGAAAGTCCTAGGAGGCAACACTGTCTTCTGGTGCTGGGTGCCATATTTATAATTACATCCCAGAGTCAATTTATGAAACAATTCATTATCATACAAAAATGGTTTTTGGCAAGAGGGAAACTTCTGAAGAACATTCTGCATGTTGTCATTATGAATATCCTTGTACTTTCTATGATATTTATGGTTTTAAATCCTACACTCCGACCATTTTCCCCCCAATTAATTACAGCTTTTCTCCCAAATTTTATCCAAAAGCTTGGATATCAAAATATGCATAGTTTCTTCCCTCAGATTATACTAAAACGTTAGAATTATTTTTAAAACAGCTGTCATTTGCCACTCAGAACTTAGTATGCTTTGGAAGTGAACAAAATCTTTTCCTACTTTCAGAGCTGTTGTGAAGGTTAAATAACATCTCTGGTACCTTAGCTAGTGGCAAAAGTCACCGTGAAAAAGATAATTGTTACTATTGTCCATGAATTTTCTCAGGAAAACAGAAATCTTACAAGAGTCTTATACAAGGAGTCTGACACAAGAAATTCTTTATAGTCTTCTCTCTAATAGAAACACTGTACATTATATGACATAAAATTTGACAAAAAGAACAATGATTTTCTTGCTAAGAGCTGGGATATGCATTCACTGAATTATTCTCTTTAGAGAGAGAGAAAGCACACACTGCAAATGTTGCCCGAAAGAAGAAAGGAAAATTCCACTGAGAATTTAATCTGCCACTTACCATTGCTGGAGTAACAGCTGATAACGCAAATCGCACTAACTAATGACACTGTTAACAACTCTTTCTGCATTGGTTTACACTATTCCTATCTGTGAGCTGTTGCTGTATGCATCTTAGTTCTTTATGGACATTACAGATATGCCCTTCAGCATATGAGATCTAAAGCTAAATCAGATCTATCCTATCTAAAGCTAAAGGGAATCTTTTCATTAATGTCAGTGAGCTTTGGATAAGCCCTTCAGGCCCCAGACAAGAAAAGAATATACACCTACGCTGGCTGATAGCAGCTCCAGTCCTCCTCCTGAAAAAGGAAAAAGAATTCTTACAAAAGTTGTGTTTCAGAACTGGTTCAGTAGGGATGCAAGATCAACTTTAACAAGCTTATATGCTGCAAAATCAGAGCATTTTAATAATTTAGAAAATTTAAAAACACATCTTCTTTAATGCAAAAAAAAAAAAAAAAAAAGAAAGGTCATGAAGACCCACAGAGAAATATTTCATTCCATAGTCTGTACAAGAGGAAAGAGGAAGCAAATAAAGAATCATTGATTACATACACTCAGAATGATGGGATGCCAGGAATGTAAGTCTTACTGTGTTAATTCTGTTCGACAAAACAAGTGTTTTTAAGATTTCTCCACACCAAGAAGAGTTGGCTGAGTACAACAGAAGCTGGCTTATGGCAAGCCTCACACCATAAATACTTTGGATAAGTATCTGATGACCAAACTCTGATGTGTTCAGAACTTTCCATTTCTAAACAATTCTGCTCTAATAAAATTTAATATATTAACTTTGACCTTTATTTGGAATTGGGTTGTAGCCTTGACATGGAATCCATATATAGCAAAGAGTAGCTGAGTATTCCAAACCCTGCCCTGGTATCGGAATGAACTGGAGCACCACCTACTGTCTTCCCCTTCCTTACAAGTCACCAATCATTCCCCGACATACCTGTCTTTCAGATGCACCTCCCTTTGCTGCCCTGCCTAGATGTGCTCATAGCAGTCCTTCTTGGACTACCTTTTGGAAGCACAACTACGGTCACAGCACCTTGGATTCTTTTCCACATTTCTTACCTGAATCACCCCTCCCATGCATCTTCATGTGCTCTCACATCATCCATACTCTTTTTTTGTATAGACTCTATTAGAGGAAGGTCCTTTCTTATATTTCTGTCTGTCAGCCCTGTGCCTTAATGTTTCACTATGAAAGTGTTGTGCCTTCCCCCACCAAAAGCATTATGATGAACATGGCAGCAAATACATATTATTTTTATTCCAGTCCCTTGTATGTTTTCGTATATACTGCTTATTTAGTTTTGCTCGGTACAAGTTGCATTTCATAGGCTCACCTCCCATTAAGCTTTCCCTCTTCCCACCCCAGAATCTTGATCTCCATGATGTGTTTTTTTTTTGCTTCTCTCTGTCAGCCAAATTTTGCAGTTCCAGCTTATCTCTGTCCAGATGAAATTCAGCCAGTTCCAGCTCCTCCATGAGTTTGTGAGCTTGACTTAGCTAACTTCTCACAATGTAGCTCCCTCTCCTGCTTTCCTAGGGCTGTATCAGCTCCTTCCTCGGAGTACCTACTATTTCCATTCCTTTTTTCATAAAATAAACCATTTCTCACTGCTACCTCTTAAGTACTCACATCACACTTTTTATCACTTTCAAAAGGAAACAGTTACTTTCAGCAATTCCACCAGCTGAGACTCTTCTCTTTGTGTAAGGAACATTCAGTCCTTAGCACTGTGCAGTCCCTAATGGCTAACTAATAGGATCTGAGCACTTAGTTCTCCCAAACAGGAGCTCCAATAACAGATTCAAGCATCAAAAAAGTTCTACACACGATTCTTAACAACTTTTAACTTCTGTTTGTGCACTTGAGCAGTCACAGAGCAGGAAAAGTGAGCCTGCTCCAACTCTATCCAAGTGCCTGCTGTTGACTCCCTGTCAGTATCATCTTCCAGAGCCCTTTCTGTAACCTTTTATGCATTTCAAACATTTTTGTTCCCCAGGTGCCATCTCTGTTTCCACTCATCACATTTAGACAGCAAAGGTTTACTCTAGATCTGTGAACAGCATTTCAGCTTGAGGAAAGGTTCGAGCAAGATCTGCCATGTGAATTGGCTTTTATCTGTGATAACCGAGTTACAACTGTTCTTTGCTCACACTCACCCCTAGGGTCAGCTGCAGTCCTGGCACAATGTAATGTCTTTAGTCCGAGGAGTCGCCAGCACACTATCAAACCAGTAACCTGAGGCACATTAAAAAATGCTACAGAAGCCTCCTGCATTCACCATAAAGCAGTACCTAGAAAAGGAGAAAAGAAAACTGAACAATAAGTCCTCATTTGCAACTGCAGGAACGTCAGAGAAAACACAGAGCAGCAAGAAGACACAGCAGGTAGTGGTTCACCTGTTTCTTTAGAGTTGTGCCATAAGAAAAAGGAACTTAGAGAATTCAGCTTTGTTTAACATTTGTATTTGAATTCAAAGACAGGAGAATTGATAGCACTGGGGTAACAAATGGCTGATGAACCACTCCTGAAATAGGTAGCTTTCTAGTAATAGTTTGTTTTTGTGAGGAATGCTTTTTTGTTTATATTTTATTCCTGACCAGCTTTATCGCTTTTTTTAAATAAAATAACATTTTTAAACAAAATCCTATTGCTATTTGTTTCTGCCAATTTTGTTCTACCAAATTCAATTTTGGCTGCAGCATTATTAAGTGGTAAGGCTAGCATTGTCTCCCATAGCATCACTTTCTCTTAGCCTAACCAGAATTAAAGAGCTTCCCCAAAGCAAATTTATTTCTCCAAGCTGTATTTCAGGTGGTGCAGGAACATCAAAAAGGGGAATACAAGTTACAAATCAGAAAGTATTCAGTTCCAGCACACCTGCAGGCACTAGCAATTTTAACAGAGGTACCCCCAAGAAAGGTTCAAAATTAGCCTTGTTGATACTGAGGATAAAACAAAATAAGCATTGATAGGATCTCAGGAAGATAAAAGAAAAGGAAAAAAAAAAAAAAAAAGAGTCTAGCTTATGGAACTTCCTAACCAGTCTCTCTGTCCTGTTTGCATAAGTAGTAAGGTACCCTAACCTTCTGCCATGAGTCCTACTATTGATATCCTACAGCACCCAGCTGAAGGATATCAGTACTTGCTTTTAAGTACAAACTTTCCCACTACTAACAAGTTATTAGTCCATATCCCTAAAAAGAGCCCAAATAAAAATTGAGTCCTCTTATCTTACTCACCCTTTCTTCAGTCTGTAAGATCAGCAGAGAAAACACACCGCCAAAAAGCAGCTTTCCACTCAGGCAGAAAGACTAATCTACCCCCTCCCCCTCCCTGCAATTTTGCCTGATTTAATACACCTGGGGGCAAAGTTGTTCCAAGTCTTCCACACTGCTTCAGTGGTGGGACAATGTTCCAGCTGCACTACATCTGCATCTCCTTGAGAGAACAGGTATCCAACGTCCTTGCAAATTCACCAAGAAAACACACTCTGGAGTGAACATAAACTGGGAATGGGAGAAAAGCATTCTCTTCCCTAACCTTTAAAAAAATTACCTAAGTGATCAAATGCCTTTGTAAATGCAGCTTCTGTCCCCACTTAAAAGTAGCAAATACATATATTTCACCTAGTACATTTCTCAAAGGATATATTCTAAAGGGATTTCAACATGTTGATATCATCCATTAGATGATTTCAGCATCTAACAATTGCTGTCTGGGCAACGTGGAAAGATGCAGTTTTTTTAAGGTATATTTCAGAAGAGCAAATCAAGAACATCAGTAATTACAATGAGAACTGTACACCTAAGCCCACTACTCCAAGCTCCTGCTATCACAGGTAATCACGTCAAAAAGACAGATATGTCCTTTGGATAAAATTTTAGCATACAGCATGCCATTTTGTCTATTTACACATGAGTACATAGGGAATGTATGTGAATGCATGGATACATTTATACTTAACATCTATGTGTGTCTTTGCACGTATACTCAAGAGAGGCTTTACAAAACCATCATTTACTTTCAGGAATTCATATTTCTAAAGATCCAAGCCTTCTAAATACTATTTGGGTGTTAACAACTCTCAACAGGATAAATCCACCCAATACAAGCACTTTAAAAATAGGAGGAAAATAAGAAGTCTGATAACTATGGTGCATTCTCCTTTTGTTGCTGGCTTGTTGTTCTCATCTGTGTATGAACACAGATAATAACAAACCCACCCACTGCAATAAACCAAACATTACTGTAAACAAGCCAAGGTCATCTAAATTATGAACAAACACGTTCTTGTCATTCATTAAGGTTGCCTAGGAACTAGTTTTACTTTTCTGAAAAAAACAGGCAATGTCTGGATAAACAACCCAGCCTCCCCAAACGCAGTGAGAACCGGGAGCTCTGAAACGGGAGCGGCAACGGCACCCTCACCCTGCCAGGCTCACCGAGGGCACCGCGAGACCTCCCCAGGGATGGCAGCGTGTTCCGGCCAAGATTTCAATCGAGCCAGCAGCCACCTAAATTAGTTTTTTTAAACATGTGTAGTCATATGAAGAAATATCCCAATTCTCTGAACCATTAAGAACAAAATCTGTAGAAAGAGCTAAGTCTTCTAGACACAGGTTACCCCTGGGAAAAGATGACTCCAGTACAGAGTCAGCTTTGCTCATTAGCCTCTTTCTCCCACAGTCTGTTACAGCAATGTCCTCCGTCTCCTTAAGGCAATGACTCAAAGCGTCTTGAGACCCATCTCTGTCCCAGAGACTGGAAGAAAAGACGGAAACAATGGAGCAGTGTCTTTTTCCCCAGCCATAGCCCTGTGCGAGGCTGTGCAGAAGGTAAAAGAGGGGAAAGCCTGCCAGGTGGGCAAATACAGAGAGAGCAGGCTCACCCACAGCGTGTTCAGCCAGGTGCTCTGCCAAGCCTACAAGCTGGGAACTTCAAAACACACGGTAGAGTTCAGCCACTTCAAGCTGGACCAAACCCCAAGTTCTGTCTCCAACGCAAACACTCCAAACTGTGCGAGTGTTTGAAAACTGGAAGCTGATAGAGATTCACAGGTTCTGGGAAAATAAATTTGCAGACATCATTACAACATGCTGAGGAGTGAGTTGTTTTTTGCAATATTTTGTAGAGGAATAGTTATTCAGAGGAGACAAAGTGTCCAGGACCGCTACAAAACCACCAAGATGTTAATGATCTAAGGCGACTAAAACTCATCTCATATTCAAAGTTCATATTTTTATGCTACAGCCACAGGTGTCATTTAAACCAAGTAAAAGATCCTTCATATGCACTGAAATACCAAAATAGAAATTCTCATTAATGTTCTTGGTACAGCAGTAGGATCCTTCTGATTAGTTATGTTGCTTCAATAAACTGTGTTTTTAAAGGTAAAATCCTTGCTTTTCATCCTGTCTTAAATAACACTGCATACTATTGTATATTTACTACAGCATGTATAAGATATTGAATATTATTACCTTTCAAATGAATCAATCTGATCATTCTAGGCCACTTTTCCCCCAATTTTTCCCACCACTGCAGTGACCACATTTTGCTTCATTTAGGACTAACGTTTTGCAAGGTGGGAATGTCTGGCCAAATGGTAGTTCCCATTTCCACATGTGCATATTGGGTATTAATTGTTTCCTGCTTCATTCTGGCAGGATGTTACACCAAGTCCTTACAGGTGTGAGTAGTGCCACAAGGCAATGAGGAGTCAGGGTCTTTGCTTCTGTAGCTCATACACACCTTTTAAATAGCATACTGAGTAATTTGATTAGATTTTGATTAAAATGAATGACTTGAGAGGAAGAATTACTTCTGCAATAACACAGGTAACATTCCACGTTTGGAAACCTGCACTTATTTTTAGCAATACCAGGCTTAAGAGCGCTTGAACTTGGCTACACTTTATCTTACTTCATAAAACTGTTTGCTGTTATTTATAACAACACGATTAGGAGGTGGTGATTCTGCAGCGCTTTGCAGATAGCGCTGCTCTGGGCCTGGGGCAATTTATAGGGACTAAGTAAAACTCTTGCTTTGCCATTAGTTTCCTCAGGAGCTCTGTGAAGTTACTGAGCAAATAAGTAGCCTAATTCCCCTGTGAGATGCAGATAATAGAACCTCTGCCCTGACCATTTTTATCCGCAGGAACTGGGCAGGGTTAAGTTGATGACTGCCTGGAACGACTGGGCCCTCAGCCACAATTACCATAACCATCATCTTCACTCCTTAATGTCCTAGGGAGGAAAAGCTCATATTTCTGTATAAGGGACCAAAGTAAGGTGTTTAATATATTGCTCTGTGTTAAAAATATCAGCTTTTACTCACCTGTTGGTTATATTTTTTTCAGAAACAACAAAAATTCTCTGTAACTACAACACACTGTTTCTTACAAACAATCTTTCCAGAAAAAAAAGATTCATTTTTTTTGCTTATATCTAAAAACAAGGTAAGTAACTAAGAGGGACTTAGTGTAATTTACTATGTAAACTTAAGGGACTTACAGATGTAAAAACTGACTTAACACAGGTTGAAAAGAACAGTTTCTGACATGAGCATTATCATTCATAACACCACATACTTTTGAGCCACTTTTAATCACAATGATTAGCTTCAACAAGGTAGAGACCCACTCACAAACCCATTTTTCTTTGTCCTCTTGTTCAGAAGTACAGGTTTGATTTTTTGTGTATGTAATACATACACTATTGAAGTTTACCACAATGAGAAGTCTTGTTTATTGTTTTGAGAAAACACATTTTAAAAATTAGTAATTATACATTAGTCCAAACCCATTTTTCAGAGATGATTAAGCAAGCTTTTTGTATTTTCATAACTCTTCCAGAAAATGATATTTTTATGATCAGTAAAAAATTAATTGTTTTTAGTATTTTGTAATTCATAAGAACTTTCATATGTCAACAGCAGGTTTCCAAACCACTCTGTCTTATTGCACAGTAAAAGAGTCAGAATACAGAAAGCAGCTTTACAACTTAGATTGTTCTATTTCAATATTTAATACCCTGCTTTCAAATTTTAACTCATTTGTTCACTGAACATCATTTTCACACACACTTTGCTTCAGAGGGTGTAAATTTATTCAAAGGAGGAGTTACTAAGGGCTACATTTATTCCAGAATAAATCACACAGCTTCACCATGGTCCCAAAGCATGCTTTGCCATCATCATCACTGTTTCCAGCTCTAAGGAATTTATGCATAATTCCTCCTACAGAAACACTGTTTTTATCTCAAATTCTGTCCTTGTACTACCTGAAAAATAAATGATGTCAAGAGCATGGCAATGTGTGGAAAAGAAGTTTGGAGCAACGGCAACATGCAGATAGAAATAGGAGCCAAACTAGTTGATGACCACAACCGTGTGTTTAATTTGTAAAAAAAACATAGCGTAAACGTCATGATCTGTGTAATATATATTTTTTTAAACTACACACAACATTTTGGAAAACACATTTAAAATATAATGCTTTGCTTCTAGTTGCCAGAAAGAATCTAGATTTCAGAAAGATCATTGTCATGATCTTGCAGGATGGGGTAACTTCCATGGGGTAGATTTAAATGACAAAGCCAAGCTAGGTGAGTAAAACACCACAGTGAAGCAGTATTAAAACCTAAGCCCGTAGAGTTGAGGAGAAAAAGCTTTTAGGGGTTAAAGAGAGACTGTCTCTCATTCTGTGTGGAAATTCAGAAAATCATCGTCATACTCAAAGGTGAAAAAGAGCAAAACAACAGGGCACCACAGCCACAGCGAGGCAGCCCGAGCAGAGCAAGGGAACTGTGTTACCTGGGAAGCTCTGAGCACGCCAGGAAGGCTCCGACAGCCGGACCCCAGTGCCACAAGCCGCTCCGCCTGCTGCGTCTGCCTGTGGACTCCGCGGTCCAAAGCCACTGCCGCCGCGGCTAAGCCAGCAAAGAGCAAAACCCACTGCAGGCTCCAAACTAACACTCTGCTTTACGAACGTTAAAAAGCAAGGGCACGTCATGCCCTTCTCATTCAATCCAGCTTCCGAAACTCACAGTACGCACTGTCAAAAGAATCCACCACTTATCTGTCCAAATAAAACCTGTTAAACTTTATAGCGTTGAGGCAAGCTGAGTTTGAAACATGGGCTCTTTTGGACTTTTCAGATTTCTCAGCCTCCTGTTTTGCTGTATGCCATGACCATTATAAGCAGTACAATTAAAGAATAGCAGTTGAGGAAGACTAGGATTAAAGCATATAGCTTCCTGGAAAGAGATTAACTACCTTAATTATTCAAAGAACTGAAGAGAAAAAAAAAATGTAAATTTCCACAGCTCTGGGCAGGCAGGCCTTGCATGTACTAGCACCACAAATGTCTAAAAATGACCTTTCACTTGTCCCAAAAGACATCTCTCCCACTCCTGCTTTCTCCTCAACTCACACAGACTAACACATACCACTCTTAGCAGATTCTTCTGGCCTTAGCAAACAGAGTGGATGACAGCAGCAATATACATTCCTGCTCCTCCAAGAGAAGCTGCCAGCATTTTTCCTACAACTGAACATGTTCGGGATCAGCAAGAATAACAATGTTTGCTTTTTCTTCCATTTTTCTTTTCCTTAACATTTTCCAGTCACTTTCAGCTCTGGTAGATAGATAGAAACAAAACACACACTGTAAATGCAGCTCATTGACAAAAGAGATTGAAAAAAAAAAACCTAAATAATAGATGCAGTGACTTGATAATGACTCCTGGTCCCTTTTCTCAGGAGAGGTCTAAATGTATAAACAGGATGTGACTGAAATACTCAGGGTAGAAAGAGTGTCTTTGGAAGAGAAGTGTTTCTAAAGAACCTTCAGTTAATTCTCTCATCCTTAGGCAACCACTCAGGCTGGTCAGATCCATGAGCACAAGGACTTGTAAGACCTTCCAGTACAGGGAAGACCTACTTCTGAATTACTCATTTTATGTTAGACAAATGTATAGCTATATTCTATGCACAATTAGCTATTTTCTGAAATACACAGCAGTGGGAAAGTGTATCAGAATACGGCAGAACAGAAGCAGCATGAAACAAATCTTACAAAGTAGAGTGTTTTCCTTAAACCTAGCTCTTGAAGTCCAGTGGCATGAGGATCTATGTATCAGCTTTTAACAAAGAAAATAATTGTACATCTCATTTTTGCAGAAAAAAAATCTTGAGAAGATATGAAAACAAAATGTTCAGATGCAAAATATTACTTACTAAAAATCAAAGGTTTTTAAAGGGAATGTTCTTTTGAAGTCCCAGTGAAGATACCGTAAATAATTTACTCTGCATATACAAGTGATTTAATAAACATAATCATTGGAAAAGCTATCTATTGTATATGACACCAAATAAGTTGCTGAGTCCAGTCACCTTCTAAATGGTAGATGTTTGTCTTAACAGAGGCAGTGGAAAGAAACCTGCTTTTGAAAGCCCTTTCTGCATGACAGATTACTCAATTAATTTTTGTGGGAATGCTCTTTATTTCTAGCAGTTCAATGAAAACAGAATTCTAGTCATTAACTGTATTATTTACCAGATGTTCCTGTAAATCACATTTCTATAGTGAGCACGTGTTTCTGTGCTCATCGTGTCAAATTTCTGTTATGAGCATTCCGGGGATTCCAGACACATCTCCCGATAATGGTACTTTCCCCAAATTCCCCAAATTACATGAAACATGTGAACATCCACCATAGATGAACAGAAGCCTGTTGGCTTCTGTGCAGCCCCCAATTCAACTTTACCTGTATCTTAAAACAATTTTTTTTCATGTCATTCATGTACGGTCATGTCAGTACAATTATTCACTCTCCTTTTTTGAGGGAAAGGGATGCTGAAAGTAATAAGGGAAACAACTGGTCCCAGGCAGTGATTAACACATTCAGAGCCATTTGGTGACTCCAGGCAGCCACTGTTTCTCCAAATCTGGCTTTGTGATTTGGCTTCAGTTCCTTTAGCCCAGTTCTAGCAGGCTTGAGAGACTGCTAGGGGACAAGCCACGGCACACATCCCCTCAGCACAGTCTGCCCTCCATCAGCTCCATCCTGCAGGCTGCACCACAGAAGAGACTGAGGCAGAATCACTCCCAGTACACTGGCAATATCCCCTAAGCACACTGATGCTCAGTAGAGTTTTGTAATCAGTTACACATGTACTGAGAAACCTTGGGGTAGAATAAATGTGTCCCATATGTCGGGAGTCCTATGTACAACAACTAATACATCCAAGGGAGTAGAAGAACCAACTGCAGGAGCTGGCTCACGGTCTGCAGAGGCCTGAACAGCACTCAGTGGCAGCAGCTTGCAGTCCCTGTCATGGTAGACTTGTGCACACACACAGCTCATCATTAGATGATATCTCAGCACCATCATCAGAGGAGGAGCCACTTACATACTAACCAAGTAGCTGGAGGGCAGTGAGCTGCCAGGAGGACTACTCAGATCATGAGTGCTGTGCTGATGAAAATGCAGATGCTTCTCCTTGACAGGACGTACGATCAGAGTAAGAAATTCTGCTAGAGGTGAATTCTTGTCTCCATGTAACCCACTCAAGGTCCAAACAATGTGGGACAACAAAGTTTACGTAAAGCTCCTTATTTCTGTATGAATCTCTGATTTAACTAACAGTCATGTTAAGCACGTCTCAAGTACAAGTGTTTTCCTTTGATTTACCTTTTCTGATGTCTATTACTAAGGTTGCTATGGATCCTAACAACTATTACTTGCAATAAAAGTACTCTCCTTATCCTTAAAAGATATTACTGTCCCAGGTCACACTGTCTTCCTACAAAGGCCTTCGCAAACACACGGGGTGTGCAAGAACAGCCTGCAGAACAATCCACTGCCATACAGTTCCCATTGCAAACACTGGCACTGCCCGTAACTACGGACAGACGACTCTAAAATAAAACAAGATTCCTCAAATCCTGTTCCTGGCGAGCTGCATAATGACAGCCTCAGAAATCCTGCCTGAGAAGTTGCTTCATGTCCCATTTACCAGATCCAGATTAAGAAAAAAAGGGAGAGAGAGAAACAGAGAAACCCCTCACACACAGAGTGCTCTTTCCCTTGCACCAGCGCTGACGGGCAGCTGAGCTACCAGGACACTCGCCCCAGGGCGGCCTGTTCCCTTCTCCCCGTTGCTCCCAAGGAAGAGTCAAGTCGCCAGCCTGGGGCTCCTGCACGTCCTGGCGCTCTGCGGGCCCCGCATCCCCCGTGCAGCCGCAGACACCGCGCGCCCCTCGCGGTGCCCCGACCCGCGGGGCCGCCACCCCTCCCCGCGGGGCCGCCGGGCGGAGGAAGCGC
>JAUBNY010000054.1:932360-947998 GCA_032275445.1 Crypturellus soui | reverse complement strand
CCTGCCATCCCCAGGGCAGGAGGCTCCTCAGGACAGGCACCGAGCCAGGCTCAGCCTCGCCGCCCAGAGCCATGCACGTGCTGTTGAGATCAGGGTTTGGCCATTTCCATCCTCCCCCAGGCCCGCGAGCGGCACCAACCCTTGCAGATGCATGGGGAGGACGGACAGACAGACAGACAGACAGACAGCAGCACTTGCTCCCTGCTCAGCACAGCTCACCCGTGCCACACCGGCACCGCCATCAGGAGAACGGATACAAGAAGATGGTGCCTGCTCGCACCGTTGAGCAGCCTGCGTTGAGGGACGGTAATTCAGCCACACTCACCAGGTTATAAGCTGTCACCACAGGCATCGTCTTCCCACCGATGCACTACTCACTCTCCAGGCTATAGTGCCTCAGGACCGTCTGCTTCAGCACAGGGCCCTCATGCGAGCCCATCATTGCCCAGAGCTCCTCCTTAGGCTGCCATAACCATCTGTCCTTGTCCTCCTGCCCTGAGACTACTGCTCAGAGCTGCAGCCTCCACCCCAGGCCTCCTCCAGCCCCCTGAGCCCCCGCCAAGGCCCTGCAGGTGCTGATGACCCCAACCAGCCCCACCTGGGGCCTCCCAGGCTCAGCCCCACGGCAGCGCAGCTGGGTCATCAGCCTGAGAGTTCAAAACCTTAGGAAAAATACAGGAAATTTTGGCATCGCCACCATTGAAAAATGTTAGGAACAGGTAGTTCAAACTGCTGCCAGAAATTGTACGGATTATCCAGTGTGACAACTGGCTGACTTGGGAGAACTTCTTGCCAATGCTGAGGCCTTCAACCCAGGCAGAAGATAGTTTGATGGAGTAAGAAGTTGTTAGATGTCAGATTCAGATCTCAGCTCCTGCAGAAGTCCATAGTGGCAGCCATGCATCTGCTTCACCTAAAATTAAGTAGTGCTGGCTCAGGTTGTGCTCAGGTTGCAGTTTGTGATACCTATGACATCATAGTTTTACAGTGGACAACAATAAATATTGTGAATAAACTCAAAAAATCAGGAAATGCCTCGGCAGAGCTTCAGTCCAACTTGAGTCCAAATTTTTGGCTTCCGTACTTCGTTATATTATTTCTCCAGTAGGTGTTGCTTCACAAGAAATCAGGGCGACCGATGCACTCTTGAACTATATTGAGATACATTTACTCTCCATCAGATACCCGCTGGTGTCAGCAATCCAGGAGAAAGCTAAGGAGTTATCAAGCCATCCAAGTGTCTGAATATATGTGAGGAACTCACAATTCCTCCCCCAAAAACAGTGTACAAAATCAGATGGTGGAATTTGCAGTTCAAAGAGGTCAGGAGAAACAGCTTTCTGCTGTTTGTTACTACATTCTCAAAGAGGCGTGAGTCATGGTGATACATTAATGATATATCCCTTGTGTTTTGGACATATGTGCATTACAAAGTTCATCATCTTCCTGAAGAGCTTGTAAAATCCTTCAAGTCTGGTAAACTATTTGGATTCTACAACGGAGAAGCTGTATAGATTACAAAACCTACCATTTAATTGACCCTCCATGTAAAATTAAATTCCCTCCTCTCTGCTAGCATCAAAAACTTGGCTCAGCTGCCAAACTCTTTTCATTCTGAATGATATTGAAAAAACACTTAGGAGAGGCTAAAGCAAAACGAAAAAAAAATCACTTAAATTTTTGTTTCTAAAGAAACTTTTTTTTTCAGCATTAGACTACTTTAGAACACCTGAAATACACTTTTACTAAAAAAGCCTAAACCTTAAACAGCTATTTTATTAATTTTCTACTTGGGATAACTGGGGAAAAAAAAGTAAATGAACATCTGAAATAGTATTAAAGCAGCTTAAAAAGTCCCATGCAGCTTTCATAATATTCTATTTCCAAAAAATATAATGTAATGTATTCTGTAATATGTATTATATAGATTCAGTTACCTCCTTGTACCTCCTTGTGTCTGCATGCTATTGAGGCCCAAGTCAGCAGTTCTCAAATATGGTCCCTAGGAAGCAGACTGTTTCCTTTAAGTTTCCAGATGCTAAACTGCATTAAAGGAAGTACAACATACATTAAACACTTTTTCACATAAGTAATTGCTGTAGTAATGCTATGAAATTATGTAAGAAATGAAGGTCAGCACAATTTCTGAATAGGCAGAAACATACTACACAGGGCAATCTTTCTCTAACCATGTGGCCTATTGCAGAAATGAGCTTAACAACTCCATAGGCAAGCCTATTTGAAATGCAGATTTTTATTTTCCTAATGCTTTTTGTTTGTCAGGTTGCTTATATATGCTTATATATTTTGTCTGCGTTCTTCCAGTCTCCTAGCTTTTTGCTTGACTGTAATTCCTCAAGGCAGATTGAATTATAAAAGAAAAATGACACAAATGAAAAGTGTTTGTAGATTATACTGTGGAAAAAAAATACAAAGAAACATAACGCTCCTACTTCCTAACTCTCAATTATAGAAAAATAACGTCAGTGAGAAATTGCTACTTTCATAATTACTTGTCTCAGTAACTAGCTTCTGAAATTCCATGAAAAGCTTTCAGAGAGCATTTGAAATTTGAAACAGTGAAGTAGATCAAAGTAGCTGTGTGTTTAGTCTCTATTATTAAGGAAGAGGGATGGTAGTTGACAGCCGCAGATGATGTCAGTTGTGTGAAACTTGCAGGCTCGTGGCAGTAATACACCGTGTAGCAGTGTGCGTCCTGATACATCACCACTTAAATGGACTGTGCTGTTTTTTTCTCTCCTTCTTGGCCAAGCATGCAGTGTTTTGACCAAGAAACAATAAAAAATACATAATTAGAAAGAAAAATGATATTCCTCTTAGTCACAAAGATGGTGACTTCACTACATTTTTACAGACCTGTATTGGAAAAAAAGCGGTTTTTAAGACAAGTCTTGAATTAAAAAGACGGTAGATAGGTTACGGTTAAAATGGATTAGATCATCTCTGGAATACAGAAATTCTCCAGGAGCACATGTGCTTCCTTTAATATAGGATAGTGCATACACTATCTCCAAAACATCAGTACAGAAATATTTCTACAGATAAATGTAAATCAGAAGCAAACTTAACATCTGACAGCATCTTCTTTAACTGTGGGAGCAATTGCAGAGATCAAGAACACTTTTTCCTTCCTTTTTCAGTGCCTTGAACAATGAGTCCATCAGCTTATCTGGTTATAAGGCAAGACTACATTTGCTAGAGCTAAATCTGGAAAGAACATGGCCTCTTAGTATCCTTTGGCACAGAAAAGTATATCCAGGAAGATGTTGTGACTGAAAGCACAAATTCATCCTCCAATATCCATCCCTTGCTTTGTCAATTTTCCAACAACAGCTGCTAGTTATCTGTCATATTAATATGCTTTCAATATACTGTGCTTGAAGCAGCTGGACTGACTTGAAACCAATTTGAAAAACATGTTTATAGAGAAAGGCAAAGGAAATGACCTGTAACATTGTAGACACAATATGTTCCACATGGGAGTTCCATCAGTCTGGTCTTTACCAACTCGGTTATTTTACTCTCATTCGTGGTCTCCAGTTTTCATATTGCTGCTCTTAGTAGGATGTGATCTGTCTCTGATCCCTCCCAAATTTTCAGTGCTCTTCTTTGATACACAGAGAAGAGCACGAAGTAAAGCAACTTTAAGTGAGAAGCTTCACCCCACATTTCTGTGTCTGAAGCTGAGTACAAGGACTGGGATGTAGTTACTTAGCAGGGAAAGGAGAGGAATGAGCCAGCAGGTATTTCCTTTTGCTGCTATAAAGAAACAAGAAAGAGCTTCTTTAAAGGATTAGTATTACTAAATGGTCCAAAAGATACTGATATTTTTCTAGGTATTTTCCTCTAATATAGGATAAAACCTCTCTCTAACAAAATTATCTGCCTCCCAGCCAATGCTCTTTCAAGTCAGAATTTAGTGAAATATGGTAGTTCAAAAGATCACAGTTTAACACTATTGGATATTAGGGTGGCATTTCAGAATGTATAGAAGAAGCTGATGAAAAGAAACCATTCTCTCATCTTCCATTCTGCATAAAATTTATATTTGAACTCAAGCCAGAACTCAACCTTTGCAGTGCACAGAGGCATTTCCTGTGTTAACTGCATTTATCTTTCATTCTCCAAATTTTTGCACAGTAGATTTTATATACTTTCAGTGCCAATAAACCAAGCTAATCACCTTCCATAAAGCTTTCATGAAGTTTCATGAAGCTTTGAGACTGAAAAAGTAAATCCAAAAGTGCCAAAAGAAAAAAAAAAGATCAATAATTATCCTTACAACTACTGCATCTTGTCATTCCTGCATAAAGTAATCCTTTAAACGGTTATTTGAGGTGAAAAATATTGTAAGCCTATTGCTGACATTTGGTTCTCTTTTTTGAGTGCTTCAATTTTTTTGCAGGTAAATTCTCAAGCTTAATCCCAATATTTATAGGAAATGCACTTTAACAGCAAAGTCTCTAGTGGGACTTCCTCTGAAATACTGGGAACAATATTGGTTAGCCATGGCTGGAGGCAATTTCAGACTGGAATAGCTTAGAGAGAGATAGCAATGAACAGAGTACATGCCCATCTCACAGGGAAAAAAAAATAGGTTTATTTTATCCAGCAAAATGTTTGGCTTGTTTAATCTAGCAAAATAAAATCTAAGAAGAGATAGGATTAGTTCTCATAAATACATGGCGGGAAGGAAAGTGAAGCCCTTCTTAAGCTAATGGATAATTCTGGTACATGAATAATTGAGTATCAGCTTACCATGAACAAATTAAGCCTATAAATTAATAAGCAGTTTCTAAACATCATAAGTGACAACTGGGAACAGTTTTCCAATAGGAATAGTGGGAGCAACAGGCTGAACAGCCTGAAGGTGGCACTTGGAACTAGATGCCTCCAAAATCTCTTCTCCCTAGTTCACAACAGATCAGCTAAAGAATAAAGCAAATTCAGCTGGAACTCAGCAGTTTGTTTTTAAAGACTATTTTAAAGACCATTTCTAACTTTTCTGTCCAGTATGTTGGCTGAATTATTTGTCACTCGGTTTCAAACATGAACTGGTTGATACGTTTATCTCAGACCTTACAAATACGTCATATATACGTATGTTGTAACAAATACGTTGAAGCCAATGCACGTGTTTTTTAGCCTCTAGCATCTCTATGCCCTCCTCTTGTCTGTACAGAGTATACCTAACAGACTGGGCACATGTTGAAGCATCTACGTAGAGATCTTAAAGTAGCTGAAGGGAAGGGGAAAGTTTCCTGCTTCTCAGGGGAATTAGGGTATGGATGAAAACTTTATTGGGTTTCATTTTTATTCTTCAGCTCTAAAAAAATGACAGTTCAAGCCCAGGCAGCTTGCTTTTCAGTGAGGCAGTACTGAACATTATAGCCTGTTCTTGTTTTCCTCGGATGAATAACAGAATCACCATGTTCTTCAAAATAGCAGTATTTACGCTACTTTAGCTCATTCTGAAAATAGGCTGGGAAGAAGACAGCATGCAGAAAGCAAAAACAGTTAATAAACAGTTAATAAACTGGAAAGTAAGAAGGGAAATAATTTTACCTATGTTTAATGTATGCTTTCTTCTGGGGAGGAATACAAAGAATAGCTGAAATTTCACTAATTCCGATGGAGTTACACTTTATTCTGCAGCATATGAACTTGGCTTATTTGAATAAATGAAAAGGGGGAAAGGTTTTTCAGTTTGAAAGTGTTTTCTTATTTCTTTTTCAATGATCTCCCTGACCTTCGTCTTGGTCTAACAGCACTCGATGCAGCCTGCCTCTTAGCAAAGGTTGCCAGATTTCTAAATTCATTCAGAGTTGAAGGCAACCACCCAAACACTGAGCTTCAAACCTTATCAAGTCTGTGGATCACAAACAAGAGATACAGAAAGAGAATGCTGGTGATTTACATCGTCCATGAAGGTCAATCCATACAAAAAGCAAAACAGAACAGTAAATTACCCAGAAATTTTGAAAAAGAAATTCTAGTTAAGCCAAAGTATGGAATCATAGCTATCAAAACTGCAGGATATGGGTATGTCCCAAGGCATTAAGCATGAATGCACTAGGCATATGATGAATTAAAGAATGCAATATTAGTAATACATAAATAGAAAGTAAATACCAACAAAGCTCGGAGCACATGCTTGAAAGCAGATTCTGCTGATCCTGACATCTTCAAAGTACTCTGAAAAGTCTCCAGAATATTTTCAACAATATCACATTTCAAAACTAAGATTAGCCAAAGTTCATATATCACTTCAACAAATAAGTGAAGATAAGAGAGTCTTCAGAATTCAGAAATAAGTCACTGGTGTAGGACACATGGAAGGATTTTGCTGCTTTACATACATGAGCTGTGTTAAGATTTGAGCATTGAAGAATTTCTCTGTGATCTTTTTGCAACACAATAAACAACAAACATAATATTAAGAAGATAATAAATTTGTGCGTCAGGAATTATAAGAATCCACAATATTTTGTGACTAAAAGATACTAGATTTTTAGAAAATATAATTCAACAAACTGATTCAGGAAATTTGTAGCTACTGAGAGCTCGTAGAAAAAAAAGATATTATTTACACTCAGGCTGTTGGACTCAGTTTGACAACAAATGGGATGAAAGACTTCATAAGAAAAAAGATGCTTGTGAAATGCTAACACTGATATGTATTTTTTCCTTTTATCAGTCTGTGCTTTGCTTTCATAAGCTTTTTCAAAGTGGAGTACCACAGTATTTCTATTCCTAAAGCTGAAATAAGAAATTACTAGGAAAATGAATTTCAGTTGGAATACAGCCAATTACTAGCATCAAAAGTTTCTTTAGAGCTCATGTCACTAAGCACAGAGAATGCTCTCTGTGAGTGACAACATCATACAAGACTTGATTTTCAGATGATCAAAAAAGAGAAAATCATAACAAAATTGCAATGAATGATAGCCACTTTTTTCAGTTGTGCTCATCATTATGCATTAGAAAAAAAAAAGGTCTGATAGAAATTATTATATACTTTCCTACTTTCCTTTTGGGTGTCAGTTTTTGTTGTTGTTGTTTGGATTAAAAATCCTCTTTGTTAATATTTTCAAAGAGGGAGCTAACACTAGACTTTGCATTCAGTATTATGTACTAAAGGCCAAGGTTTACTCAGCCATGGCCAACTGATGTGCTGTTGGCTTGTAATCAGACAATAAAAGGAACAGATGGCTTAACTAAATTTAATTTACTATTTTATTTATCCTTATGCCGCCTTGTTATCACACAAATATTGAACATTTATATAATATAGTTAGAAAACAAGACAATATTTAGAGCTAGATTATGAGCTAATCTAACACAAAACCATCAATCTTGAGATGCAAAATGAGCCACTTCAGAAAGATTCCAGATTGCTTTTTCCTGATGTCTGTGATGGAAACAGCAAAGACAGCCATCAGAAATTGTAGTACTCTGCAAAGCATGCCAGCTCAGTAGTAATTGATGGCAGTAATGCTGTGTTAGTGATTGTTTAGAGAAAAAAAAATATCTCCAACTGCATGAAAAGGCACAAAGAATTTCTTAAAAGTAAATTCAAGCATTGAAATCTGGCAGTCTTCTATTTCCAAGATGCTTCTCAGTGCTCAACAGGGAATGATGACATCTGCAATTTGTTTGATTACTTCTTGTGATCATTTATTCTTTGCAAGTTCTGGGCTTGATCATCTCCACATTATTGTCTTAGAGTGTTCATAGGACCAGGCCATTTTATCTAATATCATAGATCTCATCATCTTAAAATTAAAACTTCTGAAGACTTTGCAGTATTGCTTTGGCACTCTGTCAGAATAACCCCTGCTGTCATCCTTCTTAGGAGACTTGACTCTCCGTAAGGTTATTGCCGGGCAAGAGCCTGCAGTGCTACAAATTAGGTCATTAATTGTAAAGTAAGTGCAAACCCTGTGATTTGATAAACATGACTTTTGAATAAATAGGCTCTGTGCAATTCTGGAATCTCAGGAACATATTCATTGTGGGTTTTACTGTTAAGCATAGACTCTTGCATTTATTTTTTAAAAATATAGGATGTTCTGTATAGAAAGTGATATTTTGTTATACCATTAAGGATAGCCTCCTACATTTATTAATATATACAGATACAGGATATTCTGTAGATAGAGTTGCTGCAGCTTTGCTAAGCTGATTCCAGAAAAAACTCCCAGATAAGTGCTGTCTGATGCCATGTTAATTCTTAAAGCAGCCATCAATAATTCTATTTTCTCCATTTTGAAACTGTCACTGTATCTTTTAATCTGAGGAGAATATACTTATTCTGTATTTTTTAACTTATTATGTGGTATGCATATATGCAGATTTCTTGCACAGAGGCCAAATACAGTTATTCTGGGGTCAAAGAATATGTTCAAGAATATTTGTGTCCAAACCCCTGGAATTTGTCTGGCCACTCAGGCATAGCAGAGGACAGAACCAAACTCTTAAATTCTCCTAAATATATTTATACTCCTAAATATATTTATACACTACTATATTTAGGAACCCCCTGTCAAAAACATCGATCACTTCAGGACACAGCATCAACAGACAATTAATGTTACATTTAATGCCAAGAACACATTAGCAAAAAGTAAACAGATGCAAGTGCAGTGAGGCAAAAGAACTATTGTTTTTTAAATAGTTGAAGCACATGAGAGACAAATCTGAAAATGTCTTTGTATGACCACATTTCATTTAATCTTCTCTGTCTGCATATAATTTAATGGGCATTTAGCTCCAATCCTTACATGATTTACTTGGATGATATGCAGGAATCAATGATTTATGTGGAGTATATGTACAATCCCATTATGACAATGAATTTCTGTGCCTTCAGTTCCTTATAAATCTGGGTTACTCAGGACTTTGAATAAAATGACTTGAGTAAAGAACAAGTTTAGTACCTTTCTTCTTTGATGGGAAAAAAAAAAGTGATAATTCATACATACCAGCTGCATTTCCTCTGCCTTGTGAGAGTTTGACCCAGACCACTCAGGAAGTAACAATGTTGTGTCATTGAGAAGACCAGTCAAACAGCAACTGTACTTGACAGATATCTGCCTTCACATAAGGCAACCATAAAGTATTATAAAGTGAAGCGTATAATCCAGCAACCAAATGATTGCAAAAAACAGCCACTAAAATTGTTCATCAAAATTCACAGACAAAAAAAAAAGTAAATTAATTTTACTTTTTCATAACAAGCGTTTATCCAGTTCAAGTAGTAATATTCCTTAACTACCCCTGAGACTTGCAACTGTTTTCACAGGTGTGGAATGAAAACACATTATAAATAGCACACAGAGAAGGCCATCAGTTGATCAGTGTTTTTTTTTTTTTTTTTCTAGTGTATAATCAATAAAGAGCAGTGCAGAATAGACTATAAAAGCAGCCTAGAAGAGCTGAAAGCCCTGCATTTTCCTAAAAAAATAATAATAATAATGTGGGCACTTTTGGTTCTCATAGGTACTGCAGCTGTTTCTGCTCAGCTGCAGGATCTTGCCTTTGATGGGTAAGAATAGATATCAAGTTTATATTTATAAATCTTCCTTTGCAAGAACAAAATCCTTTCAATTGACCTGCCTGTTTCAAATGCAATCTTTCTCCTTTCAGCCAGAAGGTGTTTCGTGTGATTCCACGGAATGAAGAACAGGTGGAAATCATCAGTGCCCTTGCCAGCAGAATGCAGGTAAAGAACTTGGGGAAGGGGCTACACTACATTTGCAAGGAATCTTTCTTCTTTTGTTTCACTAATGCATTTCTCAAAATCAAACAAACAAACAGTTATGCTGGTGAATGACAGCCCCAATCCCAGTTCTGTTCAGTTCGGTTGGAGGGTCTCTCCTGAAGGAACTGAACAGGGTGATAAGGCCACTCCAATTCCTTTCTAGAAAGAGCAACTAACTCTATCTGCATTTCAAAGTACCTACCACTTTTTATTAATTGAAAAAAATCCCCAACAATATATTCAGTAGAGAGTACTTTCAAGAATATATTAGATGAAACATAGACGTTCTGAGTAGCAGCACTTTTTCCATTATAGGCAAAACATTTTGCTCAAGTAAATCCTCAAAAATCCATGCGCTCAGCAAACTGAACTTTTCTCTAGCCTTTAGTCTCGCATGCCATTTTTTCTTCTCTATCCTTTAAAGATTTCTTTCTCCCCAGTCAAGCTGCATGTTTCTTAATGGCCTTGATGTAGATATATGATGACACAGTGACATGAGAAAAAACAATAAAGACAGCAAATGTGTTTTCAATATCCTCTAAAGCTTTGATGTTGTAAAATAGCTGTTGGTGAAAAAGACACCATTATCTGTAGGATGAAAGGATAGTATTTTAAATGAAGTACAGATGTGGAGGACTATTATCAACAGTATAGCATGCTGGAAGAGTATTCTATAGAAAAATATGTTATTGGCATGTTACTGCCTTCTTATCCTTACTCAGAAAATTAATACACCATGCTTATTTTTAAGTGAGGACTATAAAGAAATTCAACTGAAGGATTGTTTATTTTTCTTTTAAACAAAGAAAAGATCTCTGAACAACCATTGTTACGCAAAGCAGTCAGTCAGGACTGACTTCATAATATATCCTGGAATGGTCATCTTGCTTGAAAACACATAGTTTGGAGCTATGCCCACCAGCCTCCTTCTCCTTTACATTCATGGGATGAAAAGCGGAGAAGGCATTAGGTTGACAAACCAGATTTACTTTCACCTGTAATATGGATTTTAAACACAGGCGATTTGAAGCTGATGAGCAAAAATAGGGGAAATTCTAGCAGTGTTGTCCGCTTGAACTGAACACTACGCTCTGAAGGCACAGTTCCCTTAGAGCAACATCAGTGTTCAGAGTTGGCTCAGAGTCCTAAACACACTTGTATAACAACAGTCTCTCCTAGCTGATTTGTGTAAAGTATCTGTAGTATTCCGAAGCTACAGAGTTGGGAGTCCAGTGTTGTCTAATTCCTGTAGGCTAAAACCTCTAATCAAACCTGTAAAATGAATGAAAAGGGCTGTAAAAGATAGTGGGGCTTGGGGGTATTTTTGGTGGTTTTTTCTTTTTTTTTTTTTTTTCTTTTTGCATATCATTCATAACCCTATATCTGCTTGACATGCTGTAGTCGTAGAAAAAAAATGTACAGGGTATTCAGAGCAGACCTGCTCATTAAGAACGGGTAACACTGACTATACCGTGTTCAAAACTACAGTCATCTTTGCATCAAAAAGTCTCTTTCAAATGAACTTCAGAAAATTTTTACTGAGAGCTACCTACAAGGTGATTTAGGCTGATGCCACTTTTTCTATTTCAATGTTAAATGAAAAGGTAACTTTATGTCACACTTGAGATGACAGATTATGATGAAACCATCCTTTAAGCAGTATCCCACTAAATAATGGTGTGGTACTTAGTATGATCAAGATATAAAAAGGAGTGTTAAAAGGAGGCAATTAAAACATAAAAGAGGCTAATTATCTCAATTGTAAGAAAAGAAACTGCTGGTTGCTTAAACTGGGAATACCAATTTATCATAGTATATGTAGATGGCTGTGCTGCCTGTTTATATTATTATAATCCTGAGGTAATTATTTTATGCTGAGTGCTGAGATACCAAGGAGAAAGTATATTTAAATATTTTTTTCTCAGATTAGTAATGTTTATACATGCAAAGTACACTTCTTCAGAATCAGGAAAACGTATACCCTTATATGTGTATTCACTTGCCACCTAAGCCTGCTAGCAGCAGCTCAAAGGTGGATCTCAATGTCTGTGCAACGTAAATAGTGCTCTAGTTATGCTCATTCTGAGCCTGCAATCAACTTTGATGCCACACCTACCATCCTTAAACACATCACCCTTACAAAGCAATCAACAAAGTGGATTTTACCTGTTAGAGCATCCCAAGACTGTAAAATGAGCACTGTGCAAGATCAAAGCAGAGTCCATTAAGAAAAATGGAAACTCCAAATTGAGATAGTCCAAAGAAAAAATGAGAGTTAATACTTGGTATTTATACATTATTCTCTGAGGGGACTTACAAACTTTCTGAATCTTGTCTTCAAGATCACTGTGTGCTGCTCCCTCTTGATGCCTCAGTTCGTTCAATGCTCATAAGCATCAACTTCAATGCTTTGAATTGGGACTTTCATGAAAATGTCACTGCTATCTCCAGAAACATGGCTGCAGGGCCTGACCAAGTTTTCTTGAAAGATTTCCAATGACACATTGCACTGATACTTCTGGCAAGCAAGATCAGATCACTGCAATATGAAGGGAAATAAATTTGGTATATTAATCCCAATCAACATCACTCACACACATCCACCTAAAAAAAACTCATATATATATACATATATATATGTATGTATGTATGTATGTATTTTATATATATTCATTTGGCCTCTTTCAGGTTGACTTTTGGCAGCCAGACTCTGTCACACAAGTAAAGCCAAATATGAAGGTTGATTTCCAAGTTGAAGCTGACAAGTCCTTTGAAGTTGAAAGTCTTTTGGCGCAAAACAAAATGGAATACAGGTAAGTTTGTTCTCACTGCTGTATTTTAGATAGAAGGAGATTAAACACTGGGAATCTTTTCATGGTTGATAGTTCATCATCCTGTCACAACCTTCCTGCCTCCTGCAGATGCTTCTCCTGGCGTCAGCTTTCCTATGATTTTTCCAAACGGAGGGTAGCTGCTCTGATTTAAGGGGTGAGGTGAAACATTGATGGTGAAAGGAAACTGGAAGCAAAGACATACTGCCAGAAATTTTCTCTAAGTGAAAGCCCACTGCAGTATGCTGGGCTGGGACAGAGTGGCACAAGAAACCTTTTCCAGTGAAGATAAAATATGGCAGAGGACTAGCGAGAGCACTGGAAAGGTTTGCATAGGAAACACTAAGGTCACAAAGCTAGGAAATTGTGAGTCTTAAGGGCCAGCATGAGGGACTCCCCACAGAGTTCTCTAGGCAAGAGAGCAATAGCTGGAGCAGCAAAAGAAACCAGGGACAAAGAGAAGTCAGCTGCCAGGTGAAGGGAGTGGTGAGATCAGATTCCCAGGAGCTGTGGGCTTATTCAAATCACACAGTGCATCTATGGCAGGCATTTCTCCGGAGAGAAAGCTTTTATTTGCCTTAAATACTTCTTCAGTAGAACCACAGCATGTGTGGAAGGAACAGAGCACACTGCCCCTGCCGTTGCACATGCCTGACAAGAGCAGTGCCGCACAAGTAGCACTCGCGAGAGAGTAAGGAGAAGAGAGGAGGACCAGGCAACAGCTCACGCTTGATACCTTCCAGCAACTGTGCAGCCGTTAATCCTGGGTGAACAGTTGACTCTGGGCCAGCGTGGGGAAAGAAGTACTGGCTTTCTTCCTTGTTTTTTCTAACCCCGTTGAGCATTACAGATTGGCTTGGTCCAGCTTGATTAGCAGACTCCTTCCATGTGCAGTTGATAGTCTTTCAACATCACCATTTCCAAGCACTGAAAGTTAGTGATACTTGGTTAGATTGTCACAACTTCATTTGGCAGAGAGAGTGGGAAATTTTTGGCTCTCAGCCCCAAGTTGTTGCAACTAGATCAAACTCCTTTGTCCTACATCATACAATTGTTATTAGACGTTGCTTTTATGATCTACTAAATCTAAAGATAATCTATCCCTAAAATTACCAGTTTAACATTGTGTTAAACATGTCGGATTTGGATCCTACTCAGGGGAGGAAGTCTAGAAATATTCTAAAAGAGTTTGTTTTCCGTAGAGCCACATCCCACACAGCACATGAGACTTCAATTTCAGTGGAATTTCCTCTTTGGCAAAGGAGGAGTTACTCTTCTTGTGCTAATATTTCCTATAATTTTCACAAACTCGCTCAGGTCCATGCACAAATCTTTCACTTGCAAAGGCCATAACGCCTGTAAGGTGTCCCTGACAAACTTCAGCAGAGTGTCCTTGGGGCAACCCCAGCAGTTTCAAGGCTTTTGAAGTGTAGCTGCAATGCCGCAACATCATGTCAGCGTAGTTATTTGCACTGTTTGTTCTGAAAGCTGGTAGTGCCTCACAAATTGGCCTCCCGCTCTTACATCCAAATCACAAGTGATCAAGGACATATCCTGAAGTTAGGAGTAAGTTCTGCAAGAACATTAAGACAAGCGCTGGAAAAACAAGAGAACTTCACTTTTTTATAAACGAGGTTGAAATATAAGCAAAACGTCCTCTAGAATATGCTTGCTGATGAGCTGCGTCTTTGTTTCAATCTCTGGGAAAGTTTCATGGGAGAGATTAATTCAATGGCACACAGGATACGGGGGTTACCTTGCTGTGGTACTTTGCTATTTTAATAGCTCATATCACATCCAATCTGAAACAGAGCTAACAAACCACTCCCAAACTCTGGAAGTTTGGCTTGACAGAGAAGTTTCATCAGGCAAACATCTGTGTGCTGCTCCCCAAGGGTGTTACGTTGCTGAAACACAGTTATCCTTCAGGGCCTCTGGTTCACAAAAAGGCCCTTCTCCTCTTGTAGACAGAGACAATCTGGCAGCATGAGGTCAGTATGAGGTAAAATAGGGCTGATTTCATATACAGATCCATTTTTCTACACACACAATCTCCTAGCATTCTCATCTTTCTAAACCAAACCATCACCATTCTGGAGGTTTGTTAGTATCAGAGTAAGTAGACGCTAGTTCAGAGGAACCTTGATCCTTGAACCTTGATCATTCTGGCAGCAAGGATGAAGCAAAAAGTAGGTTGAAACTTGAACCTAATATATATTATTTTCAACTGGAAAATTCAAATCCCCTGCATCTCACTTCACAATTCCTGTGGCCATAATTCTGGAAATGGAGGCCTAAAATATCTACCTTGTGCTTGCTGTTTTGCTAATAAGTGTTACGATTCTCTTCACACTTCTTGTGGTGCCTTATTGCAGAGTTTTGATTGACAATCTGCAGACTGCCATGGAAGCTCAGTTTGACAGCAAAGTTCGTACTACCGGCCACAGCTATGAGAAGTACAATGAGTGGGAAACGGTAAGGTCTGAGCTTGCCATTTGTTTGACTGTTCTTAGCTTGGGCAACCAAGTTGGCTTCTGATATGCTTCCATCCTTCTTCACTGTTCTTCCTCTGTTCCATCTATTAATATGACTTCTCTAAACTCTTCTTTTTCTTCCATTAGTTTTATGACTCATCACAGGGACATAAAAAAAAAAAAAAAAAGAGTATGAGATTCTCCCTCTCACGTCTTTTCTTCCAAAAATACTCCATTTTTGTGCTAATCCTTGTTCTACTGACCACCTGATTTTTAAAAGAGAACATTTGTGCTTCCTCTCCTGGTGGTGTTTATATAAAGCCTACAAGAACTAATCAATTCTTCTCCAGAACTCTTCTAAAAGCAAAACAAACAAAAATAAACAAACAAACAAAAAAAACCCAACAAATTCTCCTTTGTCAAGGCTATTTAAAAATAAGAACAAAACCTCCTTTGACTCCTGCTAGGTAATTGGCATGCTTAACCCCACCAACACTGATAATGTTGACCACCATTTCTACTATTGCCTTGCCAGTCTATCTGCCTCTT
>JAUBNY010000054.1:901540-932260 GCA_032275445.1 Crypturellus soui | reverse complement strand
TGGCATGCTTAACCCCACCAACACTGATAATGTTGACCACCATTTCTACTATTGCCTTGCCAGTCTATCTGCCTCTTTCTGCTGTCTCTTGTCTTTGTCTTTTTCTTAGATCATAGATCTTTGAGCAGAAAACACTTTGTGTGTATGTGACCATTTTTGTGAGCTTCTGAAGGCACATGAAGCAAAAGGAGTTTCTTCTCATAGCAAGACATTAAATGATACTTACATTGCCCTTAATATGCAAACAGGAAAATAATGAATTAATTGAAGGAGTTTTTTGTCTCTTTTATAATTGGCATTGGTGGCTGATTCTACAAATTTCTGTCCAGTACTTCTGTCAACAGTTCAAGGATGAAGAGGAGCCATGAAAGTGAAAAACATGACAGCATGTAGAAGATTTAAGGAACACGATCTATTTTGCTTAACAAGGAAAGCTGTCATGTTTAAGGGCTGACAAGGTCATCATCTATAAGAACTATACAGGATCAACAGTCAGTACTGGAAGGCTTTTTTGATTCACCAGCCATGCTGCAATGGTTGAAATTGGATTTAGACAAATTCGTATTAGCAAAAATCTTAATTCAGGCAATTGGTCGATGGAATAGCTTAATGAGGTCTGTAATGGGGCACTATCACTGAAATAAAATTAAGACAGGATATATTTCAAATAACATAGTATTAATACAAGGAGGAATTAATTCTTGGAGTTCTACAAACTGTATTAAATATTGGTTAGATTTTAGATACGCAGAAGGACTTTCTGACTTAAGACCTGTGAATTAATTACTCTGAACCCAAGAACAGAGACATTTGTAAGTTTAAATTTCGTATTAAACAGATTGCTGCCTGGACCGCTGATATTGCTGCTGAGAACCCAGACCTTGTCTCTCGCAGTGTAATTGGGGAAACATATGAAGGACGACAAATGTACCTTCTCAAAGTAAGTGCTTTCATTTCTATGTGCTAGACTGTTTTCTCCTGCTAAACTCCTTAAGATTTTGATGCTTATTAAATCCTCACTAAAGCTAACATATCATATAAATGTAAACATATAATATCAATTTTGTATAAAATCAAATATATTTTGGGTACTACTACTATTGTGATTTTTTCTCACCTTTCAGTTTAAGATATAAATTTAAAAAGAATAGACAATGTATTATGTGGAGGTTCAAGCACATTCCTGTAAGCAGTGTAGATTATCAGCAACTTTTATATTCTCTCCATGTGTTGTTTGTAAACCCGTTTACTCTAAAAGGATCAATTAATGTCAAACTCTCTAGTGATTGGCAACTTCTTTGTATCTTCATCAGATAATTTTTGGCATAATTTTGTGAATAAATAAAATATCATTAATTAAACAAAGATGAGAGGTTAAAGATAACCTGCACAAATTTACAGAAGCATTTACTATGATTTAGCATCCAACAAAACAGGATCAACAACTAGAGTCATTGCTGGAAATATGTAAATAGTGCAGAATAATCAATAACCAAAGTGCATTATTAAAAATATGTTAGGATTGGTTTTAGTTGGAACATCATGGTCAGCTATAGCTGAGAGCAATCCACAGATTTCCATGTAGTTAAAAAATACCATACTTACATAAGGTTTTACTCTTAGGTCAGTAGTCTGACTGACTTGTTTTGTGAAAAAATAATTTTGTTCAAGATCTTTTTTTCTGTTTGTTTTTTTTTGCCTAGGTGGGAAAAAGTGGTACAAATAAGAAGGCCATCTTTATGGATTGTGGTTTCCATGCAAGAGAGTGGATCTCCCCTGCTTTCTGCCAGTGGTTTGTGAAAGAAGTCAGTAAGCTTAATAATGAAAAAATATTTTACAAAACTCAACTATTTTGAAGAGACTCTTAAGTGAGAGTCAAGGGCTGAAGCCAGCACAAATTGCTTTCTTTCTTTTTTTTTTTGTCCTCTTAATACATACCCGCACGTCCCTTTTCTGACCTCGAATGATTAGGGCATAACAACTTAAAACACATCTTGACTGCTGCCCCTTTAATTTGAGAATTTTAAAACTCCTTTTGCTTGTATAAATAGAAGGGTAATCTATAGATAAGGCTTAATATATAGATTCCTCATTGCACCTGTAGTCAGAGAAAGGCTGGAAACAAGCAAACAGCTCTAGCAACATTATAAATCAAGTCATACTCTTTACATAATCATGAGCCATAAAGAATAAGACAGCTGAGGGCAATTTCAGGAGGTAATGGATTGTATACTGGGAAGGCTCCATAGCTTCATGTCCTGTTCTCCCAGCAGTCAGGCTTGCACAGCAAGGATGGGATCCTACCCGGGAAGCAAAGGCAGAATGCACTAAGGACACACACCCAAGAAAGACAGAAATAACATCCATTTACATCCCTTTGAGCTGTCATGTTAGGTTGCACAGAACAGTTTCTACAACTTGAAGTGGTACATTTTTAAAAAGATTCATAGTTAGAGAAATTAGCTGAGATGCTTCAGCCTTTGAATGAATCAGTTTTACAAACAGTCTAAAGTTTTAAGAATCCCTGCTTGAAGTTAAAAAAAAAAAAAAAGACTAAAACCAGAAGCAGCAGCTGGCATTTAAAACCCGAGTAAAGGCAAGCCAAAATACTTGAGCCAGCCATGCTGGCCCAGAGACTGAGGGCAAACGTAATCTCTGTCTCCTCAGACAGCCATGAGGTTTCATGTAAGGAGCAGGGGAAATTGAAAGTGGCATTTCAGTGGAGTCAATGGGGATGTGATTTCATTACCTCCCAATCAGGCTGCAGACAGTATGTGTTATCATTTTTCTCTTAGCAATTCACGTCACCACAGCTGACATTTTCTCTGTCTGGCTGCTTAATTCATGGATATACCTCACACCAGCAGTGGCTTTGCACAGTGGTTCCAAGCAGGACTAGGTAGAAATGCTCTATGAGTGCAGTCCTCCGAGATTCACCTAAAGTTCAGAGAGGTCTTCTAGATCTGAAAGTCAAAAAAACAGGAAAATAAGACACCTCTCTTCAAAAACAAACAAACAAAAACAAACAAACAAACAACCCCACCACCACCACCACTTCTAGTGATCAAAACCCACTTTTTACACCATCACGTTACTTAACACCTGATCCAGACCCAGGCCTCTTGATACATAGAGGACCTATTTTGTTTTGGTTCTATGGCGGTGTCACCTCTGTCGTCTTCTTTCCAACTAGGCAGTTGAGACCTATGGAAAAGATAGTGTCCTGACCAACCTTCTTGACAGACTGGACTTCTACATCCTGCCTGTTCTAAATATTGATGGCTATGTTTACACTTGGACAAATGTAAGTATATTTTTATTTCTCAAAAGTATTGCTGACCTAATCAACTGATAGAACTGTCTTTTAATTTTGATATGCACTTAACCATTCTATTTCAGAACCGCATGTGGAGAAAGACACGATCTAAAAATGCTGGCAGCTTATGCATTGGTACTGATCCCAACAGGAACTTCAACGCTGGATGGTGCAGTAAGTGTCTCCTAACAGGAGGTGTAAACTTCCACTCAGAGGTACAACAGTCAAGATTCTGCAAATGGTCCCTCTCGAGCTCCAATATAGTGTTGTGGAGAAGCTTATGTTCCATTCTGGGCAAAAATCAGACTTGGTTACAAGGGTCATTAGTACAATTATTTCTGCAAACACTGCTTTATTTTGATCGGTTTCAGTCCTTGGGAGAGGGGTTTCTCTTGACTGGTTCCAGTTGGCTGGTTCCTGGGAACATCCTAGAAATGGAGAAAACTCACAAGGAAAGGATTGTTCAAGTGCTCGGCTCATCTGCCAAGTGACTTGAATAACAGAGGGATTTACATCAAAAGTCATGTACTTTCAGATATGCCTGCAGTACAGGAAATATTTCTTGAACACTACATCACACTACCCAGCATCTTAACTATGCAATAAGATATTTTTCTCCCCAGAAATGTCATGTGTGCCATTTTCTGTAGAATTTGGTACACTTTCCAAGGCTTTGCCATGAATGTGGTGTACGATCACCACACTCCCAACAAACAGTTCTTGTCTCATTAAATGTTCATTAAATTCATCCTTTTTTTTTTTTTCCCTCCAGCTATTGGGGCCTCAGATAACCCTTGTGACTCTACCTACTGTGGCCATGCACCTGAGTCTGAAAAAGAGACCAAGGCTTTGGCTGATTTTATTCGTGAACATCTTTCTACCATCAAGGCATACTTCACTATTCACTCCTATTCCCAGCTGCTTCTGTTTCCTTATTCATACACTTACAAATACCCATCGAATTTTCAGGAACTGGTAAGTAGAAGCTCTTTGTCATTTTGATATAATGAAAAGAACAAGTAAAAATCATCATTTGCTGTTTAGGTCAGTTTAACTTGAGGCAATTTTTTGCACATCTGGAAAAAATCTGTATTGCCAGTTATTGGAAATACTTTAGATTTTCACAGAAATCCCTTAAAGTTTCAAGGTATTTCAAGTATAAGATAAACTCAAGAGCCTTCTTCAATTTCTACACACAAAATGAATTTGCCCTAAGGACAGGCTTAGCTATACAGAAATCTTCTGCTCTACTGTATTGTTCCTCCCAACTCAAGAGGCTGTTGTGTATGGGGCTCCAGTATATTACGCAGATATTATGCCCTAAATCATAATCACAGCTTGATAGGTAACAACTGTGCAGAAATGATCAAATTAGTATCAAAAACACATAAGAATCTCTGCCCAACAGTTCCTATTGCACCTCAGCTCACTAAGAAGGTACAACTTCTGCTAAACAGAATGATGCCGTTTGAGGCAGTTTTTGTCAAAAGAGGAAACCAGCTAGACACACACAACAGGTGGAAAAAGTTTCAATTCTGACGCCTTTCCAGATAAGCTTACACTTAAATGCATCTTCTATTTGCAAGAAGGAAGCATGAATTTGTTGCTTTAAATAACAATAACTTTCCTATCCATTCAAGCTGAATGCCATACTTTAAAGCCATTAAGAAAGAAAGGCAGTTTGGTATTTGACTTCTTTTTCTTTTAAATCCTTCAAAACAGAGGTTAAATATTATTGAATGTGTGTAAAAGTTGTAAACATTTTATAAGGCCAAAAATCAACAATCATAAATAATGAAATTACTTCAGTTCTCTGGCATATTAGCAATTAGGAGCTGTTGGCAAGCAAAACAACACAACAAAACAAATCTTAGTTCTCTCTGTTTCCTGGATGCTCCCAGAAGTCCAACACAACAACACTCAGTTTGCTGTGGAGACTTGACAGATTTATGAGTGCTCCCAAATAAATGTCATAATTCTGAAGCACAAATGCAAATTGGGGCCAACAATGAAGTTTCTTGTTACATTTTTCTGCAACTTGAAATAAAATGAAATTAAGATGAAAATTTTGTTTTCTTAATTTATGTGTACCAGAAAATTTTAACTCTAGTTATTCCAGGGAACTGTAGTAATTTTCTGTCTTCAGTTTTTACAAAAGCTTCATCTTTCACACACTGTAGCTCAATCTAAAGTAATAAACAACAACTATTGAGTAGCTTCATTTGTGCCAAAATCAAAAAATCCTCGTGTGATAGATACTCGCATGACTTTCTACCCAATTTTCTGAATTGGGAATAAATGTGATGAAACATAATAAAAAGGACAGCAATATAAAATGGAAAAAAGTATATATAGAAAGCTTATATATAAACACATAATGACAGTATTAAAAGACAGTAATACAGTAAATATGTTCTTAAAATTTTTTGAATTTTCATCAAACTAAAATTATCTATTAGCAATTTTCTATTTCAAGTAATAAAATGTAAAGGATCATCCAATTCTGCAATTTTTAACAATAACAAGCTCTCTTTTCTTGGCATAGAGCATAAGTCTCCCACTACCCCTCAGTCTAAAAAAAAAAAAAAAAAGAACAGTAGGTCAAGAATACAAGCTATACAAGTCTCTTCAATCATTTGATTTTACTTCATGTAAGTTAATCTTTCCATTGTCACTTTACACTATATTTTAAATTGGATACAGTGATCCAAGAGAGAGTTCTATTATTTTCTACTGCAAAGCAATCACTGATCTCACCACCAGTGAAAGGTGACCTGATGAGAATACTCATGTCCTAATTGAAGGAAAATATTCCTTCTAAACATTCCCTCTTTTGGTGATCCCAACAAAAAGACAGCAGGATCTCAGAAATACTTAATTTCTGCAGTACCTGATTTTAACAAGGGGAGAATTTTTTGCCAAAGATTCTTCTTTTGGGGAGCAAGATCACAGTATCATCCAATCAACTTTGCCTGTAGTTGGGATAATTAAGCTAAAAGGACTCAATCTAAGCCCCAGTGAATTAAATAGAAAGACTGACTTCACTGGGCTCTGGGTCAAGTTCAAGTGCAGCTTTTTAGATTACTTCAAATGACTAAAACGTTCATTTGAGCTGCTGTATTTAAAAGGAGACAGCTGAAAAAGGTGTAGGCCAATGTAGGCCAATGACTGTGCTTCTCAGAACTGTAAAACATGAATTTAAAGAAATGCTGGTGAGTCGCAATCTCAATCATGAAAGAAATTGTTTTGGCAAATAAAAGGATTTTAAATCACTCTGTAAATTAAGAAGCAAAATTTATAGTGCCACTATCTTATCTTAGAGGTTATTTTTACTTTGACAGATCTAATAAATTAAAGGAAATATAGTTGTGATTTCTTATCTCAGTGAGCAGTTGGACATGTGGTTAAACAAAACTTCACACGTTTGCTTATCATTAACAACACATTGTTCCACTGTATTTAATTAAAGGTAATGTAATACCACAGAGCTAGTGTTGCATTCCAGTGTCTGAGACACAGAATGGCACAAAAAATGAGTAATTTGAGACTGAAAACATTTAACTTATCAAGAGGGAAAAAAAAAAAAGAAGAAGAAGAGAGAGAGAAGGTTTGCACGTTTCTTGCTTACAAAGCCAATGAATTGCATGTCCTTGGGGCCAAAAAAAAAAAGACTCTCTCTGCCAATAGCCTCAGGAAGAAAAAAAATCACCAACAGGCATAAAATCGTTTCTGGTTTGTCAGGTAGAACAGGGTATTCTAGGAAACCCGGAGATCCTACTCCACTGCTATAGCAGAGCAGAACAACCTCAAACCTACTGTAATTTACTTTTTGAGTAAATTACTTGGGGAGGATTAGAACTATTCTTCAACCAGTGCCTCTCTCTGTAAGAGAGAGTAAAAAGGTAAAAAGAATTTTAAAAGAGAGTAAAAAAAGAGGGTAAAAGTCATGCATGTCCCTTCTCCTCACATGCAAGAGCAGGTTTGGGTTCCTCACAAGGATTTCCACAAAACTTTTCTGCATGTGTGCATGGATTTTCTTCTTCTCTCCTGGGAAGTTGCACACAAACTTTCGCTGTTATCCAAACAACACTTGAACAACAATAAACACCCAAAACAGAAAAATCTAGGTCATGAATTTCTCAGAAGTTACACAATATACCCATGATGACTCCCTGAAAGAAATAAGTGATTCACCACAAAAAAAAATACATTTTGCCTGCTTCACGATCCTCTGACTCATTTTTTTTTTTAACTATACCCTTGGGTGTTACTCTGTAGAGATAAAGCATACTTGAATCCATCTCCTAAAGAGAACAGAAGCATCAATGCTTCACAATTAAACATTTTTGCCAAGACTAGCATCTCTCTACACCCAGCAAAACTCTTTTCCTTTACTATTTTCATCTTTTCCGCTTGGAATCAAGTCCTCTCTACCTAATAACATCTTTGGTAAACAGTTCAGCCATATTTTTAATTATTTCATGTTTTGGCTTTAGTTTCCTATTAGGTCACTCCATGCTTTCCTAATTTTCCGCCAAAATAAATCTATTTCTCCTCAGTTTTTGCTTGTATTGGAATTGGCTCTCAACTATGACTGGATAGAGGAAAATGCATCATGCTCTTCCCTTCTTTCCAGATTCAATTACGTCTCTCAGTTAAACAACAAACTCAGTGCCAAATACACCTCTGCAGCTAGTTCATTTTCATTGTTAATTATATATTTGCATTGTTACTGTTGGATAAGTACAGAATATTATTAATTTCCAACCCAGGATAATATTGTGGATACAGGATTTCAGTCTGTGCTACTTTAAGCATACTGTCTGTATTGGTTATCGCTTAAGATAACTGAAACTCACCTTCTGCACTGGGTTGATCTATCATTTCATTTAATTTCCTCTCGAGCCTTTAAAATAGAACATGGGATAAATCAGAAACATGCCCAGAGTCTGTGCAGCCTGCAGGAAAGGTGAATTTCAAACATATTGCACAACTGACTATTAGTCTGATTATTTAACCCAATGCCTCGAGCAAAGTCCTTTCGCTCTTAATTTTATCCTTGAATGCCTCATAAGACATGTGAATACCTTCAGTAAGTAACTTTTAAATAGCAAAAATTCTATCATCCAATAGACACAGAAAAGCAAATGAAGAGTTGTGGTCGTATCTGTGCTGCTTCCAACTTCTTCCCAATTGCATTACTTCCTACAAGTAAATATTGAAAAAGTCATCAAACGGCATCATCAATAATAATCATGGCAAAATGAAGCAGACAGAAAGGCAGTGTTTAGAAGCAGGCTTGCAAGAAAGCAGGATAGCACTCCAGAAGCAGTCATCCTGTTGGCTGGTTTCTCTAGACTCCTGGGACAGATGCTTAACAACAGAATAGCGAACTAAATTAACCATCAGTCGTGGACTCCTTGGAGGTGCATCTGTCTTTACTGGCAACACAAGAAGCCTCAGAAAACTCACTTTACTGGAGGTAAAGCAAGACAAGTCCAGTTTTCAGCCTCAGGCAACTTAGTTTGCAATCCAAAGAGGAGGAGAGCCCGAGAGCACGATAGTTCCAGCCAGTTAATAACCAAGCTCCTCCAGATGCCTGCCAGAATGTGATGGCAAAGGGAGTTGCCTGCATGCAGCAGACACATAATCACGGTCCCAGGGGTGTTTCTAAACAGCTGCGATTTTCTGGGGCAAATCCAAAAATGAGGGAGCTGCTCCCCCAAAAAATACCTATTAACAGTCAGAAGATGCTTAGATGGATAAAATATCTTATTAGTTCAAACCTCCAGATGTGGTGTGAAAAATACATACTGGCCTGATCTATTAAAAGTTTATATCTGAAAAGATAGGTTTAAAGGGTGAAAATTATGTATAATAATGACATCTGAGAACGTGACTACTATCTCACTGGCCAGCGCACTATGTACACAAGATTAAGCAAAATTTTAGGAACTGTATAAATGTATAAACACAAATCATCAGCCCATGGAACACTACCTTTTGCAGAAACAACCAGCTCTGCGAGTTCAGCTGCAAGTCAGAAGCTGAAAAGCCATTTCTGCTCCCAGTTAAAAGGCATTAATTTGGAGTTGCTTCTAGGGTGTTAGGATGCCAGTTGGCTCTCTGCTGGTGTAAGTCTCTGCAGAACTTCCCTCACAAAAGGATTTCCCGACAGTCCAGAAAGCTGCAAAACACAGAGCCAGCTAAACTAGTTACACACAGGGATTTTGAAAATCCGTCAAGAGTAAAGAGTATCTTTGCAGGTCAAAAAGATAGACATGACTCTCCTTGCAGCTGTATTCCAAATAATATTGAGGCATAAGAGTCCAAATTGTGTCTCAAAGGATAAACATCACTTTTTGGAAAATGAAGGATATTACTTAGATACCTCTATAAAAGTCTCCATGTAATTTCCTCTGTAAGGATGACTTTGCACTATTTTTATTGCACTACTTTATTTTTTATACATTTTGCACTGAGACTTGGTAGTATTTACTCCCTTTTTATTATTTCATCTGTTTTATATTGTGAAGAAAAGGTGACTTTAGTTCCTAGAAAGCTAACTTTGCTTTGGCTCATAAGTTTTGAGCTATAAATAAATTCAGAAAGTATTTGGGATAGAGTCTCATAATAAAGGAAGAGATCGGATATCAAAACTCAAGCTCATTTCATAATGAAGTCATAAACACACAGTCACATCTTTCACTTTTTGGAAGGGGTCATTTCCAATACCATCACAAATCTCCAACCTGGAGAGCTTGAGGAAGCTGTTTATTTGGATTCTAGGCTCTTAACAGCTGGAAATTTCAACTCCCCTCTCTCAACATATCTCTCTTTTTACAACTTCCTGGCCCAAAATAAAAAAATCCCTCAGGTAAAAAGATCTCCTGACATACATCTTCCGGTATCCATTCTTTTAAATTTGGCAGAGAAAGTAACAAATGATTTAAAGCTGTCCTTTGGCATACCGCATTTTTCCCTAAAAGCGACTCTGCTGTTCCCAAGATACAATTTACTAAGCAGAGAACAAATACTATTCATGAAGTCCCACTATAGCATGAGAGGATTTTTCCAAGTTCAATTTTCCTTTTGCCTAAATTTGAAAAGCGGAAGAATCAGTTTGCATATCTAAAAAGGGATTTACTGTCAAGAAGAATTTTTACTCTTAATCTCAGTGACTGATTAAAGAATATGTATAAATAGATAGAAAATGAAAACATGGTATCACTAACAGATACCAGTCTCCAACCTCTGCAATTCCCTTAACATGTGTTGAAAGCTATTACGGACTTAAAACCAAAAACCACCTCGTTAAAGGTTTTTTTTTTAAGAGCGGAGAGAGCTCGACTATCCCCACTGCTATGAACCCAAGATTGTGAAACGTGCAGGAACAGCTTTCTTCCTACAGCCATCACTTGCATTCGGACAATAGAAAATATAGGAACAACCCAGCATCCAAGTACAGTCAGTTTTAGAGATGCAAGGATGAGCGTCAAGCACACTGTGGCCTGCCTTGCTGAAATATTCTTTACATGAAAAATGCCCACATTCCTTGAAGCAGCTCCCAGAATGCTGGGCTGTTCAAAATCCAATAGGAATACTGTGTGTCTCCATTATTTGGGAATGGGGAAACATGTGCAGCCCTGTGATAACTAGGCTTCCAGTTTTAATGCAACATGTTTCTAAAATCCGGGAAAGCCTCTCCACATTGCCCAATACCTTCTTGAGTAATTCACACAAACACTCAAAACTGAAGATAGAGAATATTTTACAATATCTCAACCACTGGGAAGTAATCCAGCACATACCTACACTGAAAGAGGAGGCTTGGAGAAATTTTTGGAATAGTAAACCATTCAGCTGTCAGCTATAAAGAGATGGAACAATCCATTCCTTATTCCTATATTGAACATCTGGTTTCAAAAATCATTCATATTTATCATCTGTTAGTAATAGTTTTTATGTTTTATTACCAACATGCTATATTATGAAGAACTAGAAAAGCCACATGTTCCAAAGAAAAGTCTGTAATTATCCTTAATGTGAGCACACAAAGTTCCGTAGTGCCAGTGATGGGCCTGATCCAACCCTCAGCAAAATCAGTGGGAGTTGGATGAGTCCCTCTATGCACAGGAAATGAATTGAAATTAATGAGACTACATATGGTTTCAAGGTAATTTATGCTTTTCTGCCTATTTATATTTATAAAACCTTAATCTGTTTCCACGGGTATCAATGTTCAGCTTCACTGACTAAACTGGCTCTGCTCTGAATTTATAGCTGCATGCATAGGAGGAACAGAAGGCCTGTTGTGAGTTCATATTTAATGTACTGAGTTACCACTATTTTCATAGATTTCTTGTGTAGTCTTAGTTTTGTGCGAGTTTCTTCTAAAACGTGGAAGTTCCTCTTTTCCTACCCGCTTAGCTCTGCAGGCTGTACCTCACCCTGAGAGCTGGAGAGCAAACTCTGTACTGAGCGCTGTTCTCACAGCAGCAGAACAAGCTGTGCCCTGGTAGATACTGACATGCAGGTCGTTTCAAGGCAGACAACAGCTTAAAAATAAAAAATTCTCAAATATGGTTATTCAATTTATTAATCAATGCACTTGCTTAAATTCAGTCAAAAAGCTTCTTTCTGCAAAGCCGCATTTACCACTTTTCTTTCCCTACAGAATTCCATTGCTGGTACTGCAGCCAAACAGCTGGCTAGTTTGCATAACACCAAATATACCTATGGCCCAGGAGCTGAAACTATCTGTAAGTACTAGTCTAAATATACTAATAAGTTCTACTAATTGCTACTAGGGCTAATAAATGCAATTTTCCAGTAGCTACTGTTACTTTTGCTAAGCAGTTGGCTTCTTTTTTCATGACCATTCCCAGATATACACAAGCAATCTCAGTTCTAAAATATAGGCTGGTATATATGCCTTAGGGATCATGGAGATCCCAATAAGGCAGAGTGATGCACACAGATGGAATTAAAATGTACTTTTACATTAAAACATAAAAGTCTTGAGCTTGTTCAGGCTTGTTCAACGTGAAGTTTTTTGCATTGCCAGTTCTTCAAGTCAAAGCAAAAACCATGTTGTGAATTCTAAAGATCGGCTTCAACATAGATAATTATTTCTTTTATTTTGCATAATGGTCTGAGCCATGTACTGATCACAATTCAATTCTTGTACTGTTCTTCGAAGTCAGCTGCCAAATTATGGCTTTTGTTATCACAGCAGCTGAGCTGAGATTGCCAAATCTAGTTTTCTAGAGCTTTTCTCTCTCCTATATTTACGATTTCTTATTTTATTTTTTTCTTTTTAAACACAAAAACTAATTTATTTCCCCATTCCTTTTTCTTTTTAAGAACAAATCCTCTCAAAATGCTCTAGTGATGCTTAGCAATGCTGGAGACACTTTGCTTAGCAAAAGAGACTGCTTTCATTGCATTAAAAATCTGGAAAGGGAGGAGACCGTTCTCCCTGAAGAAAAAGGTGGGGTAGCAGAAGCCAGTGAGACAGTATTTGCTCTGTAACCAACATTCTCTGAATAGTTCCATGCAAACATGCCATTCTCCCATTTCTCCCAGCACGAACTTTCCTCCCATGGTTTCTCCACACTGGTTGCTTGCATCTATCATTAGCTGGAACAGAGCTCCCAAGCAGCTTAAATCATGGAAGCTTTCCATGAGTAGAAGAAAACAACAGCTCCTAGAATATTCCTGTTTATCTGTCCTTTCTGTTTTTCTCACTATGCGACTTGGCTCTTAGAGATATCACATTTATGTGATAGTTACATTTTTCCAGCTAAGCTTTATTTCCATTCTTTATCTATAGATCCTGCTGCAGGGGGCTCTGACGACTGGGCTTTTGACCAAGGCATCAAGTACTCCTTCACCTTTGAGCTCCGAGACACCGGAAGATACGGTTTTCTTCTTCCTGAATCTCAGATAAAGGCAACCTGTGAGGAAACTGTTCTTGCTGTTAAATATCTTGCCAATTACGTCCTTGAGCACTTGTACTAGAATGGAGATCTAAAAAACTATTAAAGCTTTCTCTGAGATGCATCCTCTTCATTCCTTCCTAACAATGGGTTTTTATTTCTGCTTTACTTGGTGTACTTAGACATATCTTTAGTTCATCATATAATAAAAAAAAAATAAAACTCAAAACTGCTTAATAAAACTGTAAATGGGTTGAGAGAAATTATATCTTTCATTAAAGCAACTGATATAGTCAAGAAGAAAAGTCAGATAAATCATTCTGAAAAAGTATGGCTGTCTATCCCCTTGCCTACTGTTTCAGATCCAGGTCCTTAAGTGTAAGTTTTAAATTATTTCTCCTCACAAGATTTGACTCAATATTTGTTTTTTACTTGTAATCATCTGGGTATTTCACTGCTAATGAGTCGCAAAGTGTTTGAAAAATTACTCCCATGATTGCATTAAACAATAAATAAGCCTACACATCTGTTGACTGCATCATCAGTGCAACATGGAGAAAAACAGAGGCACAGAAAAGGATTTACCCCAAGTAGATTGTATTATTGCTCTCCAGAAAACTAAAATGAACCACATCTTGTCTAAAGTGGTAAGACGATGTAAAGCTTAATGCTCTCTACCTTTATAGGGAACTGAAATGGATAACACTTGAGCTAATATGTGCAGTTAGTAAACTGATGAACACAGATACAAGTTAGCAGAGAGAATCAGCAAACATTTTCCACTGTATAATCAACCACGATAAAAATCTAAATTCTACTTAAAAGAAGTCCTGTGAAAAGACCAGTGTTTTCAGAAAGCCTCCTGTAGGTCAGATTCTTCCCTGCTGCAGCTCATTTAGATCAATGTGACCACATGCTTTGATCCAGGAGATTAATTTACCTTTCAAGTGTGGTGATGTTTTTAGAACTTGCAGTATGAAGACTTTACCTTCTCTTATTAAAAAGAAAACTCAAGATCTACCAGAAGAGAGATGAAATCCCTTTGTTAAGTGCATATCTCAGTAATGAATATGGCACAGAAGATATAAATATTAAATGAAACATTTAATTGTAAAATGGATCTAGGATGTACAATTGGAGAGATGGGGGAAAAGGGGCTATGACCAATTTCATCTCCAGATTCAAGTAATCTGCACAAGCAGCTTAATCGACTTAAGGTTAAGGTTGCTTTAATGATTCAAATGATCTTTATATTGATAGGCACAGCACCAGTGCTTACACAGCCTGAATGCTAAGCAGAATCATCCAACAATTCATTGCCTTAATGACCATGGAAAAAATAAAAAGTTCCTTCACGTTTTTCCAAGATATGTTATACGTTCTTATAAACTTTTTCAAATCACACACTGCCAATTCCTTGATCTACTCATTACCGAAAATTCCTAGCTTGCAGCCAAGGTCATCACTACCCCTAACTGAACTCATTATTTAAGCTGGATATTTATAAATGCTGAACATTGAAGACTAAGGCATGATAAAACAAATGAAGTGCTATAAACTACCCTCCGAGTGAGAGTTTAAGGCACTCTCACTCACCATAGGAGTATTTCCCAAATATTCTCAGAGTTCTGGTACTTCTTAGAGCCCCACATTTTCCTACTGTCATCAGAGGTGCTTAATAAACAGTCATAAAGACCAAGTTTAGCAATAAATGATTCAATACTTCCTTTGGGAGAAGCTGTGCAGAATTATTCCCCTGTGACAAGTTTGTTGTACAGGTAGTGCAGGTCTCATTGGGTCACACAGAGTGATAAACAGCCGCTAGGCAGCCTTCTTGTGCAGCTGCAGAAGATGCATCTGGCATTTGTTACTGCTGTTTAGCACTTGGGACGCGGTTTGCAGAAAGATGCAGGGAAAAAAAGTCCCTTATGTCAACACAGTACCTGGCTGTTGGCCCTGCCGTTGCTGGAAGCTCTGCCTAGGGACTTCCTCTGTCCACTGGCACTCCTGGAATAATGCTACAGCTGACAGGTCCCTAAGGGAGGCACTCAAAGCAGCGTTCACCTCACAGAGGAAAAGCTTCTCCAAGAAAATCACTAAATTCAAACCAATCATTCTCCTCCTTGTCTCTGTGGAAGGGAACAAAAGGATATTCCTGGCGCACACACACGCGCTATATTAACATTGCTTCCATTTAGTCAAATCCCTGCCACCTACCTACATTGGCACACGGGGAGACAAGAGCCTGAGAAAAAGCAGGAAGCCAGAAGGTAAGTGTGACAACCAGCAGAAGCAACAGGTTTAACTTAAAACTTCAATATTTAGAAAAGAAAAAGAAAGGAAGGTGTCTACTAGCCCAGTCTGATTAGCCCAGCAGCAGTCCCATTAAACTAGACCTCAAGACATGCGACTGATCCATCTGTTCCTGACCGGTGATGAAACAGCGCCCGTGTGTGAAAGTAGCACGTACTAGTGAAGAGAAAGGGCGGCCTGTGTGGAAACCAAAGTGGGGCAGGATCAGCAACATTACTAATAATAAACAGAACAGGATGCAAGCAGAACATCCTGACCAGAGCCAAACACGTCACACGGGACAGGAGAATACATCGCCCAGAGGATAACATATTTTAGGTAATTTCAACTAATAACAACCAAGAAATTCTCCCAACTAAAACAACTGTATAATACTGGAAATTAATATAAACCTTAGCTGATTGCAAGGTGAATGGTTAATGGCAATTCATTTCTAAGAAAGTTCTGTGCAGGAGCCCAGGCAGCCAAAAAAATACAACTTAGGGGTAGCTCTGCACGGCAGTCATTTCACCCAGGAAGTCCAGCAACATTATTGTCACCCCGGATAACTTAAAGCTGTGACCTAATTAGGCAGGATGTGGCAGACACTTGTTATATTAGCAAAGGCAAATCCCAGTAAACCGGTGATAGGCAACTTCTCTTTGCCTCTTGCACAAAAGGCACTACCACTGCTGTCCAACTACACAGAGGCAGGAAATCAAAGCAATTAAAAGTGGTATATTATCTGTGCAACTAGAAACACGGAACAAAGAATACATGGGAGAATTTCATGTACGAAAGGACATTCTGGTAGCAAGGGTAGCAGGTAAACTGTTAGGACACGTTAAAAAAAAAAAAAAAAAACACGCACTGAGTGGAAGCAAAGGTTCAGCCACAAGTCACATGCTCACATTTCAGCATCATTTTTAGAAATGTAGAAACTCCAACACGCAAAATTGATTGATGTATGTTTTCAAAGACGACATTACAATTGCTTACCTTGAACCAGTTTCTCAGTCTGAACCAGTGCTTACAGAGAATCAGATGAGAGATAGGGAAAGAAATAAAAATCCATTATATGAATCATAGAGGTGCATTTTAAAACGTGTTTAAAAGGTGGGTGTTTTAATAACTTGAAAGAAAAGTTTTCAGTGTTCTCCAGACTGAATATTTTTCCTGTTTTCTAAAAACAAAATTAGCCACAATGGAACAGTAAATATTTTACAGATGCAAAAATATAAATAAAACCAACCTCACAGACAATCTATGACTTTTCTTTAATTGCACAGTGTAGACCAAGTCTTTACTTGAAACACTCTAAACCCACACCACAATTCTGTAGCATATAAGAATATTTTTAACCATAACCACATTTGTAGGAAAGAAAAAAAAAAAGAAATAAAAAAGAATGTACTCTGCAGCCCTGGCATATGCCTTACTAAGACACTAAGGCAGAGGAAATGGGAATCCCTTCCCCACAACTTCCTTAAGGAAGAAGGATCTATCTATCTTAAAAGGGAGGGATCTGCCCTCTTAGAGAGGGAAAACTTTTCCCTCTTTGCTTGATTCAGGTCAACCAGGGAGTGAGTTTTATACCTCCAACCAGAGACATCAACTCATTTATGGAGGGAAATATCCCATGAACACAGATCACGGTTACAAGGCCCTGACAAAGGCAGCACTACACAAATTCCAGATTCTTTAACATATGAGGCAGGTAACACAAAAGAAAAAGCAGTACAGTCCCAGCAGCTGCGTGAAAGTTAAATACCCGCTTCTGGGGCAGATATTTCCCTTTGCTCGAAGTTATCAAACAGCTACTGACACACAGCGGTAAGCCAGAGCACGACACTTCTGTTCTTGATGGTCTACGCTCAACTGCATCCAAACCCACGCTTAAATTAAGCCAGACCTGTCCTCCTGCCCTGGCAGCTGCGTGGCTAATGGACAGTCTCTACACGTGTCCAAGAAGTGTGCTGTTCCAAGGACAGATAACCGCTCTTGACTTTCTTCTCACATGAATGGAAATACTGTTCGCGACCTGAAGGCTTCAAGGTACAAAAACAGAACATTTTCTTTTCGAACTGAACTAGAATTTCTAATAACACAAAGCTGTTTTATGCTTTCCCACTTTCAGAATGTATCTTTGAATCATGTCTGAAAAGCAACAATATAATCCTTATAAATGAGGCATACCTTTCCTTCAATTAGAAGGAGGACTGAACAGAAAATGGTGTTTTATCTCTGGCCTTTGCCACCACCCTGTCTCTACAGTATCAGTCTACATGTCTACTGTAAGCTATACTGTCAAAGATGGCAGTGGTAGCTACAACATATTCATCAATGTCAAGTAATAATGACTATTTTCAAAGAGATTTTAAAAATATTTTTACAAGCTAATCTGTACATTTATGAAACATTTAAATTCTCATAAATGGCTGTAATGAAATCCTCCTCCCAAACAGGTTCTAGGGGCCAATCACACGTTTCGTTTGAAGAAACAAAAACTGTGACACTGTAACTATTGTAACAGTGTTGTGCTGTACAAGGAAAAGCATCCAGACTAAGCTAATGTGCAAAGTCTTTGGGGCATTTGCGGATGTAACACGTAAAAGCTCCCTCCAGTCCATGGGAAAACACTTCTCCTCTTTCTGGAATAAATGAATCAGAAAGGGGAAGGAAAAAACACACACACACACACACAAACAAAAAAAAAAAAGTGCATCCTCTGTGATCTAAAAAAACTTCACACAGAACTTCTCGATTCTGCAGTGTTTTGGATGACAAGGCAGCTACACCAAAGTAACCTCTAGTTGTTTGACCGTTTTCTCTCTAGGGTACATTAGAAGACTTAACTCAGTCACACAAAAAACTGTTTCCTCCAAAAATTGCAGCACTGCATGAGCTACATGGTGAAATGACATTCTTCAGGGCAGCTTTGCAGATCAACCACTTGGCTTAACCGATTGCAGAGATTCACGCAGCACACTCATCTGAAGCGAGACACGGCTTCTCATGACATCTTGTGGCAGGGTGACAAGCTGACAAGGTTTCTGTTCTATTTAAAAAAAAAAAAAAAAAAAAACAAAGCTCCTGCAAAACAGGGATATTATAGATACTCAAACTTGCAAAAACCACCAGTTTGTAATCAAATGGCAATGATCAAATAAGCAGCCTTTTTTTTCTACTTAGAGTAGAAACATCATTCACCTTGAAAACGTACAAATACACCCAAAGTATAAAACAATTGGAGCATTAGACTAATGAAAGAAAAATGGAAAACAACAAAAGTTCACCATGTTGCAGTCCAAACTACAAGTGAGCTAAACTTTAAGACAGTAACTAATAATATAATAATGCCTATACTGATAGGAACGAAACAAAGTCTGCTGAAATCCTTTCCTCTTGAAGCTTCTTCCATGTAAGTCGACGGTAAAGTTCGCATTGGAGAGAGGAATTTTTGCTACTGAACATGTTTTGGAAAGAGCTTCAAAGTAATTAAAAATAACAGAGCACTATTTTTTCAAAAAGAGAAAATATGCATTTTAGACTCACACACATCTATGTAAATTAAAGCCCTGCTCTTGTTCCAATTAGGAAAATCAGTATCTCTGGCTTAAATTGAAACTGCAGGGGAAGTTTGGTTAGAGGGAAAAGCTTCATTGTCCAGAAACTTTATTACAAGCAGATTCAATTAAGATAATTTATGTTCCATGTAAGCAGAGAGATACCAAAATAGCAGATTTTATTTCCCATTTGTTTTCAAGGGAACTCTTCTGAGGGAATATAGTCTTTTAATAGTTAGACGACTATATAACTATATAGTTATAACTATATAAGAGTTCAAAGAACATAAATTGTGGTTCAATATCATCCTATTAAAAAAAAAAAAAAAAAGTCAGCTTCAGAAGACTTAATCAATAGGCCACTTCAAAAAACAACAACAAAAGCCGCACACACCAGCAACAACTCAAAACACAGGATGGCTCTAATTACAAACAAACAGAAGACTGAAGTCTTATATATGGAAATATATATATATATATGGTCTTATATATGGAAAAACACTCATCCTCAAGGCCCTGAATAACGTGATTTTCTCAAGCATTCACTCAGGCTTAACCCAAACACATATTGTTTTGAACTGAAAATAATTCAATTTCTCTCTGTGCGGTTTGGCTTATCACATCCTGACTCAACTCCTTCTACAACCTTTGGGACAGTGGTAGATTTTCATACCAGGGCTGACCTCCTTGAAAGAGAACAAATTAAAACGCAGCCAGTAGAGAGCACTAGAGAGCAAACAAAGCTGTTGGGAGGCCAAGAAACTTTCAGTCAGAACTAATGCTCTTAAACAGTCAAAAAGGGGTTTTCAAAAGCATTTGTCACTTGTAGGACTCTGAAAACAGTCCTAGAAAATCCTAGAACAAAAATAACTCATATTTGGCCTTTATCTGTGCAAATATCTACACACTCTCAGAATACATTTTAGGCCAAATTTAGTCACAGCAAAAGCAGCGATAAGCAGCCAAGACCCTTGAGTCTGCAGAGGGATTCATGTGCTACTCAATGGATTTATGGAGCTCCTCACACATGAATTCATCAATACTTTACATACCTGTATGGCAATTCCTCGCATGTGTTCCCTGGAAGAGGCTTGTAGTATTGCCCAGAGTCCAGGCTGAGCCTCAAAAGATCCATTACAATCCATAACTGAGTCTAGGAAGCAAAGATTTTCAGCGGGAAGTATCCCCAACATTTCAAGATTTACCCCTAGAGTCTGATTTGTTAGTCTGCAGAATTTACAGAAAGCTTTTTGTTATAGCACTAACTGACAGGAGCAGTTTTCTAAAGGGATTTACCGTTGTGGGGTGACCTCCTTTGTGTGTAACCCCTGGTGAATAAAGCAGGTGGTCAAGCTACAGCTGATACCCATCCAGTTCTGGGTGATGCTGTCTTTAAAGATAAAAGCTAAATGTTCTGACTGTGAGGTAATATTGCTCTTTTGCAGTCTTTGAGGTGCTTGGATAATCACTTAGGAGGAAGCTTAATTTTTAATTATTTTTGAAATTAGTTCCATGACAATCTCAGGAGAGCATTATACCAGTAAGTTGCCTCATTTCTACAGTTACAGAGAGAGGCACATAAACAAAATTTCCTCACTGTTAAAATCAGTTCTAATGACAGCTTGTCTTTGCTAAGTATGCTCAGTGTGAACAGTCAAAAAAACCCAACCAAGCAACCAACCAAAAATGGGAAAACTTATTAACAACTCCACTACTGCATTACTGGCAAGACACTATCTAATTTGAGGATAACTGTTTTGCAGCACTCATAGAATCATAGAACCATTAAGGTTGGAAGGGACCTCTAGAGATCATTTAGTCCAACCCCTCTGCACACACAGGGGCATTTAGAGCACGTGGCACAGGATCATAATAAAAATAACTTTAAATATTATTGCTGTAACAAAGCACACCTTGAAAACTGCTTGCCACACATCAAGGACTTCTATATCAGCTTAAATACAACTAGCTCATTCAACTTCTGTTCTGTAATCCAAAAGTAACAAAAGCAAGAGCATTATGCAAACAGCTTTCAAGGTATTTCAAGACTCTCCAAATTGAAAGACACTGGAATAAGGGATATGGTCAAGAATCCAAATACACTTTTTTTCTCCCAACAATTCAATGAAAACAAAACTGAAGCCCATCCTTTTTACTGTTGCAACTTTATTTGAAAGCGACCTAAGAGTTTTTGAGACAAGGCAAGTTTGTATACAAAATCCAATACAGTGAAAAAATAAACTTCACAGGTTTCCTAGAGCAGATTACAAGCTGTAAACTCATCATCAAATGCACTGTGCAAGGAAAAAAAAAAAAAAAACTTTGCCAAAATCTTGTTTGCAAACTAGGATCAAGTGATCCAGGAAAACCTAATTTTTCTCTACATCTTTGTGATAAAAGCACAAAAATATCCTCAATGTAAGTAAAGTCTTTTTGCAAATATTTTATCTTATGGCATTTCCAATTTAAAGTAACAATTGTGACAAGTCGTATGCAAGAAATGCATCAATATTTCCAAAAATATCCCCAATGAGAAAAGATCAAGTTTTATATACCCGATATTTTAAGAAGAAATAAACAATAAAATATTTGGAAAAAATCTTTGTGAATTGCAGTTTCAAAAGAACTCAGAATTCTATAAAAACAAACAAACTTATAGCAGCTCCATTCCAACTCTATCTTCCAGCAGGCCAATTTCACAGATGTTATCAGCACAGATTATTTTTCCTATGTTTGCAGTACAACAGAATTCAATCACTGACAGTGGTGACAGGATCCAGGAGGGAAAAAAATCCTGCAATTATTTCATAATTCTTACCACATTTCTTACTCTTTGAGAGTAACACTCTCAAAAGAGTTTTATTATTATTATTATACCTTGACCTGCAATCAAGTTACTTTCAATTGGAAAAATCTCTTTTGAGAACCGTTCTCTGTGTTTTACATACATGGTTCCTCAAATACTCCATTTTCAGGGGTAACTGTAGAAATTGACTCTATGACACTTGTAGAAGATATCGTTCCTCAAATATAATGGGCTGTAGAGAGCTACCAGACTATAACTTATAAATGTCCTTGCATTCCGCAAAGTCAAATGGATTAACAAATGTCACGCAATCCCATTTTACTCTGCAGAAGACTGAGGATCTGTTTTCTGCTATCTGCTACAGTTGCTTCTTACTTTATGGTTCCTGGACTCATCCTGTTCTGCCGCTTGTTTTGTTGTGACTTTCATGCATATGTACTAGTTCCACAAAGAAAATGCACCAGTTGACATGACTGCTCTAATCCAGTAACCTTAAGAAAATCTGCAACTTTAAGTTTTCCCTAGACTTTGCTCTTCTATCCCCTTCAGACTCCTTAAATATTCCTTTCATCTCTGAAACATACAGAAGCCTCCTTCTGTACCTTGTGACAGTAATGTAAACAAAATCCAGTGACAGAATGATCAAGTTTTCACCAGTGGAAGAAAGCACCATAGTGTTGAATCTTGGTTCCATTTTCAAGAGTTACAGCAGCAGTTAGAAACCAAAGTCTTGTGCATACCAACGCTTAAACCCTGTCCAAGTCCTCTGTATTAATACACTTCTCCAATACTTTGGATCCTGATATTGCAATTAGGCTTTAAAACAGAAGAAATATTGAACACACTAAGTGACCACAGCAACACTGACAGTAGTTCCTGTGAATTGCTATTTCCTTAAATTTGTGTGCAACAGACCTATTTCATGGCTCATGACATTTACAGTGCAGCTTTAGTTTCCCTGTGAGGCTGAGGAGTCATTCACCATTTACTGGCACTGAACAGTTTTGCCATAGCCGCCTCGTCCTGCATCATAGTCTTGCCGATACTCATCCCGGACCTTACAAAGGAGGAGAAAAAATGCAGTTAAGACATCAAGAAAAACAATTCAGACAATACACCAGATAAAAGAGAACACAAATCATGCAGAAACCCAGAATACGATACAAAGCTAACCTGTGCTTTAACAGGTCACCAAAGGATTCTTTACCAAGACAGACGATGGAGCAGGGAGAGCTCCACGCTGCAGCAGTGAAAGCAACTGCTACCTGCTCAGCTCTGGGCAAGCTAAATGTCAGCCTTGTGTTCATGAGAGCCTTGTATTTTCTGGGATTACTTATCAGCATTACCTCCCCAAAAATGCAAACACTATTCCTGAAAACAGTCCAAGTGTGAGGAGAAAGCATGGAAAAGCAAAGTAATATTAGCTCTTATTCTTCACGGATAACATTATCATTGATTAGACTTCTCAGAAGTAATTAATTTATACTGCTATCTTTCACATCAAGTCTTAAGTTACTATTTCCTAAGGTGTTTTGAGTTTGCTCATTCAAAAGCAATGGTTTGGACAGAGTCACCAGTGTATTAAGAACTAAGGCTGTTCCACAACCTACCTGGCCCCCTGATCTTCCACGACCGTACTGTCTACCCTCCTTAAATCCTGCATCCCAGTCTGTCCTTATGATCCTGTCATCAAGTCTGGTTCCATTGATGTATCGCATTGCGTTTTCGGCATCTCCTCTTGCATAGTACCTTAGACATATGTTAAAGAACTAGGCTTCCATTTTCAATATATGAAAAGAAAGTTTATATCAAATACTCTCCAAAAACAAGATAGTGTTTGAATCAAGTTCTTGCTCACTTACTTTTAAACACAATTGCTTTTCTAAAGATATAGGGCTCGAAGAAAAAAAAAAAAGTTAACGAGTAATTTGCAGGTGTTCAAGTATATTAGAAATACAAGTCTTATATAGTTTTTTGCATAATGCTGATCTCTAACAGCATAAAAATCTATGATTAAAGAAGGCACAAGAAGTCCTGGGTGCGATTTTTTGGGCCACTCCACTACTGGACTCCATTACTCCATACTGGCTTGTCAGGGCCACTTTTTGCCACTCCATTAAGCTCACTTGGCAAAATGACTTTCAAGAAGACATGCATGTTACAAGGTCACTATTTATAGGTCTTTAGAATTACTCACAGAAACTTTTCACAGGTGCTTCCACAAAAAAAAAAAAAAAAAGCTGCTCGCTGCGGCACTTAGAATACGCTTATGCTGTGGATACCAACCACTCAGGTAAGTGCCTGGCTGACTCTATCGGGACAGAAACTTACTAGAAGCAGCCTGTCCACCTGGCAGCCTGTGTTCACCCCTTCCCTCCCAGGCCACCCATAGGCCTCTCAGCAACTGGGACTTGCAGCCCCAGAGAAGGCTCCCATGACGCAGGGCCTGCACCCCGCTCAGCCCCCTCCTCGCAAGGATACTCCACGAAGCAGAAGCCGCAGGCGGTTTTCTTCACTTTGTCCAGCCCCATGATGATCTTCTTCACGTCGCCGCTCTTGCCGAACAGCTCGTGGATCTGCTCCTCCGTGGTGTAGAAGGAGAGGTTCCCCACGTACAGCGTGCAGCTCTTGCGCAGCAGCCGCTCCTGCTCGTACCGCGTGCCCTGCGCGCCAATACCGATGGCTCCGGCACCCGCAACGACCGCGCCAACGGCTCCAACGGCCACAACGGCTCCAACGGCCACGCCGCCACCCCCGCCCCGCTCACCCGGAAGTGCTGGTCCCGGTACTGGCTGAGGTCCGCGTACGAGTCGCTGCGAAGGATGCTCAGGGTCCCGCCCGAGCACATCTTCCTGCTCCGCTGCCTCCTCTGCTGCTGCCGCCGCCTCTCCCCTTCCTCCTCGCGCCTCCCCGCTCGCAGCGGCGCCCGCCGGTGACGCGAGAGACCCGCGCGGGTCTCGCGAGAGGCAGGCGGCCCGCCAGGCGGATCTCGCGAGAAGCGGGCGGTGCAGGGAGGGGCGGGACGGGTCTCGCGAGAGGCGGGCGGTGCGGTGCGGGTCGGGGGGAGCAGCTCTCGCGAGAGCCGGGGGGAGGCGGGAGGATGGTGCTGCGGCGGCTGCTGTGGGCGCTGCTCAACAACGCGCAGCTCGTGGAGAAGCTCTCGGAGTCGCGGCCCATGCGCGCCGCCGCGCGCCTCACCGCCGCCGCCATCGTGCGCGCCCAGCTCAGCGGCCGCCGCGCCGTGCGGGAGCTGCAGGGCAGCGAGGGTCTGCCCCGCCGCCTGACCCGCCGCCTGTCCCGCCTGCGCGACACCTTCCGCCGGGAGCTGGAGGAGGGCGCCCGCCGGCGGGGCTGGCCGCGACCCCCCGGCAACGGGCCGGGCCGCCCCGGGGCCGAGCCGTGAGGCCGTAGCGCCCCGGCCCCGGGTCACAGCGCATCGTCCGGAGAGCGCGGCGAGGCCAGCGCCGGGAGGAGAGCGGCGACCTGGGGACGGGACGAGGCCCGAGAGCGCCGCGAGCTCGGAGGAGCCCAGCTGCACCCGCTGCAACGCGCCGGGAGGCGCTCGTCGTGCTGCCTTCTTCACAGCCAGAGCCCCGGGCCGAGCATGGAGAGGCGAAGCTGCTTTCTGACATGACAGACTTTCATTTCACAACCGGTTTACACTTCCACGATACGCGGTAACAGACAAAGTACATTTACACACCGCTCTGAGTACCGGCAATTGACACTTTAAGTGCATGATTAAAGAACTTAAAATAAAAACAGTTCCGCATGGGCATTGCCTTCAGAGTTGCTGTCTGTACAACAGTAATATTCTACCTTTACATGGCAATCTTTACACCAAGAGAGCTTTAAAAATGATGATGTTGCTGGTGGTGGATAGGATGACGGTCCATTTGGCAGGTAGGTGGAGAAAAATCAGAAATTTAGTAGCTGTCCTAAAGACACATCTTAGATCAGTGTTAGCAAGGAAGGTTTGCAAAGGTACCTTAGTGGTAAAATAAATCTAAAAAAATACCTTTCAGGCTTAAAAAACACCCTATTAGCCATCCTGACTATATGGAAAAAGATGCATTGTGTGATGTGCTGGGCTGGTTTAATTCAGCTGCTGTAGCCGGCAAGATACTTGAGGCTAAAACTGTTATCATTTCCTGATAGGATGGCTGGATGCTTCGATAACTGAGTTTAGATCTAACTGAGGAGGTTTAGATAACTTTGTATCACATAAGGTAAAAAGCATATCACAAATTATTAAATACATAGTCTCCAGAACTCAAAGTTCCCACCCATGAAGAGTTGACTATGCAAGGAAAAAAAAAAAAAAAAGGATGTTTGGTGTGATACAGATCTCTCTGGTGAGTCAGTAGTGGTATGTTTTAGGTCTGAATTTGCGATCTGTGGATCTACCACAGATTATCTGTACTGGCATAGATGTCATCATGCCATAGGAATGATTCTGCACCAAGTTTCTGAAATTTCCAAATTTACTTATCTTATACTGCCAGAGATGATGAGGTTCATGGAAGCAATTTTCCATGCAGAGAGGCAGAAGAAGCTTTTAACATAAGGAAGTGTGAAGTCCTGCACCTAGGGAGAAGTAACCCTATACACAAGCACAGAATGGGTGCTCACCCACCACAAAATAACATTGCAGAGAAGAACCAGGGATACTAGGGGACAGGAAGTTGACCACAAGTCAGCAATGTGCCATAGTGGCCAAGAAGGCTGATGGCATCGGGAAGAGGCTAAGGTAGGAGATCCATCGCCCTCAGCCCTGGTGAGACATGGAGCACTGTGTCCAGTGCGAGGCTCCATAGCACGAGGGAGACATGGATTCCTGGAGCGAGTCCAGCAAAGGACAGCTAAGAGGATTAGGGGACTGGAGCCCCTGTCATATGAGGAAGGACTGAGAGCACACAGATCATTTGGGCTCTGTAGGAAAGGCTCAGGGAGAGACATCTTATTGCTATTTATAAATATCTGAGGGGGGAGGTATAAAGAAGATGGCCCTGACTCTTTTCAGAGGGGCCCAGTGACCAAATGAGAGGGAACAAGTACAAACTAAAACCAGGAAAATCCATCTGAATCCAAGAGAAACCCTTAAACCGTGAGGGTGATTGAGCAGTGCAACAGCTTGTCCAGAGAGGCTGTGAGGTCTCTGTCCTTAGAGATGCTCTGGACACAGTCCTGGGCAATTCGTTCTAGATCACTCTGCCTGGGAGGGGGATTTGGACTAGATGATCCCCCATAGGCCCCTTCCAACCTCACCCATTCTGATTTTTGTAGTCAAAAACATAAAAAGATCAAATCCCCTAAGCTTTCTGTTGGCTTAGCTCCTTAACTCAGCTTGCGGTAAGGACACACGTGCACCACTGCTCGTGGCAGGGCCGTGAAAAGCAGAGAACAGCACACAATAGAGTGTGAAAGGGAAGCACCGCTCCATCTGCAGCTACAAAATAAGCTTAATGCTCTGAAACAGCAGCCTCAGCTTGCAAGGTGTCCCCAGGAAGGAAACTGGGGCAATAAACATTCACCAGGCAAAACAGCACTTGGATTTTAGGATTTATCACAAGTGCCTATGCTGAAATTTCTTCCGTGTTCCAAATCAAATTCTATTAGACTAACACCAGAGACTTTCTTGAAAAGGGTCACCCAAGTATTGCATCAGACAATCATACAGTACTGCTGGTTGCATTATGACTGCAATTGGTCTAATCACTGAGAGTGACCGATTTTTTAACAGCCTCTCTCCAGCAGCTTAGTCAATGCAAGTTTGCAACAAAAACAAAAACACAACCCACAAACACTCTAGCGTATCTAAGATACACAAAAATACAGTTGCATGTAGAGAACTGAACTCCAAAACAATGTTTTGGCGAGTTCTAACTTCCTCTTGCATTAGGAAGAACTGAGTGATCCTCAGATTTTAAGCAGGTTCTGCCCAAAACTGACAACACTGGTGAATATTAAGAGCAAGAAGAAAAGGGATAAAGACAATGAGGAGAGCTTGCAATGTGAATGTGGGTTTGTGAAGAGGAAGATCTCATAGCACTTTTGGTCACAGCGAAAGTGAAGCAAAATACTAGAATGTAGTTCTCTTGAGGTCTAAAGGTTCTGTTGAACTCTGTCTAGTTGGATGATGTAAAGCCCTAACTGACTTCTCCAATTTTCACTAAATAGAAAGGATAGTTGGGGTGGATCTTCCATTGATAAGTGTGGAAATATTAAAGTCTCATTCTTGAATGAGACACCACATTTTGTAATTGTGGATCTGACTGTACCAGGAATTATAACAAAAAAATGGCAATCACTGCAGGTAAAATTGTTTGTTCGCTGCCCTACTGTTTGGCAGAGTTTTTCTTCTTCAGACCCAGCCAGATCAATTATTTCTATATTTGTATCTCCCTTCTTGATATTGAGCAGAGACCTCGGAGGCATGTAGGTGTGAGCAAAGAGGAGAATATAGCGTCCTGGATGGTTTGAGGACTCTGCAGAATGCATGAGCTGCTCCAAGTGAAACAGGCATGGGATGAGGCCTCCCTGGTGTAAGCATCCAAACAGCAGAGCCCCAAGAACATTGAAAACAATAATGACAGCTTTCCACCTCACAGCTCTGCTCTGTGACGCGCTGAACAGGACTAATGGTAAGATGAGAGGAAGGAGAAACCGAGGTTCTTGGTGACTGAAGAGGGAGAGGAATACCAAAGGAAAAAAGTAAAACAACAACAACATTGAGTTGCCATCAGAATGCACTAATATCCTAGATGACCCATGGTAATATGACTTGACCTGTGGTAATATATAGATGCATTTCTTTATCATCTTAAAACCAGCACCAATGGCCAGAATATGTAGGATCCCAAAGAGCATTATCCCATTGACCATAAAATGTGTAACTCGTGGGTGACTTCCATGTTGTGCAAGATTATGAGGATTAAGATTATAGCGGAGAAAATTTAGAGGGGTCACTATTATTTTCTGATTTAACTGAGCTATTATATCAAATAGACTGTTATTTTCAAAGCTGTAGATGATGTCTGATCTCATGGAGGTAAAATACCAAGTGTCAGCCATTACAAAAAAAGTAGCAGTAAAGCATGCACAGGGGACTAGCTTCAGAAAGTGGTTTATGCCAGCTTTGATGCTCTTTTGAGAAGCAGTATTTAAACCCACCCAGTAAAGCAGTGGCATTAGAGCAAATGCTAGAAAAGTTGGCCTGTTGAAAAACCCAGCAACAGTTACAATTCCTATAAGATGGCTACTTGTAGGCTCTGCTGAGCTGCCACCAGACCTTCTTGAGGAAACCAAAACCATCAGAAGAGCAAACAAAAGTCCTTCGAGCGTATTGGCAAAAGTCCTCGTATAAAACACCAGTGTGACATGTGATCCAGCAAGAAGTACCAGCGCTTTCCATGGATCTGCTTCCCAGAAAGGAGCTAATCGATACACGCTATAGTCAAGTATGAAAGAAAAGATTGTGAAGAGAAGGCGAGGTGATACAAGAAGGGTGTAGCTGTTGATGCAACCTGACCATACATCCAGCTGCTGCAAACACTTGATCACCCAGTAGGTAACTCCAGAGGTCATTAATGGGAAAACAACAGTTCTGCAAGGAGAGCTGGAAAGGAACTCCCAGGGGTAATACACCTGTAGGTTTAAAATATCTCCTATAGAGAGAGGGAGGAAAAAAAAAAGAAAAAAATATAATAGATTTTATTCAGTGAGCAATCATGTGTAGTAGGGATACAGATGAAGTAAGGTAAGAGGCATCGTGATGCAGAGCAGTCTCTAAACTTTTGAGACTATCAGCCTTACAATTTTTACGAGTATTCTATTAATATTTATAAAGTTTTAAGGAAAAAAATAAGGTCAAACAGCCCTAGGCACCAGTTACTAAGGTAACAGAACAGAGCAACAGAAGCAGTCACCAGGAATTTTAGATCAGCTACAAGGTTGTTCATAAGAACCACTTTGTAACTATAAGGGAGTATGAACGAGGTTGATCAGTTCAAGTTACCCATTTTCTAAGCAAATCTCTGCTTGATATTTGCCGTGTGGGATTGCAGGTTTATCTAACGTGATGCTACACGGTGGTTACATGGTTGCATATTTCGAAATGTGTACAGCTTTACGCTCTGCCCAGCACACGTGTTAGAAGGGCTGCCAGTGCAAACGTGGCCCCAGAGCAGGTCTATTGAGCAGCTCCTCCATACACAGGGCCGTGTTCCTCACAGGCCCGTCAGCCGTGCGTGCCAGGCGCACATGCAGGACACGGGTGCCCACCACACGTGCTGAGTAAGCACACGGGGCAAGCACGGGGCCATGCTGGCTGCATGGACCAGGGAGGCGCACTGGAAATGTGTTCTGGCTACGTGCGCTCCTGTGTGTCCTGGGCACACCGCTGTGCCCGCCAGGTAAGCAGGAAGGTTATGAGCACCAGGTTAAGTGCCCTAGCCGCATACAGCGGCTGTACGCACTGAGCAGGTGGTTAGCGCACCAGCTGTGTGTAGTGGCTCGGTGTCCTGCACAAGCACACAGCCTGCAGGTACTGCTGTGCACATGTACTACCCGACCTCGCCAAGTGGGCACACTGGCTGCGTGCGCGGCCAGGAGCACCGTGAGCGTGCAGTGTGATGGCTCTATGCCCCCTCCGTACAACCCCCCGAGCACGCAGCTCCGCGCCCCAGAGCCGCGCTCGGGCAGCGGATCCCCCAGCGCGCAGCAGACGCCGCCCGCTGAGCGCGCCGCGCTCGCCGCTGCCGTCCCGAGCGCTGCGCGGCCCCGCGCCGCCCCTCGCTC
>JAUBNY010000054.1:869110-900740 GCA_032275445.1 Crypturellus soui | reverse complement strand
CGCTGCGCGGCCCCGCGCCGCCCCTCGCTCCCTGCCGGCGGCCGCCGCGGTACCTGCCATGACCTCGGGCGCCTGGAAGAACTCGTCGGGGTGCAGGTAGGCGGCCTGCGGCAGGAGGCACCAGCCCAGCCGCAGCGCCGCCAGCAGCGCCCACAGCGCCGCCATGGCCGCCATGGCCCCGCCGCGCCGCCAGGGGGCGCCCGCCCGGCCGAGCGGCCCCCGGGCCGTGGGGAGAAGCGGGGGCAGCGGTGGCGCCCAGGCAAAGGGGGACAAACCTGCAGCTCAGCTGTGGAGCCGGAGTCTGAACAACTCATCTCTCCTGTTCTTTTTTTTTTTTTTGTTACATCTCCTTTATTTACACAGTGTTCGGTTTTGCCAGCCCCTTATATTGCAGTGACTCTTCGTGGCAGTATCATGAGGTAGCGGCTGCAGCGAGGAGGATGGTGCTGGCCAGCAGCAGGGCAGCACGGGTGCCAACGGCAGCTGTGGATAGAAACACAACCCGAATGCTACCAGCATGACAGCAAAACAGTTCATCAGAACTTGAGTACCGCTTCACTCATAGCGGAACCATGTTTCATGCACACACTAACAGATTATCCTATTCAGAAGGAGGACCACCAAATGTTTCTTGTAGACTGTATCAATTTTTTTAAAAAAATGAAGTTGACTTCTCCCTGAAGCAACACACAGTACTGTGAAGTGAGTGTGGTGCTTAGGGAAAAGGTCGGCAAACACAGAGGATGGACATTGCCTTTGCTCTTTGCCAACAGAGTACCTCCAAATCTCCCTGGCCTTTCTTTTCCTCCAGTAATTTCAGATATTCCCCCTACTTTCCTCTGCTGGAAGGTGGAGGACCTTCCTGCGTTCTGGACTGCAAACAACATCTCCTTGTCCGCAGCCTGTCCATCTTTGCACACTCACCTCTCCTGACAGCTGAGCTCAGGAGAAACTGCTGCCCTCAGCCTGGGAGATGAGCAGGGATGGAGCAGTGGGCAGCAGAACGCTCCTCGCAAGGAGGCCAGAATCACTAGGCAAGATTTCTGATGCAGAAATTCTTCCACAGATCAGAAAGCCAGTAACCACCTAACAGCACCCGCCAATCTTCCAGCCCAGGAGGAGATCCCATTTTGGGGACCACACTGACACAGTTTGGCCGGTTGCTGTCCCAAATTCCACCCCGGCCACATGGACAGGGCGCTTCCAGCCCCATCCTGCTCCCTTGATGAGCAGATGCTGTTAGCACATGGAAGCAGCATTCAAATGTGAGCACAGCATGTTGTCCAAACAGCAGCTTCTCGGAGGAAACGGTAGGAGCTTAGCCTGGAAGCCTTCAATTTAGGCCATGCTAGTTCAACCCTTGTAACTGGCAGAATATAAGAAGGGGGATGACAGTAGCCACTAACAGGTGTTATCTTATTACCTGCCCGAGAGCATGGTGGTGTTTGCATCCCTTCAAGGGACTCAATATATTCACTGCCCAGCCATTCTGCATACGTCCTTCTCTCCTTTACTGGCACAATCTTGACAGCAGCGTCCTTAAAGATCAAGTCTTTTCCTTGAAAAGTTGAAGAATCAAACATTTTGAATCCATTTTCATTGCTGCTATTTCCAAAAAATTCCTAAAAGTAATGCAAAATTTTTAGTATTTGCAAGACTAAGTGCCACACTTTTCTAGTACAATAAAGTCAACAGTGGGAACTTTCATAGAGGAGAGTTCATGCACAACTGCAGAATTCAGGTGTTTGCTTTCAGAAACTCCACGGAATTAGCTACAGAATCTGCTCTTGGCGAGTAGAAGAGCAGCATTTGGGTTTTTGGTCCTTGTCGCTATATATAAGGTGCTGTATGTTTAAAAATCCTTGTGTTTAAGTGTGATTATGTAACACAGGATCTGGCTTCAAGCAAATTACAGAAATGACTGAAGCCTGGCATGGAGACAAACAATTTAAAAGAAATCCGGGCCAACTTCAGTACTGAGAAGGCTCTGGGTGTTAGTGTACCTTATTTTAGATTTTAAAGTCATGCAACTTGGGAGAAAACTTTAGGCTCCAGGAAGATTGCAGCTGAAACCAGTGGCTAGGCCAACAGTTGAAATCTCTTCTGCAGCAGGGTCGTTTTCAGGGGGACTGCAGGGCTTGCACTTCACCTTTTCTCCCCTTTCCATGAACACAGCTCCCCAGACATGTCCCACACATGCTGCCAGTCCCATGACAGAGGGGACACAGTGTGGCTCTGTCATCTTCACCCTTGGTCTGTATTATATTGTATTTAACTACCACATTGGATAAGGTAATACCTGAGCTTTGTCCAGTAGTCCATATACAGCAAAAACATTGGTATCCGGGTGTACCATAATGGCCTGTGCTGGCACCCGACCCAGGTGACACTCGGAAAACTGAGTGACTTCAGCACGGGCACCATTCAGACACAACAACTGGAAATCACTGGACTTCAAGTTCTGGGCCCAACTGTCAGTGTTCTTACCTGAAAGAAGAAACTAGTTACTGTGACTTGATGCTTTACAGAAAAACAGTTCAGGAAAAATAACTGAATGTAAGAGACAAGTAAAACTGAGTACCATCCGTGTTCTCAAACACTGTCGAGTGTTTCACAAAGGCCACATCCCCATTGTTCTCTGCCAAGCACCTTTAGGAAACAAGAGAAAGTGCAATTCAAAGCATCGTTATTTCAACCACATCTTCACTAGTAACTAGAATTCCATTTTTTTCCCCCGTACACTCCCCCAAAGAAATACACTGGATGCTGAGGTAATGAGCAAATGAAGCATACTGAAAGGAGAAGAAGAAAAAAAATGTTTGCAAGGTATAATGACCTGAGATTTTAAAGGAGGAAATTGTGCTTAAAAACTCTGAGAAATGGCTTCTATTAGATGAGCAAAGAAACATAACACATTAGGTGATGCTCCCTACTTACCGCTTCTGCTAACAGTGGCTTTAACTCTTGCCTTTCAAATCACGTATGAACTAATTACCACTAAGATATTTTGTTGAATGAAATCCTTTGAGTGCATAACCCAAGTGAGTGCACACACAAACTTAAATTATTTTCTTCAAATTAGTGACCTAAGGGCTTGTACTGACACTGCCTTGACAGCACTGTAAACTAAAGATACCTGTTAATTTAACTGCAGCTCATAATGGCATTGCTCCAGAGCTAAGTTCAATCTCATGAACCTCAGAGGAGAATTCCCTTAATTTTCTGAAGCAGAAGAGGCCCAACATGCCTAATGTGATATAACACCAATTGTAAACTATTAGGAGAGATTGTCACTAGGCCTGAGTTGGTAAGTTACCAGACATAAAAAATCCACGATACTTTCTTCAAAATGAAAATGATACATAAATAATTTCATTCTCAAATCAGCTAGCTGGGTAAGTTAGTAAGATCAACGTTTCTACATATTTTGGGTAGTGTGTGTTGGCCGTGGATGGACGTGTGGAAAAGGTTAGTGGTGAAAGGTTAGTGGAAAAGATTTTTTTCACGAAACATTTCCTGAAGTAAGACTGTTAAACCCAGCGATCAAGACGACTTAAAGCAATAACCGAAAGTTATCTAGCACAAAACGTTAGGAAAAGTTATTATTGCTAACAGTTACTAAAAATATGGTTAAAATGTGGTTCATGGTTAACATGAACAGACACAATCAGAAATGTTATCACCATGTGATGGAAGGGAAAGCAAGACTCAATAGGCACTGTCCGGTGTATTCACTCCCATAGTAAAAGGCTGGTCCCAAAATCAGATTTTCCAGCACTCTGCAGTCTAACTTGTCCCAAGCAGTGGGACACGCTCAAACTCAACGATCTCTCATACCTTCAGTCAGGTTGTTCAGGCCATGTCCAACAGAACTGAAAGAATCTGGAAATATGAGGCCAAACTTGAAGCTCATGTCACCTGCTGCAAGTCACTCTTCTTCCAGAGAGGATCACCCAAGCATCACACCCAGACGCAGCCCTTCCTTTTGTGAGATTGTTTTTCAAATCCTAAGCAACCTTTTAAATACCTAAAGCTTTCAACATTACTTGGAAATCTAATCTTTCTACCGCACTTGACTATTCACCCAGCAGCTGCTAGAGCCTGCTCCCCTGCCAGCCCTGCTACATGCACCATTACCTTGGGGGTGAAGGCCAGGCAAAGCAATTCCTGCTTACACACCCAGCAGCTTCTAAGCCCCAGCTTTTTGGGTATGGCTCCATATGCAGGTATCAGCTGTTACATAAAGCATTTATTCAATTTTACACTGTTTCTCTCTATACTTTTAATAAATCTTGCTCGGCCTTGGCCAATAGCACTGCGCGGTGATGAGGGTGGTGTCAGAGTTAACTCTTGTCTTCGAGGGCCTTGGGTTTATTTGCAATTGAAACACAAGGCTATGAGATGGCTCCAAGCCGGTGGCCATGCACGAAGAGTCCCTCAGCACCCAGCTTGCCTGAAATCCAACCACCATGTGCTCGCGTGGTTCTTCCCAATCCAGCAATGCCAACCACATCTATTAATTACCTGAAGGCTCCACTGTAGCTATAATAACGTTCTTGGCTACTTGCACTGCATATATTTTTCCCATTATCATCTCCAATGCAGAGCTGACAGAGTTTGGAGGGGTAATTGTCCAGCTTAGCAGAAGGCACACAGCTAGCAGAGAAAAACTCACTCACAGCTGCAGAAAACAGATGAACAAAATGAGCAAAAGCAAGAAAAGGGGTAGTTACACTGCCCTGAAGTTACAAGCTCATAGAGGTTTCTGTAGGATTTAGAGGCATGAGCTATAGCCATCTTACTGGAATTCATAAATTATAACTTTTAAAATATTTTCAAAGCATATTTAGCTAACCGATAATGAAACTGAAGAGCAGCCTGTGAGACAGAAAATAGGCAAATAAAATTGGACTCAGGAGTCACATGTTTCTAGACCCACTGCTTGTTCTGGTCCATTACTTTACTGCTAAATGCAGTTGGAAAATATAAATGATAAAATTCAGGGCAGGGATACATCGTTTAATGCAATGACATCCCAAAGCTGCAAGTACCACCAAAAGGGGATAGATCTGAATAAACAGCATGAGTTACAATGACTTCCCAGTCACTGACAGCAGAGTTGAATTGATATCCTAAAATGTTCAGCAAGAGATGAAAGATACTGGAATGAAAAGTAGATATTTCAAGAACCTCTGTAAATTTAAAGTTGGCTATATCTACTGGAAGAACAAATGACTATCGTGTTTCTGAAAACTGGTATTTGCCATTCAAATGGCTCTGGACAGCCTGGAGAAATGAGTTGACAGGACTCTCACAGAACTCAGCACAGAGCCCCACATGTGGATGTGTTAGAGCCATGAAAGGCTGGGGCTGTCAGGCAGCTCGTCCAGAAAGGCCCTCGGGTCCTGCTGGACAGCACGCGGTGCAAGAGTCAGCAGTGCCCGTGTGACAAAGCAGGCTGATGGCGTGTTGTGTTGTGTTGTGTTGTGCTGTGTTGTGCTGGGAAGAGCAGGCCAGAGCCTGACGCCTTGGGCCCATGCCTGGAGCACTGCGTCCAGTTTCAAGCTTCCCAGCACCGGCATCCACAGAAGGACAGTGCAGAAGGACTAGGATGGTCAGGGACTAGAGGGGACACTGCAGATGGGCTAAAAGTCAGGCTTAGTCAGGCAAGGCGGGCTAGAAGGGGATTGCTCTCTTCATCAACATAAGGAGCTGTTAAAGACAACAGATCCTGCTCAGAGGTGCAGAGCAAAAGGTTGAGAGACAACAGAAATGGGCAAGTTGCAACTAAGACAATTCCGATGGGGTGCAAGGGAAAAAATCTTTCCATCAGCAGCGGTCGAACACTGGGACAGAGGCCTAGGGCAGCTGTGCAACCTCCATCTCCAAAGCTACTCAGAACTTGTCTGGATGTGGTCCTGAGCAGCTTGTTCGTAGCTGGGCCTGCTTTGAGCAGCTGTGTGGACTAGATGACCATCCAGTCTGACTTTGTGGCAAGAAAAACAAGGAAAGGAACCCTTTCAAAGTGATACCTCCATTAGTGTACCCTAGCAATACAAAATACAAAATTTCACACATCACTACAGATATAAACAGATTGGCTTAATACAGAGCTATGAAATATCAGAATTTACTTCTCTAATTAAAGTGTATAATTAGAATGTTACTGTGCTTTTGATATACCATTTTGACATCTTACCTTGAGGAATATTACAATCTCTGGGCCTAATAATTCCCCTTTTAATTAGCACGCCAATGGGGATGTTCCAGCCCGCGGTTCTGCCCAGCCCTGTGTGACAGGACTTCTTCCCTTTCAGGTCACCGATGGTGAAAGCATTGGAAGAATTCCGTTTCACCAGGGCCACGGCGTAGTACGCGTTGCTACTGTCGTCAGCTTGCAGAAACAAACAACAAGCATTAGAGCCTTCCTTCAGATTCCTGCTGCTGAATGGTAACGTGCACTGCACTGACCAGCGCCAGCTTCCTAGCTTGCACAGTAGGAAGGGAACAGCAACAATTAGCAGGCTATGAAGTATGAGCACATATGGAATTTTTCTTTACCTCTAATACTCCAAATTTCGCATTCACATATAGCCTGTATACTGGTACTGCCATGCACTTGAATTAAGTAATCTTAGAGATGAACATCAATACTTTAAATGCCACGGAGTTTTTATTACTATGAACTCAAACATATCCCCCTCAAAATAATATTTGGATCACTAGTGACATGGCAAAACTGTTTTAAGCAGCGAGCTATTTTACACACCAGTTGTTTCTAAGTAGAAATATAAACATTCTAGATACTAGAAAATACGGAAGTGTTACTTCTGTATTTTTGCTTCTGTTAAATTTTGTGTGCAAATATGCATTTTTTCCATTGCAAGTAATTTTTGTGCAATTGAAAAAAAATAAAAAGGTGAAAGATTCATCAGCTGTCACACCAAGCTGGCCCAGTGCCAGGACAGACAAAAGTTGGTACAAACTCAGTGTAGAAATCCACTCCGTATTTATTTTCCTCCTATATTCATGATGAGAAAATAATCATACTGATGTCCTTGGCAAACAACTTTCCAACCAGGCCCAGAGAACAGAGGTGGTGGTTTTCAAATCCTTGCTATTTGTTTATTTTTATAATCCTGAAAAAATAAGGTCTCTGTTTATGTTTCCTGATCTTACCAGAGTAACTTTCTCCAGCAGCTGGTACAAGGCCATATTTCTTCCCAGCTGTGTAAATATCAGCTCCACTCAGAGCAACAGCATCACTTTCCTTTTTCTGAAAAATCAAATAAAATTTATGGGTTTTGTGCTTCCCTGCTACAACGATGACATCTCTAGCATCAATGCATGTCACATCTCAGAGGACAAGGCTGGCAGCAAAAGAGCTACCGTCTGCTGAAGAAAACATGAGAAACGGACAGGAAGCCTCATTAGATTTCACACACAGCGGTTTGAACTAGATGGACAAAGATGTTCTTTACACAGCTGAAGGGCTTTGGAGGGCTCCACCTCATCCGTGAGCTGCAGATCCCCTCCTCAGTACCCCAATATTGTCCACCACTTGCCTAAATTCCCAGGCCTCTGATCCCACCTACCCAGCAGAGAGCAGCTTGTGTTGATCTGCTCACTGCACAAGGCTGGTAGGAGCCTACCTGGATCAGCTCCATGCACTGTTCCTTTGTCTCGGCCGACATGCACTGGATTAATGGATTCAGATTCTGTTTCTGAAAGGCAACACCCATTTCACTGCATTTCCAAATCTCTTCAGTGGATACAACACACCAGTTCAGACTCTCTGGCAATGCTGCACAAAATTGGAAAGCAAATATTAAGAGTTCACTTCCTTTGACACAGAAAAGGAGGCATCCCCCTGCACACTGTTTCTCTCCATTGCTTCAGAACAGACTTGCACCTTCTTCGGGAGCCACAGAGGTCTCCAAATTAGTGCTGTGTCCGTACTGCACACTTATGTGGAACGAAGGAACAAGGACTCCTGCTACTGCTGAGCACTTAGTGCAGCCGCAAGGTGCTCCCTGTTCGCAGGCTGCTCCCTCAAGAGTGGAGCCCCCTGAACACAGATTTAGCAACCCCGAGCCACCTCAGAAGAAGCAAGTCCTGGAGGTACTGGCTTTGTCCCAACACAGAGCAGGTCTGAGAGGCTCAACTGCCATCACACTTCTTAACACAGGGATTCTTACAACCTATGTTCCTGTGTCTGTCAGATCATTTGCCAAGTCATCTCTACATTCTTCTGTCTGTGAAACACTTCCAAGGGCAATAGAGGGTTTCTCCATGATGGGAAAAGGATCCCCTTCATCCTTTTATCTATACATAGTATCTGAGGATTCACATAGCAACTAATTGCTATTTGCCCTCTTTAACAGGTAAGAAATAGTACCCACTAGGTAGGAGCAGCTGCTTATTACCAAATTCAAGGTTTGTATACACAAGAAAGGGCAGAATATGCATGTATCTCACAACGCTGGAAACGTGCCAGCTGCACAGGAAGCCATTCTACAACGTGACACTGCTTCTGAGTGCCCTTTTGAGATGAGGACAGCATCTCCCCATAACCCTCCAAGAATCAGAAGACAATGAAGGAGAATAAAGACGATGGTTTCTGTTATCAACTGTCTTTGTTCACTGCTACAGAGAGGAATCTAAAGACAACTTACTGCTGGGGTCACAGCTCAGGGCTCGCATGGCGTGAAGATACTCATCCCCCAGCCAAGCCTGGTAACTCTGAGCCGTGATCGCAACGAGCTCGGTGGTGCTGTCTCGGAACAGGAGATTCTGGGCACCGTAGGCTGCCGAGTCAAACAACTGAAACTTGGCACCTGTACCACTAAATCTTTGCTGTTATGGTAAAGGAACAAAAAAGACATGTCAGGTAAGAGTCCCTGTACACTGGTGTCACATGAGAAGTCTCTGACAATATTAGCTTTGGGAAAGGGAAACTATCTCCTGCCTGTAGGAGGGACAAGCGACTAGGAATTTCCTCATGGAGGACTCACCACCTAAAAATGAGTGAGAAAATACTCCCCCCAAGAAGTTTTTTCCCCATGTCCCATGTTGGTTTGTGAGGGCCAAATACAACCTTCAGCCCCACTGTGCACAACCTCCTTCAGGACTCTCCACCCAGAGACTGAGTGCTCTCTATTTCCTTTCAAACTCTCCACAGAACGGAGGGTGCCCATCACCTCTTCACTTCAACCCATCTAAAGTGCAAGTCACTGATGAAAAACAGTGTCCTACTTGTGCCTGGTTCAGGAGCTGGAAGATAACGGCGCCATCTGTGTCCGGCCGCACAACCACGGCGCGAGCCGGGACTCGGGCCAGGTGGCAGGTTCTCCACTCCGTCACGTCAGCTCTGCTGCCGTTGCGGCACAGAAGCTGGAAGTCGCTGGAGCGGAGCTTCTGAGCCCACGGAGAAGCAGCTTTTCCTGCAGTCAAACAGAAGGTGCTTATGAGGCTGGTGCTCCTGACGGGCGCCAAGTCTGTGCCAAGCACTGCGTGTGCACATGGAGCAGAGTACGGCTCTCCTGAACATCCTTGAGCTATTCCTGTGCAGCCGTGTGGTCCCGTAGTCTTGCACCTCTCATAAGGTAAGTGGCTGAACATATCAGATGCACAGAATTGTACTGGGGTCCACAGCAGAATCAGAAGTATCTCTGAGTCTAGGACCACATAGGACACTTTTTTTTTTTCTCCTTGCAGTTAATGAGAGTTAGACAAGCCCATGATACTTAAATGATACTACGTTCAAGGCAGAATTTATCAAAACAGGGCCTGCCCTTTCTCCTGGTCTCTGCTGAAACCTCTGGGTAGGAATAAGCAATCTCTATGTTCACAGCAGTCCCAGCCTGTATAAAATCAAGAGTTTAAGGGCTGATGAATTTCTCTTTCCAGAGCAAATTAAAGAAGATCCCACCTCTAACCTAGACAAAAAATGGTGAGGAAAAAAAAAAAAAAAAGGCTCACCTATCTTCCAGGCACATATGTATGTGACATATGTGGACACATATACTTCTATTATTACAGCATTTTTGCTCACTTTTCAATTCCAAATAGCAAAAACATTTGACATTACACTGTCTTTCCAGGCACTGTACTGCAATGGTAGATGCCATTTACTGCAGCACTCACAGCTGGGCTGCTAAAACAGCCTCTGCCTTCCGGCTACTCACCGTCCGTGTTGTCGGGCACCGTGCTGTGCTTCACGAAGGCAACTTCTCCCGCACCCTCAGCCAGGCACCTGGGGGAAGCGCAAAGCCGAGGCCGGTTGGCGCTGCCATCGCTGCTCCCGTGCACCAGGACTCGCTGCAGCAGCCACTGACCTGCTTCCCGGCCCTGCGCGGGGAGCTTAGCTCAAGGCAGGGGCTAGTGGCTCCAGAGCATGAAGTAACTATCACTGTCCCTTGTGGAACATGGACAATGTGCTCAGGGCTGCCGAGGAGGGACAAGGACCTCTGAAAGGTCACCAGGCTTTGCCAGCAGACACAACCTGCTGAAGCAAAGAGCCAGGCCCGTGTCCACGGGCGCTGGGCAGAGTGAACAGGGGGATTCCCTGCCCAGCACAAGCGTTAGGTACCCACTTAGCTTTAGTACTCAGGTATTAATTCCTGAATAGTGGTTCGGGATTACTTGTGTTCAGTCCCTAGGCTTAAATCACGATTGTGCTAACATGCCAGCAGATTATCTACTGGAATCAAGTGCGACTGCAGTGCCTTCAGGTGCCAGTGAGACCCAGACACTGTGATAATGGATATAGCACAGAGATAAAAAGTTACACCATATAAATATACATTATATATATATTTATATATATATATATATATATACACACAAGCTTTTAACATTTCACTGCTGCTAGAGACAACAGTTCACTTTGTTCTCTTGATCAGGGACTTGGAGTGAGTTCTATCCTGCATTTCAAATAAAGCCCAGGAAATCCAATCTTGATTTCCTGATCTTTAAGAAAATTTCTTAGCATCACTGTTATAAATGTGTATTTGTGAATTTATACCATTGCATCTCCTAACACTTAACACAGCTGAAAGTCACAATATGCCCATCTTAGTAGTGGCAGTTATTATTATTAGCAGTATTTAGCCATTAAATACTATAAAAGCACAAAGATTTTCAAAGGAAGCTCAGCTTGAATTCTATTAAACCAAATACTACTTGTGTAAAGAGCAACGGCAGTCCCACTAGGTCTGCACTTTTAGAGTATTGTTTTTCTTATGCTGTAGATGAAGAAACATCAGGATATTACACATTTATTCGTTTCAGCAAAACTGCAGCAAAGTTAAGAGTCAGGGACCAAGAGCAGAACCCACAATTCCCACAAGCCAAACCTTGGCATATAACTGCCAAGGCCACCTCTTCTGAACAGCTTCCCAAAAGGTGCTTCTGCAGGGTTTTTACCTGAACGCCCCGCTGTAGTCATAGTACTGCTCTTGTGCATTTGCTTCGCAAGCGTTTTGCCCGGACACATCTCCCTTGCAGAGCTGACAGAGGGATTTGGAGTAATTTGTGCTCTTTGCTCCAGGAACGCAACTTGCATTGAAATAGTCACTAACAGCTAAAAGTGAAAGCAGAGTGAGACGTTTTTAGCAACAAGTAAACAAGATGCTACAATCCCATTTTAGCACATTTATACGCTACGTGTCTAAACATTAAAAGGGATAAGATTTTGTTTTTAAAAGATGACGTCCAGGTTAACAAAGCTTGGGCTCTGCATTGGATCTACTCCACCTGACACGGAGCATGGGCACCAACAACCCAACAGCTCTAGGCCGCCCGTCCCCATCCCCGTGCCGCACTGCCAGGACGCGCACGGAGGAGCAGCCTGGCACTTCCACTCCCACCTCTGGGCAGGTCGCACCCCACGGCTGCCAGGCGCCCGCTGTCCACGAGATAGCCCACGGGCACGTTCCAGCCTGCCGTCCTGTTGATGCCCGTGTGGCACGAGCGGGCCCCCCGCAGGCTGCCCATGGTGATGCTGGAGCTCCTCCTCACAACGGCCACCGCGTAGTAGGAAGTGCCAATCTCTGCGGCAGAGGAAGAAAGAGGAGCAAAGTTGCCTAGAGGCAGCACTACAGCGGGATGGACCGACTTGTGGGGTCTCTTGGCTCTGCCCACTGAGAAGACACATTGTGCACATCCTTGGGGAGAACCTGCTGACCTTGGGTATCACCTAGTGACTTTGCTGTGGGAAATGTCCTTTCTAAAATGCCACAGGAAGCTGCTCTAACTTTGATGTTTGCTCTATAAATTAACACCAGGTAGATTTAATCATAAAAAGAATTCCCATATTGTCTATTAATTTGATCTTTCAACATAGCTGTCACTGCAGCATCACAGATTATTTCATTTTCATTTTCTTACTGCGGGACATCATTCATACAGGCAGGGGTTTATAGCCAGAAGTGACCACAGGCTTCTTTAATCTGACACAAGCCACTGAATTTCACTCGGTTGTCTCCAATCGGAGCCCACGTTTGGCTGACAGAGCTCCGGATCACAGGCCCAACCCCGCTCCCGCTCCGACGGAGCCGTGGAGCACCCACAGCCCCTGTGTCATCTGTGCAGTTTATTGGATTGAGTGCGCCCTGGTAACAGTTTACCTTCTTATTTTGTATTTCAATGATTTATCTGAAAAGTTTGGAAATAAATACTACAGAAAGAACTGTTTTGACCTAAGCATTTCACAGACAGCCCTTGGTCTCCCACCCCCCGCCCAAGTCTGTTATGGCAAGAACAGACTAGAGGGAATATGACCATAACCTCATGTTTAGGGTCTTCAGGAGGACTCTAAAATAACATGGAAACAGTAAAAATGCATAGAAAAAAGCTTATATAACAAATCTAAAAGTTACTGTGTCTGACCTTACCTTGGTCATACACTTCTCCAACTACCGGTTTCAGCCCATGCTCCTTTCCAGCTTGGTAAATTGATTGACCACCCAGTGTCACCGCATCTGCCAAATCATCCTGTGCAAAACACAAGGTAAAGATATATGTTGAAACACAGTTATTAATATTTCTCAACAGCCAGAGGCAGTGTATTCATGAATTTGAGAGAAGAGGCCATGGGAAGCAATCAGTCTCTATTTGTGAGCTTCCCTGTCTCCAAAAAGTCCTTTCTAGGGCACTCAGTTTGCTAATGAACAGCTACTGAGATGGATTTACACACCAAAATGCTCTTCCTTCAAAAATAATGCAGAGACCAGCCCGACCACTCTAGTGGCCTCACTAGACTTCACAGTTCCAAGGAATCTTAGGAATGGATCCTCATTTTCTTCTTCCAGCTCTGTGACAAGTCTGGAGGCTCATCAAATAGGAGTTTGTTTTTTCTCTAGCTAGTGCCCCAAAGCTTGAAGATTTAAATTAAAAATATACATATTTCTGAGCTCACACAGACACACACAGACATTCTGAAGTGATGTCTTCTAGAGCTGCAAAACACGAATGCCAAAGGGTATTTTCAAGACAACATTAAACAGGCCAGCTTGCACCCCGAGAGATGAGCAGCCATACGTCTTGTGGGGCAGGGCGAGAGGGGACATGGTCATCTCCCCGCAATGCGTTGTCTGAACGAGTTTATATTAACACTAAGTAGAGCTCTAGCAAACAAAAATTCTGCTCTCTTCTGATATTTTCCTCCCTTCAGATTAGTATTATTTATAAATAATATATATAAATAATTTATAAATAACATTTACTCTGCTGAATTGCTTGTTCCTAAAAAACACAATTTTATTCTATACAGTAGAAAATATTTTTTTTTTGTTATAAGTAAAACAGTAGCAAAGAAGGGCCAGGGCACATGTCCCTGCCACAGGATTTACAAATTCCTTAGTGCAATAAAGAGCTAACCTAGGCAGAAACCAAGGATCATCTGCAGGTGATAAAAGTGAATAACGTGCAAAACGATGAACTCAAAGAAGAAGAAAACTACAGGCCCAAAAGTACCCCAAGCAAACAAGGAGAAGGGTGCAGATAAAACCCTACTGCTGACTAATGCAGTCAAGTAGCCCTGGTTCTGCCTTTCAGAAAAGAAGCATCTGAAAGGGCTGATAAACGAGGAAGAGGGGCAATCTGGGCATCCACTGCTGGAAAGGAGCCCAACGACCTTATTTTCTCTGCTAACTAACACGGAGCTGGCTGGAATCCTGCTACAAACATAGGATTACGCTGGATTTACCTAGCGCTGGCCGGGCCTGCCCGCAGCAGCGTGGCTTAGGGAGCTCCTCGCACATCTCTGATGGCCAAACCGGCTCTCCCTGCGCGCTGGGCCAGGGGAGAGACAAGTTACTGCTGAGAAGGGCCAGGGCAAGTCACCGCTCCGCAGCTCCAGGCTGACACCGAGTTTCTTATCAGTTTGTCTAACCCCCCGAGCTCAGCACCGCAGCGGGTGACTTATCTCGCATCCTCGGCAGCCTGCGGAGCTCTGTGCTCAGGTGGGTTAGGACTCTGCTCCCCGGGGGTCCTGCAGCAACTCCCCCCAGGCAGAGTCGCACCAAATGCTTGCCAAGGGCTTAAGGGATTAACCCGGAGGGCAGATGTTGGTACTGATGCTGGTACCTAAATCAGACTCAAAGCTGTAGCTTTAGCACAACTCGGCAATTATTGCCTTGGTACTCAGCAACGGCGGAGTATTTTTTTATAACAAGCTTCAGCCGATATAACTAGCAAAACCATAGGCTCCAGTTAAGATTTTTGACAGACACACATGCACTGGTAACACTGTTTGGTAACTACTTTCAGAATGACTCTGTTTCTGTGTGAATTGCACAGGGAAGTCTAAAGAGCTGCTGAAGAATAGCTTTGCTCAAATTAAATACTGAAAGGCTCTTCAGGTTAAATTTTACAGCATTTCTCAATTTTCAAACATCTTGAAAGAAATCACTGTGTACTTTACCCACACACAAACAGAGCTCACAGAACTAAGTCCAAGCTTCGGGGCTATAAACGGTGTATCCACATCCTCCGCCGCTGGATCCCACCCCCTTCCTGTCCTCAGGGAGCAGAGTTCAGCGCGGAGCTGGATCGGGGTCTGCGCAGGGAGCCGCAGGCATCCAGCACGTCAGCGGCGTGAGAACGCAGCCCAAGGCCAGGCCCTACCTGCAGCGTCACTGCCGGCCGAGCTCTAGCCTGGCAGCCGTAGACACGTTCTGAGCGCTCCGAGTTCGGCTCATCAGGAGTCTTAGCATTTTCCCTCCTTTCTGCAGTGGATGACAAATGCCATTCTGTGCACGCTGTGTTTCAGGGACAGTCGCTCATCAGCTCTTTCAGTAACTTGTCTTGCCGAGCCTAACGCATCCTTTTCTGGGGAATGCAGCAATCAGCCAAGTGGTTTTATGAAACACGGGACATTAAAAAGTATTTTCTATCCAAGTCACATCAATTGATATCTACTCTCTGTGTTCTTTAATACTGTCTTGATTCCTTCAGTCAAAAATGGTACTTATTAAGTGTTTATTACTTAACAGGCAAGCCTCCTGCTTCTCCTAGTGAACATTACAGCTCAGCAATTTTGGAAATTCATCCTCTTCTCTGGCCACATCACTACCTGCCAAATCTCCCTGCGAACCACTGCCAGGCCTGCTTCCCCGGCCACAATCCCCTTGTCCGTGACTGCGTCTCCCTCGCTGATTCCTGACTCTGGGACACATCCATACGGGAGAGACCGTCTATTGGCAGACGCAGCCATCCTCCTCTGCCACCCTCTGCCAGCGACTCCTTCAAGGCCCTGGGTGCCCCCGCGCTGGGGAGGAGGGGGACAGGATGCCCCGCAGAGCCTGCTCGGAGCTGCCCAGCGCGCACAGAGCTGCGCGCGGGAGGGAGGCGAGCGCTGCCGGCCCCCCCGGCCGCTCACCTTGATCATGCGCGTGCAGTTGGCGGCCGACTCGCCCCCCACGCACAGCAGCGGGGGAAGGAGGGCAGCCCCGGCGAAGGCTGCGCTCATGTCTCTGCACTTGGACAGCTCCTGCTGGGACACCGTGCACCACCGCACACGCTCCAGGCTGGCAGCTGCGAACAGAGCACCAGGAAAAAATAATTAAAAACAAACCAACAAAGCTTTGTAAAAAAACCTTATTTAAAAATTACTGAAGATTCAGACTTTCATGCTCTTCCTCCATCCAAAACAAGTCAGGCCTGTCCTACATTGGGGTTGGAGAGATGGCTTCTCCTTTCACTCAGATTAACAGTAACAGGAATACTGAATTTAATAGGATTAGAAACAGGATTGGTTCCAATTTAGATATAAAAACAAGAGGGATCTGTTACTAGCTAAATATAAGTGACACAGAAGTAACCAGAGCAGCCAGACCATTCTTAAAATCCGGTAAAATCTGGTATCATCATACGTGCCCTAGGGAGCTGTGGATGTGCCCGAGGTTTTGTGCTATGAAGCCGCTCTGTGGCACACAGGGCACAGTCCCGGCCTTGAGCAGCTTCTTAGGTTTGTATAGCGTCCGACTTACTGTGCACTCCGATGAGGACGCACAATAGACTCTGCTACAGGACACTCCTTCGAGAGCATCATTCATGGTGAGAGCTATCACACCCTGCAGCCTCCCCCAGCCCTGTCTCCCGGCATACACATAGAATGCTTTCTGCTGAGTAAAACGTGTTTAAAATATTTAAAACGACACACTATGAGAGCAAAAGGATCATCCAGAAACAACTCTGTCTCAGCAGTACCAGTCCTACCTGGTGCCATGCCCCAACCCTCATAGTCCTAGGTACTTAAAAACCTTCTTGCTGCGTTATTCTGAAAACTCGAAAAGCAGAGTGTTCCCTTCAAAACAGTTAAGATACCAGACCCTTCCAGTTGCTAGAAGGAATGTGCAGCTCCCTTCGGGTTAAGTAGGGGGTAGGGGCTCCATGAGTCAATGAGAAAGGTGTTTTCCAGGAAGCCAAAGCAGGACTCTTGAGTTGCACCTTGTTGCTTGCACAAGCATATACCAATCACCACGTGCAAGCACTGCAGCTGTGCGTAAAATGTGGGTGCAAGACATTTTATAATCAGTTGACAGGAAATCCCATGGCTTTACTTTCTTATTTGCTTGCTTCCTAATTTGGATTCTTCTCTATGGTCTGTTTCACACTGCACTTTTCTCCTGACTAAATGGCCCTCTGCTTCCATTGCCATGGAAGCAGAGGGCCAAAACACCGCATCAAATTTCGCTAGTTAAGATCACTTCACTTGTATAGCAGCATGGGGTAGCAAAGGGCGTCTCTTCCAACTTGAAACACGCGGGCACCACAGGCCGAACATCATCACTGGTGCCATAAACCTTGTTTTGCACCAGATCCTGAGGCAGAGCGGGGCTGGCTGTGCAGCTGAGAGCCCCTCTGCTGCTCTCAACAAGCACGAGTCCCACCGGGCCTGCAGGAAGCTTCACAGCAGAACGTGCTCAGAGAGGAGAAAGAGCTCCTCACCTCTTATTTTTTGTGCTGTAGCAATGCTAAAATGCATGGCAGAGTTATGGTAAACAGGAAACTCATGGAAACTTAACATCTACCTTATCACCCTGGCTGAGACCGTATTCACCATTCATTTCGTGGGAGCAGGAGAAGGGATGCAGCTTTTCAGAGATAAAGGTGGTTTTTGGTTTGTTTTTCCCTTTCCAGAACACAAGCATTTGGAAACTGAATTGCTTTCTCAGCATCGTGGCATGCAAGACAAGGTATTCACCTTCAGCTCTCCGGTATTAGAGGCAGAAAGCAGATGATGCAGGAACTGCACGAGGAATCACTAGTCAAGCAGGTCTGACGTATACGATCATACACATTCTTTTTAAAATGGTTGTGATTTTCCTCCTTGCTCTCTCACATCATCAAGCGACCAACCACCAAGACAGCAAGCCACAGCCAACACTTTCCAGAAGATACTTACCAGCATGGAAGAAGAGAAGGCAGAAGACACTCCTGGAGCTCTTCATGGTGAAAGCTGCGGGATTTATGTTTTTTTCCAGCTTTCAAAATGCCCAAATGCCAGTGCTGTGCACGTCTGCTCTCCCCAGTGTGCTCCGTGGTGGAAGCCAGCAGCAGGCAAGGGGTAAATGCACTTTGCTCCACAGTTTATCTTGCTCGCTCTGGCACACGTCACCTCCACCACATGGGAGGGGGGAAAAAAAAAGAAAAAAAGATCTACCTCTCTTCATGCCAAATCTAAACTTGAAAGAAAACAAAGACTTGCATATGACAGAATATCCAAGTCACAAGTGAGGCTGTCGCTGCTTTATCACCACCACTGGACTTGCATCAACAGCTGCACCCCAACTCACAGCAGCAAGGCAGGGCTGCGTAGTAAAATCCTCATCTTAAGCAAGAGCTGTGCGTTGTCTCTCTGTGATGGAAGTTCAGGAAATAAAAACAGGACCAGCTGAGCCAGAGCTGACAGTCACTTTTGACCATGTTCTCAGCGTTGTCATGAATCGCATAAAGCCATAACAAGAAACGCAGGCTTTTATAATGACGAAGTCTGTGAACTCTGCGGCTGCTAGGGACACATCTCCTGAGATGTAACAGCAAATGCTAGGAAATAACCCAAGTAGTTGGACTGATTACAAAAAAAAAGTTTTAATGAAGAGTCGGGAAGGTTTCCCTCTCCCAGGAAGTGTAACCCCCCTGACGAGATCTCTGTTCAAGGCTGCTGTGGCTTTCGGGCCAGCTTCAACAGAGTCATTTTTTGGTTGCAGTTCATTAACTGCAGCCACCTCTAACACCCTGCTCAGGCGGAAGCGCTTCCTGCACTCATCACAGCTCCTCAGATCAGCACCAGAACGCGAGGGGCTACCACGGGCACCACCGACCCCACACGCACCTTGACCATCTCACCATTCACCCTGCTACAGAGCCATTAATTCACCTGGCTCAGTCCCTCAGGACTGACTTGGCTCCTGGCTGGGATTTGGCAGGGTACTACATTTACTGTCTAGCACCCGTAAGACAACACCTGAATCTAATTCCATTAATTGCTGTTTCGAAATGCAAAGTCTTTAAAATCACATAATACAGTCAAACAGATGCATCAGGGTCGTCAACATTTTTGCCAGGGTCCCAGGGAAAAATTAAAGCAATCAAAGAGTAGACAATGTGGAGTTCCCTGGGTTTGTTGCTCTGTATGTAACACTACTTTTCACTCTAGCACGATAACCATGCAAGATAAGGGGGTGGACTTTAGCCTGAGTGTAAAGTAGAATTGGTGGCAACTAGCTAATACTTGACAAATGCTTGAAAGAGAAGTTTTACGGAAATTATTCAGGCAATCCTACCTACGGAAGAGTAATGCCTTGCAGATCTCTTCAGCAAAACTGGAACTAAAATTTTTTAATGGGCCAAAAGAAGAGGTAGGGAAAAAAATGTATACTATGTAGAAATCTCCAACATGATTATGGTTTGCAGATTTCTCAATATATAGATATTTCAGCAGAATTTACAAAATGAATCAAATATAGCTGGTCTTTCTTTAAGGTATCTCGTTGTACGCCTGAAATGACTGGTCTTTTTCTGGAGCAGCAGCCTGCAGTACACAGTATTATTTGTAAAAACCTCCATCATTCCCACACTCTTGGCAGTTCCAGAGGTGGAAGCATTCTCAGAAACGCAGCACACACCGTCTGCACCAGTCCAGGGAAACACAAACTGATCGGGCCCTACCCGAGCAGCTCGTACTTACTGCTGCACAGGACACCAACAGGATTTGTCCAGAGTCCAAACCTGCAGCTAATGTAACAGCTTCACTAGTCCCATGTGTCAGTTTTTTTTCTACCATGTTACTTCCTTTTACAGTCTTGACTCCTCCATGACCTGTATTTCTTTTAATTAAAAACACATTTGACAAACATATTGTACAATAAAGTTTATTAGCTGTTCTCCTCTTTCTAACAAATGGAATGGATGGGGTGGATTATTCTTTACAAACCAAAGCTAATTTGGTTGAGTGACAGCACCGTGCCTGCCATTGAGTACATCCCTCTTACAACCACCAGTGTGAAGTAAGCCATGGCAGGTACCAAAGAATGCGGGATTCAGTTTCCTTACTGAAGTTCGATCCACATTTTGCTACAATGTATTTATAACATTCAGCACAGAATCTGTGCTTTGCAAATGGAAGTTCTTGTATCTATGCAACCCAGGAACAAACACAGAAAAATAAAATGTACTGCTGAGTCTGACTTCTCCCTTTGGTTAAAACATGCATATTACAAGAAAAAAGTACAAACATCTGAAATTTTGTAGAAAAGAGGAGAACTTGCACATATTTTGTTCTTTTAACTAATATTCCCTGGACTTTTTTGCCCAGCCACCATAGCCCACTTAATTTCATGTGATTAAGGAAGGTAAATTCTAATCTGCATTTTTTTAGCTAAAACAAAAAGCTAGGAGTAGGTGGTAAAAGAAAAATATATATTTTTATATATATATATTTATATGTGTGTGCAACTATGTAAAGAAAATAATTCCCATAGTTACAGAGTTTAGTTAAAGAAAGTTTAATATATATATATATTTATTATAACAAAATAGGCAGTTATTGTGGGTAAAATATTCATTAAAATCTGACCCCTAAGAACACACACATTTTTAGGCTACGAATCACACTCTCATTGCCCTAAAGATCATCTCTGCAGCTGTTTTCTGTATTACTGCCAATGGAAACTTGGCATTCCTTTGTAAAACACAAGGTTTCCTAGCACCTAAACATGTTTTAGGCTCCAAAAGTGTGATGACCATTATCTATAAACAATTTTTGTAAGACACTATAAATAGTGTTGCATGAGGAAGATTAAAAACGTTACACATCTTTGTCCCTAGCAATTTTATTGGCAAAAAAATGAAAAAATAGATTGTAAGAATATCCATATGAAATTATGAAAATGAATATCCCTTGAGAAGTAGTAATGGGAGTTAATGAAAATGTTAACTCAAGATTTAAAAATTTCTCTTTAACTGCCTGGAAAGAAAAAAAAATATCATGACAAAAAAAAATTCAGAAAATAAACCTGAAATTGATTGCCCTGACCGAACCGTGCTATTAAAGGTAAGAGTGTGAAGTGGCTCATGATTTACAACTTCCGTGAGTACAACTCTTCTTTCAATTGTTATGAAATTTTAAAAGAATGTCTATAAAGCTTCTTTGAAAAAATCTTTGAAAGTTACTCTCCCTTAAACATTAAGGAATTTTATCAAGTAATTCCCCACCCCCCAACCCACCCTAAACTAATAGCTGGTCAGGCCATTCCGCTGTCTTGTTTGAAAAATGGCAAACCAACAACACACAATAATACGAATTATCTGAACTAAGAGAGACACCAGATGTAAGCGTTATGGGAACTGCAGAATGCGATGGTTAGGACATGAACCACGCTGGAGAGAACTAGAGGCAGGCTCCACTGGAAGGGCTTAAGAGCTGTCAGATGTAGTAGTGGATGTCAGTTAGAAAATGAAAAATAAAAATCCATTTTCATAATTTTTCCTTTGCTGGAACCCAGATGTAAGGGCCAGACTGTTCCTCTATGATCTGTTTCACTTGGTTGTAGATCTCTTCCAGGGTGTCTCCTTGGACAATAGCTGCAAAACAGAACAGAGCAAATGAGCAACCATCTTCTCCAGCTCCATACAGACACCACAACCTTCTAGGCTCTTCTCCCTCCTCAGCATCAAAAGGATTTCAGATAGCTGAAGGAACGGACGCCCACTAGGATCTCTGGTGGGACCCAAGCAACACGCTGATGCTATTACAAGACACCCACAGCACTCTGCTCAGAGGCTTGGGGTTCAGAAGTGACCCGTACTGCAAATCTACAGGGCTTTCTGCCCTTCTAACTTCATGTGAGAGTTGGTGCGAGTCAATTCCTGTCTTCCAGAGCTCTTTTTGGTCCAGCTTCCACACACACTTCCAACCTAAGCAGGCAGGACAGAGCGCAGGACTGTGTCCTCATGCAGCCAGGCAGCACGAAGCTGCCTTCGTGGATGGGAGACAGGAGAACTCCTCAGCTGTGCTCTGAACCAGCACAGAAGCTGGGGGACTTTACTGTTTTCTGTCTGCTCGGACTAGATTTGATCTTGACCAGAAAGAGGAATAACGCCTAGAGTTAGTTTTCCAGTCAGTAGATTCGAGTTTTATAGGCAACAGGCCTTCCTTACACAGTTTCTATTCAGACTGTGCAAGTCACATGCATTTTCTCCAAGGCCAGAAAATAATTAGAAATGATCCACTATGGATACGTTCTGACATATCAGAGTAAAGTACAGTCTGGTGAGAACAAGGATAAAGTCTGAGCTGTTCATACAACCCTTCAGTCTGAAATAGCAACCATCATGAGATAACTGCTTCTTTTTAATTATGATTGCCACCTCAGTGTTCAGAATCCAAGAAATACTCTTCAGCAGGAAAGTTAATTTTGGATGTGCACCAGACGTGCGCTTTCATGCATTATTACTGATGCTTCCGAGATTGGCTTTCATGCAAATTACTTCCTTTTTGTTCCTAGTCATCGTTCCCATCTCTGAAGAACTTCCTCCCTGTCTGCAGCCCATTGTCGCGGGGCTGGGGGAGGCGGTGGCTGTTCAGTCGTCACAGCTCAAGAGCACAAGAGCCCACAGAGAGATTCAGAGCTGCACTGCCAGTGTGGGAGGCCCTGAGCTTCAGGATCTCTCTACTGCACTTAACTATCCCTCCTCCAAAGCCTAATGTGAAGCTGGATGTGCTCTTCGTACACTTCAGTGCAAAGTCTCAGTGTGTTTAAGCCTACCCAGCTCAGGAAATGGATTTCAGTTATCCCACATGATGTGATATTTTTAAGAGACCAGAGAATATTCACACATTCTGCTTTACCAGTGGAGTCATATGAGCAGCAGCCTCCACATGCTGAGCAGTAGGTGGGAATGTAATACCTTCAAGAACCTCAAACCAGAAAAAGGACTTTTACCCTAAAGCAGATTATCCAGGACAGAAACCTGCCCATGGGATGTTGCTATCTGCCTTTGTCAACAAAGTTTTATACCTCTGACAAGCAAGAAACATGGTCCTGAGCAGAGGAGCTCATAAAAACACCCCAACTTGAAAACATCTTGAATTATATCCCTTAATTTCCTGAATAATTGCTAGCCAGGATGCCACTGAGACAACCTGGCAGGACACCAGTAAATAACTACTAAATAATTAATATCTATTAAAATGAGATCATTTGATGGGAAGTAGACACAAAATTGTATTTGTTTCATGAAAACAAACCTGCCATCCTGTTAAGTCATTTGCGAAGGACCTCTATAAAAGGAAGAACTTGCAATATACTTTGATAATCTCAGATTTTTGGGCACATGCAGATGAACAGCTGTGGGAGAACTGGGACCGGCAGCAGCAGCAGCGCTGGGAGAGAGAGGCAGCCAGAAAGGGAAGGACTCAACTTGTTCAAGGGGGCTGGTGCAGGATGCAGAGACCAGGGCAGCAGGGAGACCGGCGCAGGGAGTCTATGGGGTCTCCCATCTCCTTCCCAAGAGGAGCTGCTACCTCTCCTGTATCTCTGCCTAGGGAGAGCAGATGGTTCAGAGAGAAGCATTCACAGCTCTGCCCACATGAGAAGTGGGAGAAGGAACTGGGAAAGGGAGACATGTCACAAAAGGAGGTAAATGGGGCAGCAAGTTCTGCAATGCTACAGGAGAATGCACGAGGGAGGAACGCTGTCCAGGACAGGAAGAGACAAGGCCTATTTCTGTTCTCGCCCGACCATCCCCAGCCTCAGCCTTCTCCTCATACTGTAAGTCACAATGCAAAAAATTAGCACAGCTCAAGTGCTTGCAGCTGATCCCTTGTTGTTCCTGTTCGGACCAGGCATGCACGTATCTGATCTGCTGGAGTACCATCATGCTGTACCGTCCGATTTCCAGAATTTTAATTACCAAAATTCTTCACTTCCTGATTTCAAAAATTAGAAAGTAATATCATTCGACAAAGAGTTTTTCTGGGCAACTAAAAAAGCTTTAAGTGCTCGGTATATCAAAAAAGCAAATAATAGCATTTCAATAATTAGAAAAAATAGTAAAATTCTCATGATTTTAAGACCTTGATTAAGCTGCAGATAAAGTTTTACATTTACTGACTTCACCAAACTGATTCCAATGTAGAACTACTAGGACTGCTCAATGCCTCAAAGCAATCACAGACCAGACTGTAAACAAGATTCAGCCTTATCTTAATACCCTGGCAATTACAATGCAGCAAGCAATAAAATTTCCATTTGCAGAAGAGAACAGTCTCAAACAAAACAAACCTGTGAAGTGTTCAGTAAATTCTTGTTCCAGTTTCATGGCTCTCTCAAACGTCTTCCTGGCTTGGTCTTCTGTTAAACGTTTATTCATTTCCCTGAGATTAAAAACATTGCGCATAAAAAACTACTGTCGAGTATTCGGCATCTTTAGAAGCAAATTTTAAAACTGTTCTCAAAGCACTAAACCTAGCAAAAACAGTCTTCTAAGAAACCTAAGTAGACACTCAGTGGGAATGAGTTTTGCTGGTGCTAAGTTGCCTAGAATTCTGCACAGACAGTGGGATTCATTCTCAAAGACCCTTGATTTGGATTTGAAGCCCAATCTATAAGTCTCTAGAAATTCAATACGGAAAGTTACATGAACAAAGCTAATAATAAAATGTTGCTTAAAATACAAATGTTATTTTTTTCCAGCTTGCATTTCTTCTGCAAGCTGGCTTTGAAATACACTGACAGTTTCATGCAATTTAGCCCGAGGTACTTGCTTTTACTCACATGATGTTTTCCACTGTTTTGGGTTTAATAAAAATGGAGATGGGATACAGCTGGGCAATCTGCAATCTTTTGATTGCATTACCAGAAACATCAAGAATGCAATGTTTACCCTAGAAAGCAAGAACAAGAAGAGAAAATGCCATTAAGCAGATTTCAAGTCACAGCCATATACAGTACAAGAATTTAGAAGTGAAAATGTAGCTCCACTGAAGCCAGTGAAATTGAAGCATTCACAGTAATATTATCATGATTTTACTGCCTTGCTCTGGGGTGCTGGGATCATCCAGCATTTTTTTTCTATTTTTTTCAAAAAGATAAAATCAGAACCCTCCCAGGAGCAGCTGGAACAGAATGCAGCTGTTTTCCTCTTTCCTTCCGTACTCCCACAACAGCCAATTCTCTGGTTTTCGAGGGCTTTTCATGCCACAGGCTCTCTTTACACAGCTCCTCATATCTTGACATCATTATCTCCTTTTCCTCCAAACTTGTTTCTTTTCTTTCTTGGCAGCACATGAGTGACTTGGGAGAAATTCCTCCCAAAGAGGAAAGAATGGAGAAGAGGGGAAATAAGAAAAGGCAGCTCTTGGGTGACTAAAATCAGAAAAGCCTTTTCTTTAGTAGGAGATCTAGTACAAATGGCAGAATTTTGTGATCCAGGACATAAATCCACAAGCACAAAAAAACCACAAGTTGCTCATATCATGAAACACTCCTCTTGAACTGCTGCGAGTGCAATCCTTGGAAGACACAGTAAAGAGCAAGGAAGCAGAAGCAATCTGAAATAAGTGAAACATTTCTGTTTCAAAGCAGAAGGAATCACTAGAATCATTTAGGTCTGATCTCTTGCACAGTTAATTCCAGCAGCTCTTACAGAGTTATGGTCCAGCATAAACAATTAACATCTGCTGGCATTCAGCTGGGGATTAACTGTTTTCCAGCTCCATGGGAATTATGTCCATGGATCAAGATACTAACTGGTACCATCTAAGGTGTTCGTTAGTTCTAGCAGTGTTTTACTACATTTGCTCACCTGTCCACATCTTCTAGATGTTATCTTTTTTAAAAAGTGGCATATGCCCTGAGAAATGAAGAATGAATAACACTGCCTGGTTCATTTTCCATTCTGAACACTTAGTGTTTAAGGCACTGAAAAGATCAAAATAAAACTGACACTGATTTACCTTTTCTGCTACTTCTCGCACTGATTGCACACTCGTTCCATAAAGATGATTATTGTACTGGCCAGCTTCAATGAATTTGTGATCCTGAATATCCTTCTCCATTTGCTCTCGAGAAGTGACAAAATGGTAATCACGTCCATCCACCTCGTAATCTCGTTTTGGTCTTGTAGTATCTTTAGAGATAAAATACTAATTTTTAAAGAAAGGAAAAAAATACTTTCCCCTCCTGTAACAGGCAAAACCAGTATTTCATTTATACTGCAAAACTGTTATAAACTGATAAATGACAATTAAAATATTCCTACAAAGCTTACACAATAACTTTTAGGATTAACTTTTTTTTTAAACTCAACATACAGAGAATAATCCACTTAGAATTACTTTAGTATTTACTGAGACTTACGTGGAACACATGAGCCAAATTTGTCTGGGAATTCTGAGATCAGATCATCATTTATCCTGTCTTTCATGGGTCCCAAAACAATCACAGGTCGAGTATAATTGACTATTAAACACAGAACAACAATATCAGTTACATTACAGCACATGGCCAAGCTTTAAATTTCAGCAAAACAAGTTTTAATCTTGTTAAAGATTTACAAGATTGATACTCTCGGGGTGTGTGGGTGGGGAGGGAAATCAAATCAAAAAACACACTAAAGAATATACAACAATTAATACCGAAGTCAAGGTGATATACTAGATTTTCATCCTCAAAATATTACTCTAGGTGACTAAAAATCAGTTTTGCATTATGAGATCTTTGAAATATCTTTTTACAAGTAACAAACTTGATTTGAATGAAAGCAGCAAAAGGAAAATCTGAAAATCTTTACACTTCAGTGAGGCACCAAAACAGAAGCAGAGTTCTTAAAATTCTAGCTCTCTATTGGAAAAAAAAAATATTTTTTTTCTTCTAAAACAACTTAAGATTAAACATCCATGCATGACAATACTCAGCTGCAACTTCTGTTTCTACTAACAATCTTTTTAAAGGAGCTTAAATTGTATGAAAGTTATAAATGGCTTTGGTTGTATTTAAGGAGAAGTCAAAGATACCTAATTGTCATGTATTAGCCTACATGAAGACATTAACATCTAAGTAACTAAGCCATAGAATACAATTTCAGCTCTACACATTTTATTTTTGGGTTGAATATGTCATTACTGCAGAAAAAAGCCCAAATTTTGTAAAGTTTGACCTATAAAATATGTTTTCATATGACTTCGGAAAACCAGGGCTGTCAAGGGATACGAATATAGTGATTAAAAAATGTCTTTGATACTGTAACTGTCAATTTATTAATTCAATAACAAATATATTTGGATGAAGGTTTAGGGTGGCTCACTAGTGTCTCATCCATGATTTTATTAAAAGCCTGTCAAAATCACATATGACCTAAATAATTTAGCTGCTGTTAGTCTTCTGTAACAAGGTACTGATGAAGGGGAGCCCGGGCAATAAGCCTAGTGAGTTGGAGCAGAAAGTCTGTACAAGCATGTTCTCTAACTGTATTAAAAGCCCCTGGGCCAGATCACTGATTGCATGAAACCAAAATGAAGCTGTAACCATTGAGACACGTAGACACATGATAGCTATTTACTTAAATTGCCATAGTATTTTATATGGAATATATATCAATTATTCTCAAAAGACATCCTTTTTACAGATTAACTAAAAATATATGAAGTATGTATCACATCATGAAAATCAACTGTTCACATCTCTGAGGATGAATGAGAATAGTAAAAATGCTACATACACCCCATTATATACAGTGGAGCAAAATCAGATGAAAAAGGAAGTGACAAGATCCCATCAGAAATTACTGAAAAGCACTTTATTAAAATGTGCAATAAAATAAATAAATGTGCGATAAAATAAATTATTTTTTCCTATCAATTTCCATTTTGATTTTACCTCATTAGGCATGTATCACCTGAAACATTTTGATAATTCAGACAGTGTTTATTTTATATTAAATGAGCTCTACAAACCTTCTTGTTGATTGACTGGTTCATATGACAAGACATATTCCTCTTGGCCGCCTAGAAATGTAAATGCAAAGAAATATCCATGTGTTATTTTCTAAATCAATATATTTAAGTTGATTCTTTTAATAAACCATAATGAGATACAGGCATTGCGCAGTACAATATGCATAATAATGATGCAGGACATTTTCCAAGAGCGATGAATTATAAACAAATCATACAGAGAAGCCAAAGAAAAATAGCAAAGCGTAAGACATGTACAGTAAAAATAATTTTTTTGGATGTGTTAGCATGTCAAGCTGACATCAAGCACAAGAACTTTGAAGCATTACTCAAATGCTGTTATAAATTTCTCCCTGAACAGATGCATGCATACTATCATTCACTGCTAGAGGCAAAGCCACCTTCACCACAAGCATTTTCCATACTATGAAGTCAGTATTTAAAATAACATTTTTATACTTTTTATACTAAGCTGAATATCAAGTTTGGCAAGGTATGCAATATGTTTTATGACCTTTTTCACTAACTGCCACTCATGCAAAAACCTCTGACCACTCTAATTCTACAAAATCCCTAAACTGTGATTATGTATACTAGATCACTATGACTTCTTAAAGATGAACTTAGAAACAAAGTGCTTTGTATTACTCTCAGCTTCAAAAATTAGGTAAGCAGTGAATGAAACTAAAATGAGTAAATTTTGACTCTTTGACAGCTGCAAGCTTTTCAAAAGCTGGTGGAAGCATCTAAAATATACCTCAGTTGCCATCTCTCTAAAAAACATTTTTCCAACAAAATGTCTCAAAGTAAGATTTCTTGAATCCTAAAAGTAAATCCCATGATAGCAAAGAATTTAGAATTGAAGATGCAAGTTCAAATTCTATGTCATCACTGTGAACTCTGAATAGCATCCCAATAACTCATTTGGGTAATTTTTGGAGTATACTTTGGAATTTGAGAGCTATACTCATAACAAGTAAAGGAACATACCAATGTTATCCCATTGTTATACAGATATAGATGGTAGGCAAAATCTTTTATAAATGAATAAATTGCTTGTATGTATTTTCCTTATTCCAAGGCAAAGACTATAGATATTTTAATTTTGAATTTTACAATCTCATTAAGAATAATGAGATTTGCATTATTTGCAATAAATCTGCGTTCAAACTGTATCACAGCAATACAGTAGTGAACATATATATATATTTTTTCCAATTATTGCAAGTGAGGAATACATTGACAGACATGAAAACATGCAACCTGTATACCTTAGTATCTCAAGAAGTCACTCATGCAAATGGATTTCAGAAAGACAGTATATACTTTCAGAACCTCTTTTAGACTAGGGAGAGGAGTAGTGGATCACTCAACTATCAACTCATTTACAAAAAGATCCTGCTAACATGTAAATAACTACTTTTGGGAGTAACATCACTGCAAGATCAGCAATTAATTAAGCAAAATGTTAAAGAGATAATAACAAGTATATAGCATTCCCTGATTGAGGGCAAAAAGTATATATTGTCACTGCTTTTCAATACTTTGGAAAAACAAAGATTAATAGAATGAACCTTTTGAACAACCGTACTCATCTGTAATCAAGATAACTTTCATATTAGACAGCAGTAAGAAGAAATTAAAAGAATCATTTTAATAAAAGATGCTTAAAATTACACATTCAGATAAGAAATTGCATGACATTCATAATAAATCATGGCTTCTCAAGTAAGAATGTCAAAACCCTCCTACCTAGTACTGCCAATAATGAGCTTTAAAGATAACTAAATTAAGCTCTGACAAAAACCTGAAAAAAAATACTAGGAAAGCCATAAATTTAAGGAGAAACTGTCATGGTAAGAAGGTTGTAATGATATGTTCTTACACAAATGACTAACTTCTTCGAAATCTGAACAGAGGTGTGTGTGTGTATACACACATATGCATTTTTAACGACAACTACAGTCTATAACACTATTAGCATAGTAAACACCAGGGAATTTTTGTGCTTATAAAATTCTCTCCTCAAGTATATTCATCAGTATGGAAAATTCTGCTGCAGCTCCTTGTCTCCGAGCAAACACACACGGCTGCTGGAGAAGACTCTCCTTATCACCCCCGAGAATGACAGTCTCCGAACGCTCATTTCTACAGCAGCGGAACCAGGAGCTGAGCACCAAGCCACCACCAGCACCACGCGGCGGGGATTTCGCTGCTTTTTCACTCTTCACCATCTTTTCCTCCTCCTGCTCTGCTCCGTCCTGGCTTCCTGAGAAGCTGCTGGCTGGAGCTCACCAGCAGAAGGGCAGTTCACACTCTGGTCCAAGATAGGACATTTTTTCACCCTTTTTTTAAGGCATTGCATAGAGGTATCACATAGCAAACTATCCCATGTGAACACGTACTGTTGCCGTTTGGGTAATAAAATAGCCAATTCAGTCCAGAAGTTAAAAGATACTATGCCTTTAAAATGAGAGAGAGCCCATCGTGCTAGTTTATCGTAACTGACTCTAGCACTGAATGTGTTACATTCTTTGAAGACAATTCAAAGCACCCATACTCAATAAAATTGAGTAAGTGAAAACTGAAAAGCAAGGGTAACACGTTTGCTCATTTCATTTTCACGTATTAAACGTGAATATCAGTTGTGAAAAGCTGTAGGCAGAGTTACACTTCATAGGTTACACAGTTTTGTTACACTCCCAGTATTAGCTCAACTAAATAGAATTATGCTTGTCAGAATTAAATTGGTTTCATTTGTATATCTATAGGCAGAGCAACTTTGCAGTACCCCAACACACACATTAATACAGATTTCACCTGAACCTGGAAGTTTTACTGAACACACAAATACAGAGAAAAGACAGGCAAACAAAACCAAAGGAAGAGGCTCTAAACAAGGGTTCTAAACAAAGAACTTAAAAACACTTACGGTAACTACTTTCACTATCGCTGGCATTAGAGGTTACATGCTCTGAAATTGCAACACAATGGAAAAATAAGGAACACACATTGATGGCATGAGTCCAAAAGAAAACAAATTGACAAAAATAATTCAGATGAAAGACAATACTGATACCATTGAAATGCTGAAATCAATACATACTGCACATAAATGTTTTAAGGTACTTCTCATACCTCTCAGGATCAAGCTTAATTTCATACAAAAGGAATGGATGTTAATAAAAAGGAAAAAAAAACCATTAAATAGCACATCAAAATAAGATTATGAAAAGTACACTAATTCATATTTCATATGCAACCCTGTAATTTTGGTGTTTCCACTTCAAGACGATTTTGACTATGCAAAATACATGAGATTACATATTTAAACTATATTATTTAAGTAACTAGATAATTTTATGAAGACTCAAGGAGCAGAAAATACCAGAATATATTTCAGGAAATATAATGCGGTAAATTCAATATCAGACACTATTTTATGGTATAATTTATACCATAATATTTTATTTAAATTACAGTGCAAAATTAAGGGTTTTTTTTTTTTCTGATTGTTTAACTTTTTCCTCTCAATAATGCTTTAATTCTCAAAAGTTCCTGCCTTTTACCCTGGAGCATAAATACAAATCTCTCACATCTTGCATACTAATTAAAACATTTCACTAGCTATAGGACGCTTATATTTACTCTCTTTTTTTTGGGGGG
>JAUBNY010000054.1:857165-869010 GCA_032275445.1 Crypturellus soui | reverse complement strand
TCATCTAGGACATGTTTTTATAACAAAATATGATAAATGATCATTTCACTTATTTATGATTTAATGCAACTGAAGGATTTCCTGGTATCAATCTATTCTGTCATCTGAAAAAGTGTACAAGTCTAGGGGACAAATACAGACTTTGATATTGCTGAACTTTATTATAATGAACCAATTTTCTTGCCATAAAATGACTCTATTTCTATTGATAAACAGTAGCATTTTCAGGTTGAGACTGCATAACAGTCAAAAATAAACATGTGTTGATATACACAAACTGAATACATAGTATCTTAAATTCAGTATGGTTCTTCAACTAGAAAAATGAAGAGAAGGAAGCAAATGAATCCTGAAGGAAGGAATACAGATATGAAAAAGTATGCTTTTAGTGATTAATAAGCATAATAAAATTGTTACAGGTATTGTAAGTCAATTGATTAACCTTTTTTTTTTTTTAATTGAATCAATACGCTTAAAAGGCTAATCTTTGGCTTGACTGAACTCTTTTACTTTGTTTCTGTGCCAGAAAGGCAGAGAGATGTTTTCCGGCACTGTAGAGCAGCAGCAACATGGATCTATTGTAATTTCATTTTCGGTCCTAGACAAACACCCACACTGGTGTGGAGGATGGAAGTATGCTGTTGGAAAGCTCGGTGGCAGAACATGAAAGAACTGTCCTCCAAGGAAGACACTGGGCTAGCCAACTAAAAATAATGAGTGCTGCAATAATCTCGTAACAGGCACGACTTATGAAGAAGCAAGACTGAAACCTGAGTGCCTAAAATAGCACTGGTCTTGAACAGACCAAGTAACATTAAGCAACGTTAGGGCAGTTTCAAGAAGTTTGGTCTGAAAATAAAGGCTGGAAGCAAACATTTGTTTTTACAGCAGAATCACCACCAGGTGAAATTTTTAGATCGTGCTGTAAACGCATTCAAAATAGACAGGTTCATAAGGCTATAAAGCTTAGTTATAGTTGGTGTTCTGCTCCAGACCAGGAAATCTAATTGCAACCAGCCTCAGAAAAGTAATTTTACATCTATCAGTATTTCTATTCAGTGCCTGAGACCAGTACAGAAGTGTGCCGCTTATTCTAGGCAACTTCAGGAACATTGTGCACAACAGAGGACAAGAATTATGACCTGGGAAGAATATTATCCCTAGTGACATTTCTGCTAGTATCCCATTAATGCATGACACATTTAACATCCATGATCAAAGCAAGATCTTAACATCTTTCCTTGACCTGTTGTTTCAGGACAGTAGTGATGTCTGTGAGCACAAACAGGTCTGCTGGAGTCCTCTGCAGCTTTCAGTCTTACTATGTTCAATGGGAAGAAATATATAGTTCTGCAGCAAATACAACTAGTGCTCAGTCACCTCCCCAGGGGATCAACAGTGGTTTAAGAATACTCTAAGAGTTCAGGTAAGTCAGAAAAGCCCTTAAGTCTTCTGTGAAAGATTTTTTAAATAGCTGTAAATACCTAAAGAGAGGATTGAAAACAAACTAGTTAAAATGTTACGTCAGTGCTTTTAATATTATTGTAAAAAGACATAGGTTATTTATAAAAATAAAAACATGAAACCAATGTAAAAATGACATCCAAAGCATATCAACAAAATTTACAATCACAGCTTTTAACGAGGACAAACAGGTGAGCATTAGTAAGCTTCAGAACTAAAAAACACACTTATGTGATAACATGAACTCAAAGATGTTCTTGAAAGCAAAAACCCCCAGAACATGACAAACTAGAAAAAGTTTATGGAACATTTTTAGAGTTAACCTCCTTATGTCTGTAGAGCACCAGTCTCAAAGAGATCTGCTTAAAAAAAAATATATATCAGATGGAGGTTAAAATAACTTGGGAGTATTTGGATCACTTACTCAGGCCTTTTGATCCCATGTCGTCAGGGACCTCCTGCAGAGTAGTCCCCAGAGGGCAAGCAATAAAAAGACAATCACAAAGAAAATAATTGTCAGTAATATATAAAATTGGCGCTACGACAGGAGACAGTTCCCTGAACATCACAGGAGAAGAAAAACCTATTGCATTTATACGGACCAGCACGTGAAGTGCGGTCATGAGGCACATGGCAAAGGCAGCAGCTTGGAGTTTGCACTTCCCAACTGAGTCAACTGCATTTTGATTTTTTATTTTTTTTTTAATGGCCTGCCTTTCGCACAACCACTCTGAGGTGCCAGCTTAACAAATGCTTTTCCTGGATGCTGTGAGGCCTCCTCAGAGGCACCCACGAGGAACCATCACTGAAAGCACCGCAAAGCGATCATCTTCACCAGTGCAGTGTGTGCCACCACCGCACACTGTTATCCAGTTTATGCCCAGCTGGGAGGCTCTTGGGTTCGAATTTCCTTTGACAGCAAAGGTGCTCGATCGCCTTGACGGATGCGGGATGCCAAGCGCACCCCGGCTTCGTCGGCCTGTTGCAGCTCGTGAAACTGTCTCCATGGTAACACCCTACTGCATCTAGTCGGCCCTTCTACGTGCGTGTGTCTGTCCGTGGGTTCCACATACTTACGGTCAATATCACTGGTTTCCTGCTCACTCTGGTCCTTGTTCTTGTAGAAGGGAAATTTTCGGGAAAAGAGGTTCTTTTTACGCTTGTCATTGAATGACTGCTGAAGAAGAGAAGGAGGGGCAAAACAAAGGATGTCTAATGGCTGTGTGAACAAAAGCCCAGGACCAGCCCTGGGGAGTGACTCCTACAACCGGCTTCGGCAGCGCACACCGCGACTCGACAGTAGCATCTCAGCTCATCAGAGACAGAGATGGGGACCAGGGACCTGCTCACCCCCTCTTTCACATGCCCATGCCCATACCCAGGCAAGTGGCAAGCAGCCTTTGCCTACAGGTTGCACAAATTTTAGCTTTTCGTGACTGCAGAGAGGGGCAAACAATTAGGCTGCTAAGACAGCCAAAGCGTAATGAGCTCCAAAAACAAACAATCAAATCATTGATGTGATCTACAAGAAGGGTTACAATAATTAAAAAAAAAAAAAACAAAAGTTCCAAAACACCAAGACTTTACACATGCTTTTGCAAACAGCTGACATTGTAACAGCACAATAAAAGTATTTCCCAGTGTTGCCTGTATGCAAAGACAAAACTGTAAATACTTCAGTGATAACTAATAAATAACATACCATACAGCAAGGAAAAAGAAAGTTAAGAGATGGCATTGCACTGAATTACCTTAGGGTAAAACTAAAGAAAGTAAGAGTGAAATAGATAGAAAAGAAAAAAAAGCACGTCTAGCAATTAAAAAAGTTGTTCTTTGCCTTTGTTTCAGTCTCCCACAGTTGCAATTCATTACAAATTCATCAGAAGAAATGATTTTGCTCTAGGAAAGTCTGCATCCCAATACCAATTTTCAAAAGATACCAACTTATTTCATTCATTTACTGTGATAATTATTTTTCAGGAGCGCATTAAAGGAGAACTACCACAGAAAAAAAAAGATTTTATTCAGTATCACCTGATACTATTATAATTGCTGAAGAATTTCTCCGAGTGGATCGGAATTTTTCTTGAGTTGTGTGTGTATTTGAATTTAAGCTATTATCATGTTCCTTGCCTAAGCAATGAAGAATGATGACTATATTTACATACATATACACAAATATATGTATACAGGTATAAGACCAATGTTACCAGTATTTGTCATGTCTTTTCCTGTCAACATTATATGACTGCATCACTTTTAGCTTGTAGTTTTATGAGAAGTAAATAAAAAGAACCTTAATGCATAAATAAATCAGTAACACCTTTTTATTGTAATGAGGCACAGCACTAATACAGTTAACCTGAAGCTAGCTGAAATCTCTTTTATATCTAGGTATAAGTGAATCATCCCACCAGCTTTGCCAAGACATGAAGTCTGAAGGAGTTGTGGCATCTGGTTTGTAGAAATGTTCTTATTGGGATGGATGGCAAAAGAAAGTGCCCACCTTGGCTCTGAGACCCTATACTGAGTCCCTATACAGGGAATATTTATTTCTAAGCCAAGTACATCTGACTTAGGGCAGGAAGTAATAAAACTTCCACAGAATATTTTTTTTCAATAGTTGCTTTTTAAAAGAACCAACAAGATACTTTCAAATCGTAATGATTGTACTAACAGTTACTTCTAAAATATGATGCAGCATGATACTTTTCTAATAATTGTGCGTCTTGTTTAATGCTATATGAGCTCACCTTTCCCCTGTTATATGCAATATGGTTGGGGAAAGTTATACTTGCTGCCTTTTCTGCCAGCATTTAGTGTGGAATGACATCCACCAGCAAGCGGGAGAGGACTAAACATTTTTAAATGGTTGGACACTTCTCCAGTGGGGTACAAAATTAGCACAGGGTCCTCCTAAAGAGATGCCCACAGAGCAACACCCAGGTTGCATCCTACTACAGTACTGACATCCTTCTGGCCATCAGTTTTAGTAGAGACTAGCATGGAAACACTGGAATCTGAAAAATACCTAGTGATACTTTTACCACTGCTGTTTAAAATGTTTATTTAGAATTACCAGATGTTGAAGAGGCACATGGTACAATGGGAGCTCAAGGGGCTATGACGCTACTGAGCTCTGGAAACAGCAGTACTGGGTTAAATAGGAAACCCATAAAGTCTTTAATTGGCTAGTACCTATGTTTGACTAACCCTGTCACTCTACTGAAAGAGCTGCTGAAAGAAGTTTTAAACCTGACTTACGGACAAAAAAAAAAAGCCAGGAATTATGGTCGGCATAGGCGAGATTTAGGGTTCTGGCCCTCTTTTGCCTCTACCTGACATCAACATATCATTGCAAGTGATTTCTCATGCTCACAAACATCACAGTCATCTACAGAATAAAGGCAACAAGGAAGTATGCCCAAAGGAGAAAAATTCTGCTGAGTATATTGTGAAACCCTGTAATTTGAATTTCAATAGGTGAATGTCTTGCATCTGTCCCATAATTGTCCCATAAAGACAAGTACCTCAGTTCAGGCAAAAGAACAGAGGTGACAAGTGCAATAAAATTGAAATGGCACGGTTTAACTGAGTTTCTGCAATTTGGAAAACTAAAATAAGTGGAACGGCCAATTTTTTGTACTTCATAAAACACAAACAGATTTATCTTAGTTTTGAAAATAGCTTCAACATAAATTCTTCATTTTTACTTTCTCTATAGCGAAATTTAACTGAAAAAACAATTTTATACTCTGCATGTATAATGGTTAAAGCCAATTCCATTCGAAAAAGAGAAATTAGGAGAAATATAGTACTGACTTTGAATAAAAGATTAGCCAAAAGATTATTTATAAAAGATACCAGAATTATAAAATGATAAAAGAGAACTACTTATTAGCTGAAAATGTATACTAATTGTACTAAATTTTTCATTAGACCACTGAGAATCATGAAAGGCATCATAAGCAAGAATACATTAAAACAGAAGCAGCACAGAATGCAGTTATATGTGCATAAGAAAGGGAAAAACAAGAAAGAGATAGCCATCCAATTTCCTAAGTGTTATTTCAATTGAAGGAAACATGGACTTTAATTATATTTGGGGTAATATTTTAAGGTTTAATGTAGAAATTTTGAAGAACTGTTCACAATTAGTATTTTATATTTTCCACGGAATATAATCATATGCTGACATCGGAACACAGAGAGTCCATGAGAACATGGATGTCAGACAGCTTATAGCAAACAAGAACACGACAAAAACAGGAAGAATAGTTTAGAGAAGAAATGATAATGTTAAAACATTTACAGCTGAAGCAAAAGATTGTGAAGAACATAAGCATGTTTGCAAAATAAAGTGTTACTGAAGACAAGGAACTGCAGTTGTGTATCAATGGCAAGCGTAGTTGCTTTTCCACTCCATATTCCATGCATTTTTGGTGCTACGTTAGTACACAGCAGCTGTGTACTAACACTGCTATTGTTAATAGGCCACTCCAAACAAATATTTAACTGCTTACAGTTCAGTGGTGGACAAGGTATAAAAACATACAGTTATGTTTCAAAGGACATAAAAACATTTCATTAATTATTTAATGTCATTGAAATAATCTCAGATATTTAAAGCATTTTCCTTTATGTGACTTTGACCTACTGGGCATGCCAGGTAACACACGAGTTTACCACTGTAAAAAAAGTAATTTGTGAAATGCAAAAAAGTTACATCCTATAAAGACTGAATTCAAATATGTATATGACCAGCTTAAAAATTATCACATCAGTTGATAAAGATAATTTATTGCAGTATGAAAATATGAATGTACTAGGATATAAAAAACAAAAGGTGTCACAAAGGAATCATGAAGGCTATACTGCAACTGTACACCAGAAAGTCACTGAAGGTACTGGTTTCTCTTCTAGCGAATACTTATATAAGAATACTTAAGATTTTATTAATTTATTAAACTGAAACCTTTACAATGTGAGAAGAGGGATGCAAATATGAATCTAAGTCTCTTTTAAAGTACATCAAGATTAAAAATTGAAGTTTTAAACCTTTATCTGTATAAAGTTGTCATTTTTAAATTTATGAAATCAATAACTAAACTAAGGGACAAAAGGAATCTCTAGAATTTAAAGGAGTTACTAACGCTACAGCATCAGTGCTGTTTGAAAAGTATCTACTTAAAAAATAGCTTCCTCAAGAGCTGAAAGCATATCTTAAAATTTTGGCTACTTTACCATTATAAAATAATTTCGGTTACAGACATTCCCAGTGCCATGTAAGTTATTATCCTGTCCTCTCTCTTTACCACTGACCCATCACATGTACTGGGACAGGCTTTCTGAACCATGCAGTAAAATGGACTATGAAATTAAAATTAAAAACCAAAATTTTAACTCAAATTTGTTTTGGAATGGGTTCTTTTTTCACTTGAATTGATTACTTTATATGATTTGGGCACAGCCATATGAGTACCTGTCTGAACAGGGAGGAAGGGTGGAGAAGATAACACACTACTTCCCTCTCTCTGCTTAAAGGGGAAAAAAAAACAAAACAAACAAAAACAACTTGGCAGAATTTAATTTTACCACTAAAAAGCGAAATTGAGCCTCCACACAAACCATGAAAAATGTTACCATTAACAACAGCGAATGTAATGAGCACTTCATAAACTCACCCCTTTATCTCCTCTTGTCTTGGAATTGAATTTCACTGTCTTTAACCGGGCTCGTTCTTTTTTTTCAACTCTACCAGAAAAGAACAAAAGTTGAATTAGCAAAATTATATCTTGAATCTCCAATTAAACCTTGAACTAATGGAAGACAACAGGAGCTGACCAGGAACTTCATAAAGAAAACAATTTCTGCTTTATGTTCTACTATTAGCTGTTCTTACTGCTACCTCAAGCAACATCTGTGTCAGCGAACTTATCACATCAGCTGGCAATTAATGTATTCCAGCCATCTACAGTTGTGGGTTATGATCCTGGTCATTAACATAATTGTGATGTAAGTTACAGGTGTGTAGAAGGAAATGTCAGTGAGATAGTTTGTATTCATAAGCTTTGCTTTCCCCCTAGAAATTCCCATTAGGTATGTCTGAGGGCCAGTTTGCAGTCCTCTCCTAGGACATCCTGTGCTGTTGTAGGAGGGAAGAAAGCCTCAAGTTCTTGAGGCTGGACTCAGGCAACAAGATCACACTGGTAAGACCTTTACAATACTCTTTTAAATCAGATTTTCTCAAACTATCAGGATAAATTGAAAGAATACATCCAATGCTGCAATCAAAAATTTAATAGCAAACATCTCAAAGTCAATATAAATATCATCACGCACCTGCGTTTGCTTGGGATAACTCCGACTTCATCACTTTCACCATCTGGAGTTACCTGCCGGGCCTGCCACCACTCATCGTCAGAAGCATTAATGACATGGAGAATATCGCCAAATTTAAAGTTCAGTCCTTGACTTGGAAGGCCGCTGTCTTTAGTCTTGTCATAATCAAAGAGAGCTCTATATTGAAAATAAAATAAAATAAATTAATAAATTAGAGAAGTATCAACTACAGAAAATTTGAAGTAAGCTGTGCTATTTAAAAGTGGCTGTATCATTTGGGCAGTTGCTTGAGACACAAATGCTGAATACTCCCTCTCTATAATGTACAGATAGAGAACATCACTGTATAGTATTTTATAATATGCATATACATATGTAAATATATATACACACACACACACACACATGTTTTAAACAGAAGAACAAACTTGGCAAAGAGCAAAACTTTCATACTTTGCAGAAAGTCAACAGGGGACTGGGGAAGGCAGCAGGAGACAAGTATTTTAAGTATGTACTATTATCAGAAGTTCTACAGCATTTGTCAATTTATATTGAATCGTAAGTCAGAATTATTTTAGTCAAGAAAATCCATTGTTTCCATTTAAAACAAAAGTCCATCTCTTGCCCATAGAGTTGCAGGAAAAAAAAGCAGAGAAATATGATCCGAGCACAGCTTAGCAGCTATAGTACAAAAAGGTAACGGAGGATCACCCTGTGTGCAGCCTTTTGGAAGATTTCCTACAATTTCTTAGAGAATCTCAATTTTCTAAGGTCAGATGCCATTTCCAAATACTGGGCACTAGCAGTATCCGAGCACCAGATGTTTGGCTGCACTTTGAGTACCATTTCTTTTGCTAGCAAGGCTGGTTTCTGCAGTTTATGCTATCCACAGCCATATTCCATCAGTCTTCTGCTGCTTCCTTTTGAGTTATGATAGCACAACTGTCTGGAAAGGCACATAGCAAGGGCATATTGGGGAACTAATGTGGGTTAAGACTATTTCTTTTCTTCCTGCTGTGTAATTTTAAATCTGGATCAGTTCCCTGAAGAGGTCTACAGCACATTTTTCTCAGCACAACAGAGAATTTAGTGAGGATGTGGAATGAACAATGACAGGAACCCTTTTTTTAACCAAACCCTGCAACCATAAGAGATGCCACACAGGAATCTTATTTTATCTTTGCAACTAGTACAATAACAGATTTAAACTGAGAAGCGCCTGCATGACAAAAGTCAAAAAAAAATCCGTAACTCATTATTTCAGTGGGGAGCTTTGACAGTGACACACTTTCTAAGGGGCATCCTGTCTGCATTTAGAGATCTCATACCAAGCCCACCACAAGTTTAGAGAAGTTGTGTCAATAGATCATTATGCTATGAATAAAATGATAAAAATGGTGTCTTCCTTGTCTGAGTTTCTTTCATTTCTTCTTCCAGTCCACTAGGTCTGTGTTTCTTTTTCTCCTATACTTTCAAACTCTCAGAATTTCTTTTACACATATAACTACCTGCAAGTCAAGGTTGTTTCTACCAAACTGTATTATAGTTTTGTGAATTTTGCCATTCTAAAGCACTGAATGTGTTCCTTTAGATTGAGACTTTATTTGTTCAAAACTTACAATAACTGCATGCTTACACTGAGATAACTGAACATTTTCAGTTCAATCAATTCATCTGTCCATATTAGCATACAGTCTACTGCAGAATCAGAGTTGGTTGGGATCCCATGTCTTTCGGGGGTCACAAGAAGTCTCAAAAGTTCTTCATTGCATTTTCATTTTAATGCATCATGAAAAGTAATTATTTCATGAGTTTTTCTGTTAGCATTCAAGCAATGATTTGTCCCAGCACAGCTTTTAAGATTAGTTTTGATATAAACTTGTAAGAGCTCCTCTCTGTGCCAAAAACCATTCCTCTGCCTGCTTACTGCATGAGAAGATAAGAAAATTATACAAGAGCAAAATGTCAGAAGGACACAAAAGGATAAAAAGCACTCAATATTAGAAACATTCTCTTTCAACTAGATAAACAGTTGCAGTTAGGTTTTGCACATTGAAAGGCAGTTTCATCAAATACATTTGCTGTGTTGAAGTCACTGCAAGAAAAATAATTTTACTAGGGAGGAAAAAAAAGTGAAAACAGATAAATATGAATTAGGATGTCACACAGTAGTGACAAAATTATGCAGGCAAAAAATTAGAGAAGCAACAGAAACTGGTAACAATCACATAAATCAGCCAAATGACAAATAATTAACAAAAATCTTTTTCCTTTCCAACTGTTTATGTACAGATGGCTTTTTCCATATGCCTGAGAAGTCATCAAATGAGAACTAATTTCATACCCCAGACTACATATTTATCTACACAAAAGTATTTAAAATACCTGTTTTTTTGTTTTTTTGTTTTTTTTTTTTGATAAACTCCTGTATGGAGACATATTATAGAACAGCAATACTACGTATACCTTTATTTCATGTAAGTTATAAATGTAAATACAAATTTATTTTAAAACCTGACATTTCTGATTAATATTGCTTTGGATATTCTACAAATATTCACTCTATGATTTATCCTATTTAAGTTTAAATGAAAAGCTCTAAAATTATTTTAGGTAAAGCATTATGTCATTTCCTTTTATTTCACCCTGTATCACTCAGCACCTAAACTGCACAAGAGGTGAGCAGATGCCTCTGCTTGTAAGTCTATAGAATCTGAAGTTGTTAGATGAACAAGCTTGATAAAATGCCAATGCTTTTAATGACTATATGTTAACATTGCCTAGTTTTCCAGAATACTTTTCTGCCTTTGTCATGTTTTCTACTTTTAATACCATAGATTATTGTTTTTGAAGCATTTCTTATTTTAGTGTATTCATGCCAAACAAAAGAGCCAGTGATTCCTGCAACAGCAGATGTAGCCCTATGACATATTTTGCGAAACACAGTATTACCATTTTAGCAGACGAATATTTATTTATTTACCACGAAGCAGATGAACTTACAAAAGAGTTTCTCTTCCTGTTTTTTGGAGGAAAGAGGTTTGAGACTAGATGTTTGAAGCATCAGAACTATGTAGGGATGCACAATCTTACACTGCTAATACTAGTCCTTATATTTCAATGCATCTAGTTAGGATTTCCTAATATTTCAGAACAGCGAAGTTTCTTCCACTTGGAGATGTCATCACCTTCTATTCTCATTCAAGCAGAAATCAGCATCATGGTTTAAATTTGTATTGTGTCATGCTAGTTACAAGAATGTAGAGCTAAACATAATTTTCATATTTGAATAATAAACATATTGCACAGATCCTGATTTGACACAGAAGGGGAGATAAAATATGGGAAAAAAATCCCTGAAAATATACCACCAAAAACCTCAATACACCTTGACTAATTCTCAGTTTTTCATACATGCTTTCAGAATTTTCAAGGGAAAGATCTTGCAGACAGAGCTTGCAGACAGAGCTCAGATGCAAGAAGGGAAACATCCAAGGAGAAAATGTCTCTCCTCTTCAAGATCAAAAGAATTATAAAATGACAAGCAGGAGGACATTAACAGTGTATCTTAATTAGTCAATGGAGACACAGGATTACAGTATTTATATTGTCCTCTAAGGGCAATATTGATATATATATATATATCAATATTGTCCTTATGTGTATATATATATACACACACACACACACACACACATATATATGTTGCTGTTTATCACATATTAAGAGCTATGCAATTAAAAAGACGGATCTGCCACTTGATTTTAAATCATTGCTTCGGTGAAATGCAACTGCCTTTTCCCTAACATACCTAACGCATCCGAAAAAGAGTTTATAAGGAGAATACTTCTTAAAGGCATCATGCTTCAACTACGGAAACTCAGTGCTGCATCTGATTTTGTTCGCTGCTGCTACCATGACTTTTAGAAATCACCACGGATTATTACATAGATGGGGAATACTTCATTTAACTGGTTTTCTGTAGTTGCAGCTGAATGCCTATAAACATTTTACAATTGGACTAACCACTTCAAATTCA
>JAUBNY010000054.1:812595-850925 GCA_032275445.1 Crypturellus soui | reverse complement strand
AACAGAGTGAAACTGAAACTAATGCTGGAAATGAAAAACTGGGCAAGATTCTTTATAACATCAGAAGACCAGTGAGTGTGGCATGTACAGGATCAGCACGATCCCAGCTGACCAACAGACACGCTGCCTATTTAGTCATGGTTGAGCTTGGGCACTGCAAAGCAAAGTGTGAGCTCTGCCTAGAGTTGGACAGTAGTTCTCTTCAGCACCTTCCATTAAAGAAAAGAACAGTGATGTCATGTGATAGCATGTGAAATGTAGAAAAATAGTTGCAGAAGAGCAGGCAGAAAAGTGGCCACAGCTGCTCTCCCATGTGCTCTGCAGCAAGAGACACCGACAGCCAGCAACTGGTAGCAAGACTGGACTCCCCCACTGGAGACTTGTACCAGATATGTGACCCATATGAAGTACAACTGTGTTTCCTTTTGCAGAAACACCCTCAAGCATGTATGTTTTGAAACAAGTTCTTCAGTAATACCTTATTTTTTATTAAATACAGAAAAGACGCAAAGAAACTGCAGAGTAGTAGTATTCAAGTATAAAGCAAGATCATAAAAACAATGGTATCCATTTAGCGAGATTTTTCCAAAGTTTTTAACAAGTTTACTGGTGGGATAGCACTTAATAGTCATAACATGAAGCTGGAGCAAACAGAAGGATGTGCTGCTTCAGTTAATGACATTTACACAGCAGCAATACTCCTCCACTCCCCCAAATAAAAACATCAAACCCAATCCCGATTTGCACCTATTTGATTGTTAGGAAGGTCAGGTGCTTAGATCCAGGTTCAAGTTTAAATCCTAAAGTTACAGTTGATAAGCAGATATTGCAGAACTGGAAAAAAAATTGCTTTTCTTCTGTCTGCAGGTATAGCAAACTGCAGAAAAAAAAGATGAGAGGAGGGACTGATTTAGAAATCTTGGGAGGCTCCTCTTGCTGCACAGTCTCTAAAGTGATATTGAAAACTACAAATAATTCCAATAACTTCTACTTTAATAAAATCCAAATTTTCAGAGAAAAGGTCTGAGCAGTGAAATACTCGTGACCACATATCTCATGAGCAAAATGAGGACAGTGCTAGACAGATGCACAGCGAATAGTCTATATAGAAGGGAAAGAGAAGAGTTGCAGTGACAAACCATTTTGTCTGGACCAAAATCCTAGCAAAGAAGAGCAAAAGAATAGCAGACTGCCACAAGAGATGGAAATTAAGGAGGCAAGAGCACAGAAGGAAAAATAAGTCACAGAAAGGAGGTGGGAGTCACAAAGAACAGATGGCAGCAAGGCACTGAGAAGCAGAGATACTTATATACACTGAGCTGCTAAGAACCTGAAAATGTTCCCTTCAATTAAAAAAAAGTATACTCCTTGCTTCCCTTCTCCCCATCTGTCTGTGGGAAGCCCTCCTTCAGCAGGCCTCAGTAGATCTGTCAAAGCAGGTCTCCTCTGCTGAGAGCTGTCTACTGTTTTTCTTTTCTACTCTCAAGATATTCATAATTTTCTCCTGTCATGTTGCCTACAGACCATAAGAAACAGAGCCTTGCAGTAAGTTATGACGACTATTACACTGATCTAGTATTGATCTTCCATCTGTTTTCAGGTCTAAGTTTATAAAGCAAGCCTGGCTTATTTGATGTCTAGCATAGCATGTAGTAAAGCAAAACGTATTTATGAGCTTTAATTTTGTGTCTATTGATTACTTATGATATTTTTGACAAATCCACTCATGTTTTGCACACCCCTTTCCATCAAAGTGTTACATGAATCTTTGTACAGAGGCTGTGGCTCTGCTGGCTTTTACACATCCTGATGTCTAATGAACTTTTACTACATTCATCACTTGAAAGACCAGACCACTGAATTTCAAAACGGTCAGAAAAATAGTATTTACACTTAGAAAGCCTTCCACAAATCTTGCAAAATTCACAATGAGGATAGGTCTAGTCACTGCTGAAGACTTCCTCCCCCCCCTTAAAGAACTGGAGTGAAGTTTTAAAGGATTAAAAACGTGTCCAAATCGCCTTATAGTAATGTCTGGCAACACTATTTATAACAGAATCCTTCTTATAATCTTAATGGGACAGATTTTAAAGGTACTTTAACTAGCTAACCTGGATTACTTACACATGAGTATATCCAGGTACAAAACAAGCAAGGGGAAAAAAATTGAAACACATGAGATGGCCCTCTCCTTGACAGAGTAAACCAAGATACTCCGGGAGTTTTCCATTTTGTAAAACCAGGGTGTGCTGATCTTATCAATCACACTTGGTTAGGATAATCCATGTTCTCAGCTAAAAGTAAGTCAAGCTCATTTATTAAATATAAAACAAAAATGAAATCTTAGTTTTGTAAAGCCATTATTGGTTACTCTAGATGGAGTTCTATAAAAGCAGAATTTAGAGGACAGTTCAGGAAAAGTGCTCAGAAAATAATCTTAGCTTATATGTATGAAAGTGGTAGCATTTTCTAGAGCTTAAGTTATTCCAATTGTTTTAAATGTCACCAGAAAACAGTGCAGAGAAAACGACACAAACAGAAAAACTGGCCCAACACTAGCCAATGAAAACCAGCTCCAGCAACCTTTTCCTTTTTAATTTTTTCTTGTTTTCAAGAGATAAAGACATAAAATGTTAAGTTGTTATACTGGAATCTTTTTCAGTAGATACATTCCTCCAAAAGAAAAAAAAACATTATTTGGTTTACAAAACATCAGAAATTTTGATTAAACTATTGTACTGTATTGAATACATTTTCCACTGAGAATCAGTTACATTTTAACAAATCTGAAAAACATGAATAAGCTGCATGCATATGAACAATGCAATCTCCAAAGCAGTATTTCTATAAAAAAAAACTTTAAATCTTCTCTTGAGGACTGAGCTCCACGTTTTCCCCGATTTCACTGATCTGCCCAGTTACCTAAGAACACCGGGCTAATCTGATCACCTGTCTTGCTTCCCTTTCAGAAAGGCAGAGCAGATGTACAGTGATGGGCTTGATCAGCTGAATTACAAAAGGAAGATGAATGCAGATTTTAAATTCCAAACATATTAGGAAACTCATATTAGGAAACACTGCAATATTCATTACAATTATCCTTTTATCGTGGCACATTAAGTGGATCTTGGAGAAAAGGAAGGTGCTGCTACCCCTTCCCATCATGACACGGTTATCAGAATTTTGCCCCCATTTCGGGAAAAGGCTCAGATGAATGAATGCTGATGACAACGCTTGCTGCCTGCAACCTCATACCTTCTCTTCCAAGATTGCTCAATTAACATTCATGTAATTATCAGTAATATAAAATGGGTACTTAACTGCCCAGTTCTGATCTGGAGTAACTAAGGAAAAATGAATTCTGCAGGTAAAACAGAAACACCTGGCCCAAGCAGGAAAAACAGGTTCAAATGTAAGCAACAAAAGAACAACTGCAAGTTCCCCAACACTTGTGCAAAGTGTCCCCATCTCCCAGGCTCCTATTCTCCCAAAATGGACATTGCTCTGCAGCACCCAGCCCTAATATATTAGTCCATCAAACCTACTGGTCTCTGCTACTACTGAGACATATCTATATTATATTTTTATACATATAGAGCTATATGTATAAATACATATAAATACATACATATGTATATATATAAATTATATATAAATATACATATGTATGTACCACAAAATTATGTATAGGTACAACTTAGTCCCTCAGAAAACATTGACTTCTTTTATGTTATATGCTTTATTATATGTAGCAGACCTGAGATCTATTAATGTAAAACAGCTACAGAAGTTGTATCTGATAAGAGGCTCTTCTCTAAAAAGGAAGATGCCTTCACATTTCCTATTTGGCATTTAGCTATCCCAAAGAGTGGTGGTAAGTTGCTGAAATTTCATTTGGTATAATAGAAAACTTTTGTAAACTGTTTTACAAATATAATGAGAATGCTTCAGTGAAAACTAAACATGCCCAGAAGGACTATCTTAGAAATGATATTGCAGCTGTTTTAAATTCATTCTGTAACTAAGAAAGACTTCTGACACTTTAGGGAAAAGGATCAACTATTATGTGATTTGAACTCTGGTATAATGAAAGTAGTATCATTTATTAGCCTACTTTGAGTTCAGCAATTAGTATTTGGTAAAGCATGTTGTCTCCCTGGATTCGAGGAGACTGAGATGCAGAGAACTCCATCCTTTGCATTGTAGGGTTGCATCCTCCTCTCATCACCAAAGAGGAATATTTTTTCCAGGTTACTTGGACTTTTATGTGAGGATCTTTTCCAAGATCCTCTTCTCCCACAGCTCACAGCTAAAAGACAAGCAGAAAATTCCAGGTACAATTAATGTGGTAGGATGCTACAGTATAAATCAGCATTCCCATCAAATCTATGAACATAAAAGCTGTCATGTACAATTACAGCAAGTGATGTGAGCCGGTCCCAAATGTCTTCCAAATGCTCTTATCATAGTGAATCTATTTACTCAGTTTTAATGAGCACTGATGGATGTCTAGAGTCTCCTTGATCTGTCCTAGCTGTCAACATCTTTTACTAAAACCCTCCTGGAACCACGCATATAAGGAACACACATGAACAATGAAAGTAGTTATAGCTGATGCAGAAATCAACTGATGTACTTCCTCTTTGAAAAGGTATCTGGGAAACACTTAAGACTAACAGTAATTTTATGAACTGCCCTTTTTGTAATTTTTAACCTTTACTTGAATGGCATAAAATCAGATATATGTAGATTACTTGCTAAGATAACTGAAAAAAGTGAAGGGAAAACCATGAGTAGCTATAACTTAGAAAATCTGAAGACCAACTACATGCACATTTACCAAATACATTCAACATGAAGACTAGCAGGATTATATTTTCTATTTAGAAAATCAACTAGATTGCTTGCCTCTAATGAATACAAATCTTTAAGGAAATATTCTTTCTTTACTGCTCCCTAGGCTATGAACAGTAAGTATTTGATCCAAGTTACTTTCCACACCAGACCCAAAAGAAGCTGATAGCTGAAGGTACCTTTATCTTCTCTCTGTGACTGAAAGTCAGATATTAGTAGAGCTCTAGAGATATGCTGTTTGTTTGTCAAAAATGAGGTAATATCATTTGGCTTCTGCAGAACCCACAAAGATTAGGATACTCAGCATTAACTGAAGTCTAATCTGGATCAGACGAAATTACTGGATAAATACCAGCTCAGTATGAAATAGAGGAACAAAATCCTGACCGTTTCCTTAGGGCAGCTGAATCAACGCAACAGAAAAGATAATAAACTTTTATCTTTCTACTACTAAGAAGGGAAAAAGAAAATACCCAAATAATGATGGAAAGATGAAGACAACAGTGAAACAGAAACCACAGGGTGGTGTTTCTCTGAAGTTCTGGATTTTCTGGCCTGCTTTTCCACTGTGTGTCATGACAGTGTGTTGACTTTTACCAAAAAGTCAAAACTTCTGAAGATGATCAAAGCAAGCACAAAAATGAACAAGTTGTGGCACCAACTCTTATAGATGTGCCTATCTGGTCACTTGTTATTATGCTGAGAGGCATGGATCTATATTTATATTGTATGATATAGTTTCTTTTTTCCTTTGAGCAGGGATTAGGTGATGACAGGCAGAGGACACTAAGGTTCCTCTTCTTCTGAGTTTCAAATCCTAAAAGTCAAACTCAAACACACGCAGAAGCTCCCTTACCTTCTGGACGGTACTGAGCAACAATAGTTACTGCTTGGCCTGCATTCTTCAGGGCTGCTGCTGCTTGTTCATGGGTTGCTGCTTTGAGGTCTACCCCATTTACCTATGAACAATACCAAAAAAATTTTTTTTTAAACTTACCATTAACATGGAATATAGTCACATGAACAAGAATTAACTGAATACAAATTGGTTTCAATGACACACGCGATTTCCCTGTTTTCAACATTACAATCCATTTGACACAAAGACTACTGATCTTTACTAAAGTCCAAATAAACCATTATAAGACAAAACACTGCAACAGACCTAACATATCACTTCGTGAATTTGTATGATTACACCTAATGATCTTGCTTAAGACCTTCACTCTTTTTAACAGCACACACAGAAAAATATTCTGTGGTCACCATCTTTCCTTTCTTTAATAGCCCCTTAGGAACTTCCTGAGCCAAAGTTTAGCTACAGACCACTACATTCAAAAGACAGGGATGATCCTCATCTTCCATGAAACTGCCTAGCATCATTTTCAGTGTATGAGATGTAAAAAGCTGGGGGGCAGGGAAGAAAAACCACAAAAAGAAAACACACACACACAAAGCAGAACCACACACCCAAAACACTGATGAACTTCAGTATAAGCATTTTAACTGCAGCAGAGAATTTATTTTTCCTCTTAAATAACTACCAAATCACACCTTAAATGCCCTAAGATTTTATTTTTCAAAAACTAAACCATTTTAAGAAAAACAAAATGTGTAAAAGCTTTACAACTTTCTGTATTAGCAAACAGAACAGGCTCTCAGGCAGGGTGAGAAGGGTCTTCTTGTGCTTACCAGGGAGTTCAGCAGCTACTGCAGAAAGCAGAGCACCATCTTTCCCACACTACTGACAAATACCTCCATCTTCTTAAAAGGCTTACTTCTAAAGGCTGAAACCTCTTAATTTAGGCATATGCATCCTGACTACCAGACTTAGGTAAGGTAATATCTGATAACCAAGTCAAAAGAGACATCTTTGAGGTAGGAAAGTTCTATTTTCATCAGGTTATAGATAAAAGATATAGACAGAAGCTTCAAAGATATTTTGAAATATGGGGGTTACTGTTCCACTGTCTCAAATTTAGCATAGTTGATGAGATTCTTCTGCACATAATCTATATTAATTAATATGGAGGAAGGGGATGATTTTTCTAAGTAATAAAGAAGGAGCAGCAAGGAATCCTACTGAAATTATACGATCTCCTTTCCTAAGCTCTCCACTCAGGTCAGCAGGCCCTCCAGCAAGGATGAAAGAGATGAAAATTCCTTCTCCATCTTCTCCTCCAACTATGTTGAAACCAAGACCTGTTGATCCTCGATGCAGGACAACTTTTCTAGGCTCCCTGGAGTAAAAAGAAAAAAGAAAAAAAAACACAAGGTCTTGGTCACTAGTTATGAAAAAACTAATGAATTAACAGCTCAAGAGCCTTACTATAGCTTGGTATTACTCTTCCAGGCACTCTTCATCATCTTTCTCCCCTCCATGGGGCAGAGCTATAACACGGCTACAGCCCAACAGAAAAAGTAGTGTCTTGTGACTACCTCACACCTGTAGAAAATCCCCGACATTCTTTCCCATAACATCATAGAGAGTTTGGCCTAGATGTCTTTATCTCAGTTTCCTCCTTTGTGCAATACTTAAAGATGTTCTACAATTCTAATCTCATTATTCATACAGCATTTTAACTCCAAAGAGAGAACTTAACAGTCTAAAATTAGCATGACATACATCATTTGTTTAGTGTTCACCAAGACCAACTTCTTGTATAACTCATGTACACTGAATAATCTTAAATAGATTTAAAAACTTAGAATGTGAAGCTATTCCTATCATTTAATATAGATTATAGAAGCAAAGCACTTCATAAAATTTTAACCATAGCCCCAAGTTCACTGCATATGCATATCTCAATGTCACATGAAATGATTCATTATTTCTCAGTTCATTAAAGTACTCTAAGCCACTACAGAATTCCCTGTGAAGTGATGATACATATAAACATAACAACAAATAAAATTTCCATTCTAAAACTTAAAAAAGGATCATTTTGGAAAAGCATGTCCTTGCCAATTTCATTACAGTTGATCAAGCAATAAATATAGCCAACAAAAGCTTAAGAACTATGCATAAACTCTTTCCAATATAAAAATTTACTGCTTTCCCCAATACATTTGTAACTTATTTACAGCAACTGCAACTGAAAAATAAATAAAAGACCTAAACCAAGGTCTTGAAACAACTATTTCATTTATTTTATAAAAACCCTCCCTGTCCTGGATGAGAAAAGGAAAGAAAAAATACTCATCAAGTTAAGAGGCTAACTCATTAGGTAAGTTCACTTTAAGTGAAGAAAATGAAAATATCTAACCTGCTACTCTATCCACTGAAAGAAAAGCATGGATAATTTTGAAAGCCAATGAACAATTTCTGAAATTTAAGCACAGCAACTGCATACTGCATTTAAAAAAGCACTGGAGAGCACTAAACAGCAATTGAGACGTTAATTATATTGTTTATGATATGCTAAAAGGTCCACAATAAACAGAACAATCACATCCATATCTTAGTTTGGTCTTTGAAAATATTTTTTAAATGTTTGAAATGTTTTTAAAATGACTCTTTGATCAGCTTTCCCACCCCAAGGAAACTGGGAAAGTAATTTAAGGGAAAAAAAAACACATGAAGCCTTCTCTAGGTAGCTCTAGATTCCAGAAGAAACCTGAAGTGATTCTTTACAGCAATTTTAGAAGAATGAAATAAACTCAAGCTCAGTAATGCTGTCAGCAGGACTGAGTCACCTAAGCAAATGTGTCTGCCTACCCACAAGGGTAAAATAACTATGAAAGACCCATATCCAAGCCTTTCTCACCTCCCAACACTAGAAATAATTCTGTAAATTATCATGCCATGTATGTTCCAAGCTTAGGCAGATCCTGCCTCAAACTTGACCATTATCTGTATCAGATGACAGTAGGACACAGCTTAGTTACCACATTCTGAAAATGCAGCTTAACATCTCTATACTTAGAGAACAGGAAGGTAATAAAATTAGAAAAGCTTCACTTGAACAGTGATGGTAAACAAAAGATTAATACAATCTCCTATCAAATCAGTGAAGGAATAGTCTACTAATAGAAAAAGATAAAGAGCTTTCCAGCCTTTTTGGATTTAATAATCCATCAAAATAAAACCCTTTCTGCAACAACAACAACAAAAAAAACTCTGGATTTAAATTAAGCAGTAATCATTAACCCATGATAAACTCAGAACACAAATGCCTCATTTCTGCTCTGCACCAAATTGCTTAGAGTATACCCTCCTGAATGGAGCTAGGAGCTATGCGGAATGACCCCACAGTCAGCAATACAACATCTGAAGTCACAGCCACCATCTCTGCTCTGGTCACCCTAAAAATCTCAGTCAACTCATGAAGCACTTGGACAAGGTCCTCTGGCTTTAATCCTATTCTCAGGATCATACGATATACAAAACGAGCTTTTCTCTTTTGATCCATGTGTTAGGAGACCACAGATTTACATTTATTTTTTCTTTAGGATTTTGCCCACAGGTGCAGACTGGGAGCTTTTCTGGATGAGGAATTGGGCAGGCAGCTCGTGGCTCCTTACCTGGTGATCTCCTCGTCGCTGAGCATGCCCTTGGGAATGGGGGAGTAGCGTCCCGGCGACGCCGGCGGAAGCTGCTGCCCCAGGTAGGCAGATGATGCAATGTGGTTGTCCACTGGCTGCGAGTAGGCTTCAAAGGGGGACGGGGGACAGAGAGGCAGGGAGACAAACAATGAAAAAGAACTCCAGGAACTGTAAAACAGTCTCAGACCGCATCTCATTTGCAGATGGAATGTAAACATTTAAATGATACATTAAAAATACCATACTTTTAAGATACTCTACCACACTAAACATTCCAGAGTATCCTCACGCTTGGAATCAGCAAGCAAATTTTGAATTTTGACTATGCCTTGTACAAAAGAAATGTCTTTCTGAAATAACAGATGCTAAATATTTGCAAAAGAACAGGGACTGGAAAGTTAATTTCTTTTTAAATTATTAATTAAATTAAACTAATTAAATTTAACTTAACTGAATTAAATTACAAATTTCAACACAGTATCACAGCACTAACTGTTCACATACTGTTCATGCACTAAATATTCCCATTGCAGAAAGTGATTTTACAGTTGCTTTTAGCAAGTTATCCAGAGCTATTGTCATTCATATTCTGGGGAAGTAATTAGATTTTATAGCAAATTGTAAATTCATTGAATTACAACACTTCTTTTAAAATACATGAAACTGTATTATGTTCAGAAACATATGCACCATCTAATATCACATCATACATTTAAAAATGTATCTTTTTACCACATAACTAAATTCAGCTCTCAAGTAATGTAACAAACTATTATTTCAGATCTGTTGGCTATTCCACATCAGCACTGGCTACATCCTGTTAATGAAGTTCTATCTGTGCTAAGCATTTTGCAAAGTTGGGTCAGTTTCTAGAGTTAGCATTTTCCAGCACTATGGAAGCTCATATGCAAGAAACTGTTTTAGATGAGCAGAAAATTACAAGTGTAAGATTAACTTCCTAATTTGCATTATAGCTAAAGCAACAGACAGGAAAAGTCACACTCTTGAAGAGAATTTCAATTTCCAAATCCACCATCCCTTGACATTAACTCTATTCTACACTGAAAGATGATGAAAACTTCCTTATTATCTGCAAACTGAAGACACCAATCTTGAGTACGCTCTCTAAAGTGTGAAGAATTTTATTACAATTTTCTCTTATTATATGCTCTTCTCTTCCCATATTTATGTCATTTAAGAAAAAAGGAATTTATGCCTCCCCTCAAAAAACTGATTATACCTCCCCTGCAGCACTCAAACTTCTTACTGCACTGTGGAAATACCGTACCAATGCACATAAAGAGAGGACAAAATGCAATAATTCAACATGGACTAATAGTCAAAAATATATCATTAATACTGCCTTCAATTTCCCTGTAAGGGAAATTAGCCCTTTTCGTCCGTCAAAAAGATGTAGATGTTTTTCTGAATTTGATATTCTACAATAAGTACTATGCATTTAAAGTTTTTTGTTTATTTTAATAGTAAGTTCTGGACATGCTTGGTGATGGCTAACCAAAAAACTTGAAAAGCATTTAGACTCGTAAATTACTTGACATTTATTCCTGGGCTGATTTTTATTGACCAACATTTATAGACAGATTACTGTAGTAATTTAAATTCCCTACTGATGATTTGCTACAGAAGAAGAGTAACAGCATTTTTGGCCAGACATGACATCAATCCACAGGTCCATCCACTGTGGACTGCGCTGATGCTGCTCTTTCACAGACAAGTAACAGCACTTTTATGGAATTTCTATGTTTCCAATATTGAAAGATCTCATTTTTCAGTCTACAAAGACTGGATGCCACAGCAGAGAACAGTATTCAAATGGCAAAGTGCCCAAAAATAACAGCCTTCATGAACTGTGTTTTACAAGAGTCATAAAATGGAGATTCTTGTAAAGCACCTGTACAAGCTAGCACACTTCAAGGGGTAAAACAAATCCTACCGAGATGACTAGCAGAAACAGGCCAAGCAATCAACTACTGCAGCCTGTCAAGAGCTAGAAGAAGCTTTCAGCACCCACTCATTGCACACACTTTGAAGCGCAGCAGTCTTCAGAGCTACAAGCCCATAGGCACAAACCACACTTCTCGCATGCCCTGCAGTTGGGATTATATCTGCTGAATGCTCAGGAATCAGATAGCTCCAGGTCTGCTTTAATGCAGACTTCGACGTTCGTTTCCCTCAAGGCAGCCGCAAACTATTCATTAGCTGTGATAAATACACAGTGACTGAGGGCAGTTTTCTGACCCGGGTGCACACAATATTGGAAACACACAGGAGGATCTACAAGCTTCTTGACAAGCACTGCCATAAACCACAACCTCAAAAACTTCTTGATCAAATGTCCCTGGACTTGAGGACACCGACCTCACTAAAGAAATGCCACATTTCAAATGATTTGAGTATCCATGTGGATTCTACAGGGCCATCTCTTGCACCACCAGAACATGTGACAAAACTTTGCTTTTACTATAGGAGCTATAAAGGAAGAATGAGTTTACAGAAAGCCTAGCTACTGAACTTTGTGAACCTGATGCCCAAAAGTTCTGCTTTCAACACTCTTTAACCCTCACTTTTAAATCCAGAGCTCACTCAAACACAGGAAGTCAGGCAGCTCCAGAAGCAAACCTACACCAACTCTGGGAGAAAGTGTTGAAGACAACAAAACCCTCAATTTGATGTTCTGCGGAGTCTTGAATGAACTCTTGTGTACACACACACACACACACACACACATTATGATCACATGCAGGCTGCAGCACATTCTGCTGAGCAGACAGTATAGCCTCAAGCCTGGCAGCAGGTACTGATCACCGTTAGTTGTTTCTAATAAAATGATTTTTTTTTCCTTTGGAAGCAGCCTAAGCAGATACTGATGCAGTATAGATGGTTTTTCAACTCAGCAGAATTTGTACAAAATGGGCATGTCCATAGGCAGCCTCTGTGTAGGTTCAGGAGAGAGAGCAGCAAAAGGAACAGTACTCCTTTAGGAAAGGACCCGAATTCTTAAAAATCTGAATAAGACAGGAATTTGAAGGACAAAAATATGAAGAAATGTTGGAAACACATTTCTGAACAGCTGCAGGTAAGGTTTTAAAGGTAAATAAATATGTAGAAGAACCAAGTCTAATAAAACCTAAACTTACAGTTTGTGATGTCTGGGGGGGCATAACTATCATTCATGAACATGCTGGTGGGCTTTGCAACTTTCAGATAAACAAAGTCAGATGTGTTTTTTAAGGCAGTCACTGCTTCCTCATGAGTAACTTCTTCTAAGCAAACACTGTTCACCTAAAAATGAAAAATAAACACAGTTTCAACGTAAAAGTGTTAGCTTGGACATGATACTCACTGGAGAAATGAAAAAACAATCTTATTGTAGGCTGTTTTACATTTCAGGCATTTAGACTCCAAAAACTAATACCCAACATCAGTAAGTAATATGTTGATTAATACAGGTTTTTGCATGAAGCACTGTGCTGAGGTACACATTTCAAACCTCCTGAAACAACTGTATGGACCACAGTGCAGATTTAATTTTACCACTGATTTTGTGGAAGTGTGATACCTTAATGACTTCTCCAATAAAATCTAGCAGCTCCACTGACAGGTAGCTTCACTATCAAGTGCATCATATTCTCCTGCGAGACCTGCAAGTGAATGCTCATAAAAAACTGCAACTCTAACTTACAGCTAAAAGTTTGTCTCCAATCTGAAGTTTGCCATCTTTATGGGCCGCTCCTCCCTCTATGATTTTGGTTACATAGATGCTGTTATCTCCAGGTATATGTTGATTTCCTACACCACCAGCAATACTGAAACCGAGACCTGCATGAAAATGAAGCAAGTACTCAAGAAATCTTTTAGCATTCATTAGATTTTTAAAATTATAGAAAGAACAAGGCTCCTATATCATGTATATACACAACTGTTCTATATATTCACACATATATAAATACACACGTACACGCATTTAAGTGTGCTTATAAAAAATGAGACAGCTGAATAAACACTTCCCCACTGAACTTTATTTTCCAGAATATTCTAAAAAAACCAGTAATGTTTAGAGTTTTGACAACATAACTGATTTAGTTCATGTCTTAGGAAATACATACACAGCACAGTTACAGCAGCAATATTTATAACTGAAGAACAATTTTCCACCATTTCCACTTACAAAAGGGCAAGAATATTTTTTCCTAAATGTTTTTAATCTCCCAAGATTTCTCTAGATATTTTATCTGAAATAATGCATTTACTTAAAAATTAAATAACAATAGAAACATAGTTCAGCTACACATTTTTACTACTTGAAAGAAAAACATGCATTCTATGAGAACATTAGTACAAGCAAGCATGCATGAGAATGCAGAAGTCGGAGGGGCTACGGTCTTACCTTCTTTATTCTGCATTTCACAGAGCTTTATGCGCAAGGTACTGCTTTATTTTGATAAAAAGACATTCTAAAACCAACTCTATCTGGCTTATGGAACAGAAGCTTTATACTTCTTACGTACCTTTAGGGCCTTTTACAAGTTTTATCTCCACTATTTTTTCTGTGACTGGTTTTCTTCTTTTAACATACAATCGTACAATTGATCCTGCTTCTTTCAAGGCTTCAACTGCTTTGCTGTGCGTCACATCACGAACATCCACCTCGTTTACTCGCAGAATACAATCATTAACCCTAAAGAGAGAGCAATGTTCACACTCAGCTGCTGTATGGTAGCACACTGGAAACATCAGAAACCTCATAGTACTTATCTAAAATACACTAATAAACATAGTAATACAGTAAGATGTATAGAATTTTCTTTGAAATTACACAGACTCAAAAGAGGTCTTTAATTATTAGTGCAGCAATTATTGCATTAAAAAGTAATCAGAAAATATTTAAATTTACCATTTTGTCCAGAATTGAAATACATGTGTTTGCTACAAGCTACCTTTTGTTTGGGAGTGTCAGAAACTTAATTCAGGAACTAAGAGGTATACAATAAGACTGGTTCTAAACCAAGATACAAACAAATTAACTTCCTGTATTGCTTTCCTCTGTTTCATAAGTTTTATGCAAGTGCTGGTTTTCTACTCCATTCAGCGATCTGCTGAATTCCTCTGCCATTAAGAGTTATAAAGGAGTACTATGTCACATGGAGTACCATACTCCACATAGTACCATAAAAAGAGAGGACAACAGAGAAGGCAAACTATTGAACTGAACAAAAATTATGGCTTTCAAAGATGTGCTATCTGAAAACTTGAGACACAGAATGATGACATCAAAGATGATTGTTATTAATCACAATTAATTTACTGATTAGATAATCTGCACATAGATTCCAAGAGTTACCTACATGTTCAACTTTTTCCCTCATTAATAATCAGAGTGGAAACTTTTTCGTTTTGAAGTTTATCATAGAAATGAACAAGATTTGGCAACACAAAATAATTTTAAAGATGACACTGATTTTACTTTGGAATACACTGATACAATCTGATCAAACTGTATTTAAGCACCAGGTTTGATTACTATATTTGAGCAGGGACCATATAAACTGTACCAGGGAAATATATTAAATTAAAACATAAACATAAAACATGCATCAGTGATCAAAACAGAAAGATTTGTCTTTTACAAAGAAGTAAAAAACGAGAATATAACTACTCCAAAGAGGGAAGCAAATTAATAAAGTGGTCTTGAGTGAAGAAAAAGATATATTAGTATTTCTCCTCCTTTGCTCCTATCAGCAGTCTTTCAGAAAGCATTCTAAGATGATGTAGTGAAGGAATTAGCCATGAGCATCAATGCCACTTGAGGCAGACAAGTCCAAAACTCTTTCTAAACAGAAATATCAGCCACTTGGCAATGCAGCATGCATCTACAGCTGCCAATCCTCAGCAGTGCCAGACTTTGTGGCACTGAGATTCTGACAGGTTTCCCCAGCCTTCCAGCACTGCCAGGAGCCCATCTGAGCATCACCTCAAACACGAGCCCTGCTCTACAGCAGGTCACTCACAACAGAGGTGGTACCAGGCTACCCTACCACCACAGAGATGCAGATGGCTCAAAACGAATCCTTTTGGATACTCTATCTGGGACTTGCCAGAAGTCCTAACCAGACTGCTGAAATGCATCTTCCCACTGCATTCCTTCTATCTCCTCTGCTAAAACTAATCTTAATTCACACAGTATTCAAAATCGTGCTGAGAGAGAAAAAGACAAGCTTATTCAGTAAGTGCATAAATATTAATTCACGTAAACATTAACTAGTACAAGACCTGAACTTTCAAGAGGAGGTAGAAGGACCAGCCTGAGAAAAAAGAGGGAGGATAAAAACATGGTAGATGCTCTCCACCACGGTTTGCTGTTAGCAATAGCTCATCCAACCATTTCTGTTTGGCAGTTCCCCATTTTGATGGATTCTAAAACCTCTGCACAATTTATAATGTGAGACAGGAAACATCTACAAGCTACTTAAAGAAATACAATATAATGTGAACTTGGATTCAGTACAGCTTAAAAATGAAGTGCATGAGGGAAAAATAGTCATGAAGAAAGTTACCCGAAACTGGCAGAAGTAATTTAAAGATGCTTAAAGATGCTGAACAATCCACTGCTGAGGTCCCATTAGCACTGAGGTCCTATTAGGACTCAGTAGTTTCATCAGAACTGGAAGATTTACATGTACATTTGTAGTACCAGAGGCATGGAGAGTGGGATCAAACATATCCCCATCATCATTTAAGTGATATTGATAAACTGTCCAAATTACTTCCTTGAGAAGGGTACATTCAAAATCGCAACATCAGGAGTTAACCACATTAAGGATTATAGAGCATTTGGCAAAATCAGTGTATACCACAGAATAGAGAAGTTCACTTAACTACAAATTGATTGAATGAAAAAATCTAACTTAAGTTTTTATTAATTATTTAAATAAATAGTGAAAATACTTAAGTGTTATGTGGTATCATAAACTGAGATCTGGAAATGTTTATTCTACTGGTTGATAAAAAATCAGCACTACAACACAAAAACTTGTCATACCGTAATCTTCCATCCTGAGCAGCTGCACCCCCAGCTATAATTTTTGTAATGAAAATACTTGCATCATCCCCAATATGTGGGTTATCTGTTCCACCTGCAATGCTAAATCCAAGTCCTGAATTTCCCTAAAAAAAAAAAAAAAAAAAAAAAGGAAAAACACTTTATGAGGAGGAAAAAATAAGATCCTTTTCTAATAAAAGTTAGTATATTAGATTCAATACAATATTAAATTTCTATAATCTTTAACTGACAAAAACCATAAAGCCATTCTTTAAAAAAAAGCAGACATTTTTGCTGCTACTCTTGCTCCTGTCAAAAAGTTTGTTTTTCATTAAACTTCTAAAGGACCTGTGCCACTCAAAAGCACTACAGATGAGCAGTTTCAGGATTTTTGGCAACTTAAATTTGTCCTACTTGTCAATAAAGCACACAAAGACTGAACAAACTGCAGTTCAGTTACCAACACAATATTAAACAACTATTATATTGCAATTAAGAACTGAGGACAAAAGTCTCTCTCCCTTCCATCTCTCTCTCTCTCTCTCTCTCTCTCTCTTTACATATATATATAGATATAGATAGAGATATACACACACGTACGTGTGTGTGTTCATCTGACATGGCATTTGATTTTTTTTAATTTAGGTTAAATAATTTACCTGAAAAAGAACGAACTGTTTTGGATTGCCTTCTAACAGAATACTATCAATAGGGATTTTTTTTTCCTATATTTAAATATCATGAGCCCCATTTCAAAATAGAGTAGAGGAAGATGTTTGGTATATTACCCTTTCAAGAGTAATTTCTTCATACTCATAATCTGCATCTGTGCCATTGACCTAAAATGAAAGAAAAAGTTATTTTATACTTTACACAGGACATAGTTTGTTAGGCTGGCAACTCACTCCTGTCAAATGCCAACTGATTCCCACTGCTCAGAATTCTAGAAAAGGACTGCAATTTTCCCATTCTGTCCTACGTTAATTATCAGACATCCCTCATACAACAGCGTACATAAAAATGCTGCACAGAACAGACTGCTCAACAGAGATATTCTAGAGCAGAGATAACAGAGTTAAAAGTGAGGCAGCAGGGAAGGAGAAAGGAACAAAGAGGTTTTGCATACAAACATAAAGGTATTTTTGAAGCATTGTTCTGCATTGACCAGAGAAAAGTCAAAGACAAGCACTTTAAAGTAAGCTTTTCTGTATGAACCCCACCCCCATTTATACCACCATTTTACAAAGCATCTTGTCTGTTCTAAAAAACAATTTCTAAAACTTCATCTTCTGTAGCATTAATATACTACTGGATAAACTATACAAGGTTGCAAAAACACACACAGAGAGGCTTTCTCAAACATGTAATTTTTTTTTAGCAGAGAATATAAAAAATGGCACCTCCAAATTCACTCCCAACGAGACGTAAGAGCATATCTACATCACCCCTGGCATGCTTAACACACTTAAAAACTCCCAGTGCTAGAGATACTACAGCTTTCATAGGCAATATTGGGCTAGCTTGTTCCTCATGACAAAAGTTTTTCTTAATTCCCAACTTTATCTCCCTGTACTGCAATTTAAGCGACATCCGATCTAGACATAACAGATTATTATCTTCTTCTTGCCCTAGTACCTCAAATATGGTGTGTCCTTAATAGTTTGTTCAATTAAAAAAAGATATCATGCTTTTAACACATGAGATTTCTTTTTTAATAAAGAGAATAGGTCCTGACCTTATGATTATATGAAACTTTATCTTTTTCTAGACCAACACCAGAGAAGCCACTGTGATGAAGAATAGTTTTTATATTAACTTAGTCCTTGAGTTATTGCACACAAAAACATGTGCTAACTGACCCAGTCATCTAGTATTACAGCATCTGGGAAATGGTTCACAATGACTAATCAGCATGTGGCTTCTCTTCCTTCCCTTTGCCCCCAGAGCTGGAATACTGGCCATTAATCACGGCTGTACTTAGGGCCACCAGGTGAAACAGAGGGGGAAAAGCCAGCCCTATTACAGCTAAGCACTCTCATCTATTTCTAAAATTTGATTACAGAGTTCTGTATATGAAGTACAACCTAAAGCAAAGCAAAAGAAGATTTTCAATATTTCCAGCTTCCGCTTTGGCTCCATTTTATAGATCTCCCTTTTTTCAAATTTACCTTCTAAGTGTTTAATGAACAAAAACACTATCAGGAGCAAAGATACACCAAATGATAAACATAGTCCTATAAAACATTTTGCCAGTTTTGAAGTGCTCCCAGGTCTACTGAGGCAAGCTTTACCTGCAGAGAGCTTTGGATGAAAGGAAGTTCCTGTACTTCTGCTATAACTATGTTACCACAAAAATACAGAAACCTCCTTTGACTATGAAGACCTATTTACAGCTCAGCATCACATGTTTAGAAATTTTTCACTTGTATTGACATGGAAATGCTGCCTAAAAAGTTAACTTGGATGGCATATCTAGTCTTTTTGCATGCTATCAACCAGAGTTGTATATATATTTCCTTGGGATTTTAACAAAGGATTAAAAAAAGCAGGCTTATTTGTGTTATCTTTCTCCAAAACAGTATGAGCTTACGTGACAGGGTACTTGCTCAGCAACTATACAATCCAGATAGCTGGATAATGAGGACTGTGTTCTGACCACTTGTCCCTTACTGACTTTGTGGATTCACATTTTGTTTTTTCTCAACAGAAAAAAAATGTTTATTAGCTAAGACTTTGCTTATTCTTGATTCTGATCTCACAGGTATGATTTTACACATCACTTAACAACTCCATTACCTATGTGGCAGTGAACCTGGAAGGCATCGCTTTACTCAACCTACTATCATTACATAGCAGGTTAGATTACAGATGGCTACGGGATTGTTTGTTTTACCTTCACTGTAAACTGATAACTCCAGGATCTTATGATTTTGAGTGCCAATTCGTTTTGTTAGTTCAAGCTTCCCTTCTAGCTTCTATTATCTACTGTCTTCCCAGCACCCCTATGAGATAGGGCTATTTGAAGTTTGACTTTTTTTTAATCCCATTTTTCCCTGAATTTAATTTGCGTGTAGAGGAAGACATCTCAGTCACTCTCCTAAACCTCACCTGCGTCACATCAGTAGAGCACCCCCATCACTGGGATGTTTTTAGTCAGAGGTAAATTCATTCATGGACTTGAGTCTAACCTTCAAGCTAACTCTGTCACTGTACCTGTCTTTTTATTCTCCTGTTTAGTCTGTTCATTCATTCTTTTATCTGTCTTGAGACCCTGGAGCTTCCTTCTAGCAACGTTTATAAGCAGCAATGCTTTTTACAAGAATAATACTGACTCTCCTTTACTTGCAAATGCCAGTTTCCTAAAGCAAATACAAAATAAAGGAGCTAGTACAGATACCACACTCTGTTTAGAAAAGCAACAGCAAGTGGGATACAAGTACCTACAGTTATAGTTTTATGAAAACTGCAACTGAAAAGACATGTTAAGTACTGATTGTTACCAAAGCTGAACGCGGTATCCAAACAGTTATTTTTTGCCCTGTCGGCACAGCCCTACATATGGTACCTTCTCTAGGAATCTACCACTTTTTTCATGAAATATGATCTTAGATGAACATTAAGATATTTGAAGAAACTGTGCATCATAAAAGAGGTAAAGCAGGCTTTATTAATCAGTAACAGACCCAGACAACTATATATACTAAATATTATGTAAAGTTGTGACTGAAAGGAAACAAGCTTACGTATGTTGAGGACTCCAAGGAATCTGTATTCACCAGTACTGGAGGGGGATTTGCCTTTAAAAGAAAAAACAAATATTATAAAAGAGAAAACAACTCTGAAATGGAAAATTATCCACTATTCCATGTGCTCAGTTTCTCAAAGTTCTGTTAAGATGCAGCCTCATCTAGAAGAATCTGAAAATCTGACCTCTTCTACAACTTCACCCCACAAAACACCCTTCAAAACTACAAGGCTGTGTATTCCATATACAAACACCAACATTTACTGTTCAGCGTCTCAGCAAATTAACACACCATCAATTACCCTGGAATTTATGATCCGGCATTCACAAGTTGCTTTACCAGAGAGTGTTTTAAAAACAAATTTTGGTGGCTTGGGTTCCCTTCTCCTTTCCATATCAAGCATTGTTTTGCTCCGAACTGGGGAATGTACATTTACAGAAATGCAAAGTTACAGAAGTAAAAGATCTACCCTGTATACTGCTTTAGTGCATGTCTGACCGCCTTATGTGTTATTTCCTGTCTAAAAAAAAATAAAAAAAAAATGAAGAAAACAAGCTAAAAAGCAGACTGTCAGCAGTAACTGAGATTTCTACGTGAACAGCATTTCAGACATGACCAGCCAACAGCTGCTGATTCTCTTCTACAATTTCAACGACAGCTCCTACTCCGTTTATTCGTACTTTAGGTGAAGAAGCATCAATTTTGCAGTCTTTCCAAGTGTGAGACAGGGCACATGCAGCCCTGCACCCTGCAGAGACCCCAGGCAATGGGTGCCTCAGGGATCAGCTGGGCTTGGCAGGGAGAGCTGTTGTTCCAGGCTGCACTGCAGGGCTCCCAAGTTACTTCCCACCTCCAGCTGCCTGCCAAGGATCCTTCAAATATCTAAGGGCAACTGAGAAATCTGTTTACAAGCAAACCAAGGGCTTGCCTAAGGGGAAAAAATGACTAACCAAACAAGGAGGTTTATCTATTGCACACACTCAAAAACTGCATCTGCTACTTCCAGAGTTCACAACTTTCTACAGGACTTTTTAATTGCTATACTCAGGTGTGTAATCCCTGCAGAGGAGGCCTGTAGTAGCCTCAAGGCACCTGCCACTTGGCTCCTGCTGTTCTGCTTTAACCCAGCCCCATGGACACAGGCACTGCCCCAGCTGTGCCGCCTAAGCAGCCTTTGCCAGCCAAGGACACACACAGCCTTAATCATTATTAAAAAAAAAAAAAAATCTTTAGAAAGGACACTAAGTGCTTCAAAATCCAAGAGGGCTCCATAAGGTAGAAATATATTAGGGATAGAGATGGAGGAAAAAAAATCTTTGTACTCTACATGGCCCCCAAGCACACTAAGACCAATGAACAGCCAGAAGGAAAAACACAACAAATAAGAGTAACAGGCAGCTACATCCTTCCTGCCTTCATCCAGGATAGAATGGCTCCACCTAAAAGCACCAAGTGAGAACATACAGAATAGCCTGATGTTCTTTTCCTTCCATTACTTTAATGTCTTTTTCTTTAGCTACTTCATACCTTTTGACTACACCATGATTAATATGCTTAGGTATGAAAATATAAATATATTAAATAGAATAAAAGCTGCTGCAAAACAATAAAAAAGATGGGATACAGTAACAGCTCATCTTCTCTCTGCCTCATTTGCTTCTTCCTTAAGGAAGACAGGAAACTAAAAAATAGCAATAACGGAAAAATCTCATCTTACAAGTGGATGCCAGGATGTGTTTTCAGTAGCACTCAACAAGAAAACACTGCAGACAGTTGGCAGAAGCTACTGATATAAAATAGCTAATGATGCAGCTTCAAGGAAGTTGCCAATGATTAAACCAAGTACAGATCCAAAGCTAACTTTTCTTTTGCATAAAAAATAACTGCCTTTTGAAGGATAGCAGGAAAATAAACATTTTCAGTTCAATTCATCTTCATTTCCTCATTTATTTGTTTTAAATTTCCACCCAGGAATAGCAGTAACTTGCAGATAATCATCATAGGTGTTTTTACAAGCACAACACAGGGATTCCAAGTACATTGCCCAACTCACAGTAATATTTTCTCTCTGCCTAGCTGATTTTATTTGTCAGAAGTAGTGTTTTGTTTTATTGTTTGTTTTAAAGGAACTTTTGTAAACACCTGATTCAGAATGAACTAATACAACAGGAAACAAAGTGGAAACAAGGTAGCGCCTGTGGGAAACAGACATTAGAAGGTTTTTTTTTTTTTTTAAAGCACCACTAATACTTAAAACTTTCAAGTATTTGTTTTCTTAAAAGCTACTGAAAGAAAGTAAAGGCCAATCCCACAGATAAAACAGTCAAAGAATTACATATACTCTTATTCTGAAAATATCAACACACATGTACGGAATTCTAATGTATTTTTAATTTAGCTATTTCATGGTGTTTCAGACCAGTGTTGTGACTAGACCAGAAAGTAAATTTCTACAACAATGAATTAAATTAAATCAAATAAATAAAATGTTGAACAAATTAAACAAACAAAAAAGAATAAAAACCTGTGGTATGGTGGATGGGATGACAGTGGTCTCGGCAGGGACTGGAGGGACAGGGATCACAGGGACAATGGGAGTAGAGGAAGGAACAGCTTCTGTAGGCTAAAAATCACCAATAAAATGTCAAAAAAAAGCAAAACAAAAAGCACTCAGATTTAACAGCTTTTTTAATTATCAATAGCATACTGATCAAAAGTTGATAAACAACTGAACAGACATCCTTAATCACATGGTATATGATGGTGCATTCCCAACAATATGCGAATATCAGACTCCAGGAAAGTATCCACACCATTTATTCCTACCCACTTACCTTGCAGTGCAGCAGAATAAGACTCTGGGGTCCTAAAGAAAAGCTTTTCACAGGTTCAGGCTTTACGGGGACTGATTTCAAGGCAGAAGCCCCACACAATGATAGAATAGTGGCAAAAGGAAGAGAACAGCCTTTCAAACTCATAGTACCCAACCCAGCAGCCTCACTGATCAAGGAAGGGGGGGGGTGGGCAAAACAGTGTTTCCTAAACTAGCCAAAATTAAATAAAATCTTAGTCATCTAAGCGGAAGACCCTACCACTCCTTCATCCTACATTTTCAGGGATTGTCATATAGGTATACTAAACAAATATATAGCATACCCCTTTCGCCTCAGTAAGGATTTCCATTTTAGGTTTTTTTTTTTATTATTTATTTTTCCAATTTTAGTTAAGATAATAATAAAAAAATCTGCTAATATAAGCTGCAAGGGAACATCATTATGCATTTGGGGCTAAACACTGATTCGAATCACTTTGACATATTAAGATACTGGTTTTCCGCAAACTATCAGAAACAACTGGTACCTATAAGCAAAATTATAGATTGAACTATGGATCAAAGCTCTTATGAGTTAGTTTTTCCAAGACATTCTTGTGATCTTGAAATATGATGAAGCTTAACGAGACACACAGGAAATTATTCAGTCCTGAAAATAACCCAAAATCCCAAAACATCCAAGTATTAAAAGCTTGGATGTTTTAATAGGCAAGGCAAAATATTTCAATAGCACAAACCAAATTGAACAGCAAAAGCAAGGACTAAAGAAATTTAACACCACCAAGGAGCAGCAGTCCCTACTAGAAGTATACATTATATTTACACAGGTGTTTTCAGCTCCAAGTCCAAGCCAAAGGGAACATCTGATAAAGTTGCAGTTATTTAAAGATGTGAAAAGATACAGGGAGATGTCTGGTAACTTGAAATGTTATTATTAATGACACTTATACATTTTTATATCTATGGTCAGCATTGGATTTTTTTAGTACTAAAAAAAAAAAAAGAAATGTAAATTGATCTAAAGAACAGATAACAACTATTTCCCAAGGGGCACAACACATGCTTAGGGGGACACTCAGACTCTATTACTTAAATTTTACTGCTATTTTAAAATTCACACATTACTCAGGTGAAAAAAACAGCCAAATACTTCCAAGTTTTCAATTAAACAGGAACAGTAAAAAGCCTCCCTTGAGTTTTACAAGCCCTCTTTTGCTTCACACACCATTTCTCTATCCTCACGCTTGTTACAGCCTCCCATCCCCAGCTGGGAGCTCACGCCATCTCTGCCCTTTTCAAACACCGAAACCCCTTTCCCTTGTCCCGCAGGGAACTCAGTCTTTAGATATGGGAGCTCTGCAAGCTGTAGAAAGCACGTGGATGGGGAAGGAAGCCTCCCTGGAAGGCAGCGGGGAAGAAAGCCCAGGAAAGAAAAGGATTCAGGCAACCTGCAGTATCTGCTTCTTCTGCTGCCCCATCACATCCCCTTGGAAAAAGCCCAGACAGGATCAAACCAGCTAAGGTGAGCTGAGGAAGAAAGGTCATTAATGGAAGAACTACCCTGTTTCAAAACACAGAACCAAAAAAACTGTCTGATCACTCAAGAGAGAAAGAACCACACAAGAAACCTGTAAGCTTTTAACTGCCTACAACACTACCACAGTGCCCCCTTGAACATCTTTCTAAACCGGGGGACATTAAATGCATCTTACTGTATGTAAAACACCATGAGTCTGTGCAGCGGCTCTGGAAGAAAATTGAACTGCCTGGGATGCCCATGCTCAGCTTGCCTGGAACCTCCAAGCAAGCAACATTCTTAATGTGCAGGGATTCTCTTAACTAACACACTGAAGTAGTTTGTTGGAAAAAAATGCTTATCCCCAAAATAACTTTAAACAACGTCTCTAATAGTATTTAATGAGCCTGGTTTAAATGGACACAAACTAACCTAAGCTATGAAGAATGTACTGCACCTATTAAAAAGTTTATTTTGACTGTACGTGAACTATGTTACACAAAACATAAGCAAATGCATCACTTGAGTAATAACACACACAGACTAACAAAACACATCAATACCTATGCAAAAAAGTAAATCTGTTTAAATAGCATAGTAATACCTGGAGAAGTAAAAGAAAGCAAACAGACTTCCCTCACTCAGAGGAATTTACTACAGAGAACAAAACCCTGCAAACAGCACGAAGTGGTAGAAACACTTTTGATCAGTGTTTTTTCATAGACAGCTTTCAGTTACCAATATCGCATCTTTAATTTCTGATTACAAAGTGAAAAAAAATAGAGAATTGAAACATCAAGTCTTTAAAAATGGTAGGGATAAAACTACAGAAAGAACAGCATTGTTTTTTCACTTTGCATCAAACCTACCTTGCTTTCATTTCCTAAAGAAGCACAAAATCTTCTAAGTACTGAGTACAATACATACCTTTTCCACAGAATAATTAGAGCATGAGCCATCAGACACCCAACCACTAGTAGCTCTTACTTTTGCTGTGCTTTTTGTAGGGCTCTTTTTTACACTGTCACGTAGGTTGGTAAATTTTCCTCTGTGTTTTGAAGAGGCCGGCAGGGTGACTGAGCTAAAAGACGTATGAACGTTCAGTGCCTGCTGCGGCTGCTGGAGAGGCTGCTTTGGTTGCACGTGAAGATTTTGACGTGTTTCCATTCTGGGGCTCCTTGTTAAATCAGTTAGCTGGAGCGTTTCCACTTCATGCTCATCTAAAGCACCACGTTTGTGGCTGTGACAGTAAGCAGTCATGAAACTAGTAATAAAAGTAGTCCGTTTGGAAAGTAAAAATTAGGAGGGTGAAAACAAATACTGGTTCCTGAAAAAGTTTAAAATATTTTCCAGATTATGGCAATAGGAAGAAACTCTAAAATGCTGCTGTACCTAGTCCTGCATTTTGTGTAGTCTATTTAAAGAACATCATTGAACTGCCACCCAACAGTCAATCTGCGAACACAAATAATCAATGCAATGCACAAAGCACTGAATAGATGGCAAAAGTCACCTGACTTTACTCAAACCTAAACTATGAAACACTAGATGATTCTCTCACATAAGCTCCTGCTATCCCTAAACACCCTTTATCTTCCAACCTCTAATCTTCTCCAGGTTATGCACCTACTAAATGCCCCTATTCTCTATCCTTATATACCCCATTAGGTGGCTGAAAGCTAACAAATTTAAAGAAGTCAGTGATGAAAAGCATCAGAATCGTGAAGACGAAGATACACTGTGCAAGATACCAACAATAAACTTGCAGCAAGAAATAATTTCTTCAAATCACAAAGAAAAAAAAGTAGGTTTATTTCCTGTGCTTTTAGTATTGAGTGGCATTTCAGTGAAAAACAATAGCTTTTCTCAGAGCAATTTTAAGATGAAGAGCATGTGTATGAATCAAAAACTAATAATATGCAGTTAATAAAAAGTACCTCAGTTTTTAAATGCCATAATCTCTATCCCAAAACACCAAAATTCTCCTCCCGCCACCACTCAAAACAAACACAGAAACAGGAATGGGCTTGTTGCCATCATGCTGACAAATATTCAACTTCACCAGCCAATTTTAAATCAACCATTCTAAAAAAAGAAAAGGGTCAAAAGTTAAGTCCCCAGAGCACACATGGAAATTGACAACTAATAGAGAAATCCATAGCACCAGCCCCACAGAGGCAGGAGACGCGAGAGGCAGCGGCCAGCACAGCCTTCGTGCTAGTGGACACACCAGGAGCGCTCGCCCCGTATCCACCTGTCTCCTGCCCCAGGGGTCAGCTCTAGAAATCCACTATAAATCGGAAACTTGGGTGCTGGCTGAGGTAAGAAGGAAGGACACCAGCCCCTAGGAAAGAAAAATTGATTAGGTCAGCTGCACACACTGCATTTGGAGAGAATAAAGTTTTATCAGTTCAAAGCATTTAAACATGATTGTTCTTCATGCCACTATGCACATCCCTAAACTAAATCTGAATATTTAGACAATACGAGTCAGCATAATTTTGCTAACAAAATGAAATTCAAATACAGACCTAAGTACAAACCTCTCCAGTTATCTATAGCATGGATATTAAGAGATAAATAGGAACTGACAGATGCTCCTCTAATCACCAAGAGCTGCCATGTCTCATCTTCTACCTAGAATGGATGTAATCAAGAGCTGCATAACATATCATTAATGCAATGTTCAGGAATGCAGAGACAGTAAGGTTTCTGGTCAGTAAAGCTAAAGATCTGTTGGTCACACGAACACTTGCAGATGTGGGTACGCATATGGAAAACACTAAGGGGCAGTTCAGCTTCTGTCTGCAGAATGAGGGAAGTGCATGACTGCGCCCCACCATATACAGGCAGGTGAATTCTGGTTGTGCTGTTCTAGCCTAAGAAACCCTAAATTTAATTATAGGAGTACAGAGAAAGCATGGAAGATAAGCATGTGTTTGGCAATAACGTGTCCAATGGCCACTTTTGTAGATCAAAACAAGCATTTTTCAGACAAATCCACTATCTGTGATCTAACAAGATGAGTTCATACCATCCTCTGCAAAGATGAGTTCATACCATCCTCTGCACTTGTGTATCAGTACTCTCAACCCAGTGAAAGCCCAACTTTTCTACCCAGTGTGACATAGTCTAGATTTCCAATTCCTGAACTACAGAAAGGGAAAGGCATTTCCTGAAAGGTCCTTTTTTTTTTCTCTCTCCTTATTGGAGGAAAAAAAAAAAATCCCCAACATGTGATGTTCCAGACGCAAAAGCCACATCTCACTCCTAAAGGCTTTAGAATAGGAGAAAACATGTAGGCAGACCAGCCTTCTAAAATAAACTTTGTATCATATTGAGTGAGGAAGTGAGGGCAACTTTTTTTGGAGATGAGCCTGTTGGACACCATAGTCTGAATGCCAGTGTCTGAAGCCCAGCTGTTTACTTCCTACTACGTAGTCCCCCAAGCAGTCAAGATGCAGGTCCAGGGAACATTCTTGGCATATTCAGGAGAAAAACATGCACTAGCAAATCAAGAAGGAAAAGGGAAAGCAGTGAAGGCAAGAAGGGGGATATGCACAAAGATCAGACACTTGAGAATCACAGGGGTTGTGGTTCTCTGGCCAGCCACATTCCCCTGTGTGGCATCTCAGGCAAAGCCTGCCTTGCAGCTACACCACTAGGAAAACTCTATGACAGAGCACTACACATGTATAATTAAAAAAAGTTACATAACTTAGAGCACAGGTTTGACAGGATCAACTTTTGACTACAAAGAGCCTGAATTGGAAAGCATCCTCTATAGACTCTAGAATCAGGCTAATTCAAATCAAGAATCGCTTTAATACTAACCCCCCTCTACAATTTTGAAGGTGACAGAGCCCAGAACAGGCTGCCCAGAGAGATCGTGGAGTCTCCTCCTTTGGAGATCTTCCAAACCTGCCTGGATGCCACCCTGTGCCACGTGCTCTAGGTGTCCCTGCTGGAGCAGGGCTTTGGACTAGATGATCTCTAGAAGTTCCTTCCATCCTCAACTATTCTGTGATTCCGTGATTCTGTGACTCAGGATCAAGCTGTGCTTTAATGTTATTTACAGGCTATGAATATATTGCTAACACAAAGAGGAAACATCCATGTTTCATTCTTTCAGTTGCTATATAGGATCACTTTCATTAGGCACGGATCACTTTCATTAGGTAACCTATTTCTTTCTGAAAGTTCAATAGATGCTTCTTTCAACAACCTCTTAGAAGTCAGATAGTCTTTTAAAAGTGATGTCTTCAAGAACCATTGTCTCCTCATGTTCTATAATACTTATCCAGTAGCTGGATAACAGTAGAAAGTGTGGGGGGAGGGGGGAAGCACTAATACCTACAGCAAAGGTCTTCTTTCAAGACCAGATAAGCCTGAAGAACTTCCATTATTTCAAAAGGCAGTGCTAGTGTCTAGAAGAATGCTCTGAAAACAATTTTGTACTCACTTCTCTTGTAGGCGTTGAATAGATAATTCACAATCAGCACCTCTACTCATACAGCTTGATTGTTAAAAAACAATCTCATTTCTACTGCATCATTTTCAAACCAAAATGCAGAATCTCTCTCAAAAGTCAACAAAAACCTTATAAGCAACAAGGCAAATACCTTTTGATTCACAATCCAGTGACAAGCCTGAAAATAAATTGTATTTTCTTTAGATATACATAATTCAAGGTCTAGAGCGCTTTTATATCTTATATATGAACTAAACTCTCCAGTGCCACAGGACACTTCACTAGTTTAGCTGGCTCTTTTTTCTTCTCCCTCAGAGCTCTTTGCATCCATACTCCTCCAAATCGCAAGTGACAGCACTCCTCTAAACACACCTGCTGGGATGTGCAGGCTGCTTCGCAGGGTCTGAAGGAGAGAAGTGCAAGGCACAACTGTAAGGCATCCTCCTTTATCATCCCTGCTGCCTGTATGCTGCCCAGAGCATCCAAGCCCTAGCATTATCACTGCACAGCTGCTACCACGCTTCCCTCCAAGGCAGTGCCATTTCAGGACCTGCTCAACTCCTTAATTTATAGGTCATTATATAGCAGCTTTACTAAGATGTTGGGAATGGACACAGCACCTTACATCTGTAGCATCAGCTCACCTAAATACTGTAACAAAGATAAAGTCTCATGGACCCCTGGAGAAAAATGGTTCCTGCATCCTTGCAGATGAACAGAACTAGTCTGAATGCTGCGACTGCTTCAGAATTCACTTCCTCAGTGTAAACCGTGGTTTCGGAGAGTCACATGTATGTGATCATTCTATTTTAAAGACACACAGCTGGCATGGTAGATTGGTAGATGTGACTAATCTTCCCCCCTCCCCTTCTCAGTCAACAAATTGATTCTCTAACCTAGTTTCCTCCTCAAACCCCACAGCACTTTGCAATGAACTCAAATGAACTCAAAAATCGGTACTTAGAACAGAAACAGAGAGCTTTGAAAATGAAAATGACAGCAGAATACTAGGTAAAAATCACAAAACAGTAAAGATAACCTGAATTGATTTACAGACAAATGAGTTTTTTTTTTTTTGTTGTTTTTTTTGCAATCTTCATGTACAGCACAACACAGCGAGGAACCATTTGCACCATAATTACCAGCAAAAACAAGACAGCAAAAGCAATGACAGAAAGAGACGTACTTGCTGAGGTCCAGGAAGCAATTTTTAGTGTAGACCTTTAATAAAATTAAGTGTTATATCTACGAGCAAAAGGATGGGAAAGGCAGTGCTTTTATGGCACGAGCTGCAGCAAAGCCAAGCTTTGCTACTAGATAAACAGACACTTACAGAGCAAGGAACCTGGAACTCACCCCAATCACCAGCTCATTAAGTTAAATCTTTCAGGCGCCAAGAATTTCATGCAAACATGACCAAGCCTCAAAGCTTCAGCAACCAATACTCAGTCCTGTCCCTCTCAAAGTGAACTGTAGACTTAATTCCATCATGAACAAGGCTTCACAGAAAGGAGAACACCAGCATCCTCTTTTCAAGTCAGTATTCTAATGATTACTTCACATCAAACTAATTTTTGATTAGTTTGACCTTACCAAACCTCTCAAGAACTGTTTAAATGATTCAGCTGGAATGACATTCCAAATTTATAATACATTAATAATAACTTTGTATAAATTGGGGAAACACTGCAGAGTCGACATAAAAGCTCAAGTACTGTTTTAGCATCAGAAAATTTTGGCTAAGTGCTTTAAAGCATTTCTTAAAGTGCTTTAAAACTTTATTATAGACAAAATAATAGGAGTTTCAGAGTGTCAATATTTTCAGCATTTCAGGTTCAAGACATAAAAGGTATTCTGTGGTAGGAAAGTGAAATTTGATAGACTGTGCTTGCACCTAAGAACACCATTAAATCAAAATACACTATAAAGGCTAGTTACTGTTATCTTTCCTCACAGAACCGATGCTTCTTACAAGGTCAGAAGGCACATAAATCCCCTCTCTTTCCTCAATTCCTCAGAAAATAATTAACTCTTCCTAGACAGCATGTTTATTTGCTTCCTTATATATCACTAACAGGAAAGTTGACCTCTGTATCTAGCTCTGATAATAGGAAAGAACTTTTTTTCAGTACTAAAAATATGTCCATTAATTGTCATTCATACTCCTCTTCTAAATTTTTTTGGTTTTGTTTTTAATTCAGTACATCTATAAGCAGGCTATAGTTATGAAAATTATATGTTTGAACTTCATCTTATCCAAAGCACCATTTTTTTCCTTAAGTATCAGAAACACTCAGCCTCACTTGCTTAGAAACCCCCACACACCATCTGGAAGGGTACAATCTTCAAAAAAGGTTCAAGGAAGTGATTTAAAGAAGTCCGTGAACTCGAGCAAGGCAGGAACTTCAGTAAAAAGCGTTTATTAAAATAACACTGGCTTTATGAACAATCTATAATCATTATAAGAGTAAAGAAAATTGCCCTGAATGACTGGGGATGTGCACTAAGTAATTTACCTCACATTACCAAGCAGAAAAAAAAATATACAAGAAAAATATTCATAACCACCCCTTAAACTCATCCCAAAATAAATGTTGGAAAATTCTGGAATATTAGGAATATTATTCCTATAGAGTATCTTTACCCTAAAGCCATTCCTTTTTTATATGCACGTGTTTCGTACACAGAAGTGGAATGAACAACTGACCTGTTCCCACACACCCCATCACAGGCACCATAGCACCTCCCAGAGCTGCTCCTGCCTCCATGGCCTTGGCCTTTTCTTTGCCCTGAGCTAAGGCTAAAACCTGCACCATAAAATTACCTCATCCAATTTTCTTCTTTCTTACACCGTGGAAACACTGGAAGCTACCTCCAAATTTGCTTCCATGACAACATTTGGCAATAACACAATCTCAAAATAAGCACCGTTACACAACACAGGTCATCTATATAAGGGGTTATAAGCATCCTACAGCATTTCAGCAAAACAGGTAGTTTGTCATGTCAGCCTCCAGAAAATTAAAATACTGTGAAGTTATTACAGACTTAATTCCTAGCATTACTTGTGCAAACTCTCACTCCACAAGGAAATAGACTAAATTGTTTCTTACAATACTCTTTGCCAAACATTCCTAAATATTCAGTACTTTTCAGTATAATTTATGAAAGAGTATAACTTCATGCAGCCTTACAACACAAAACAAGCATTTTTGTAATTTTAAGTTTACATCACTGACTAAAACCAAGATGTTTTTAAGAGCAAGTGCCAGAACACAGAATTTCTTCCCCTCATTAGACTAACAAAAAAACAAGGAGAACTTGCTCTTTTGCTCATCAATTCCTTGCCACTAGATGCTGTAAAGCTACAAGTTTGACAAAATGATGTGGTGAAAGCTGCCAGAGGAGGAACTGCACCTATTTTACCTCCTTTTATATTCTTCCCTAGGCATAGGAATATTCCTCCCTAGGAAGCAGGACCTGGGGGCTACCAGATAGAACCACTATCAATCACAGGACACCAGCCTGGTGATCTCGGCACTTCCTTTTCCAGCAAAGCGAGAGGTATAAAGGATAAGGTGTATCTCTTAGTATGTTCTATATCTAGCGTAGTTTTTCAAGTTGAAGGACAAAAATTACTAAGACTTGACATATTAGATAGATAAAAAAAGATCAGAGAAAGAAACAGAGATAGAAGAAATAATCCTGCTGTTCAACTACTTCAGCTCTGAAGAACTAAAAAACAAAATGTGCTTTCCATACTGGCTACTGAGGCTTATACCGAAATTAGTAACTGTCAAATGCATTTTGAAAGCCAACATTACAAGGAAGTATGTGAAAGGAACAACGTATGGCATAAAAATTAGCACCGGACAAAAAGCAAACTGTCAGCACTCCTGCCATTTCTCATTTATGTCAGAACATAATGCAATGTATATTGATATATCTGTTTTCTTTAAAAGAAAGCTAGCAAGGTGCAATGAGAATTTTTCAGATTTTGGCATGGCCGAGGATAGGCAGGTAGCAATTCACCTGTGTTAGATGTTTCACTAAGCACATTCTCTGGCAATTCTTAAACAAAGCATTACATCCTTCCCAGATGCAATCCAAGATTCATTCCTGCCATTTTGATCATCTCATGACTCACACTTCGCTCGGGGAACAATCTGCCCAACCATCAGAAGGTATCTTCTTCGGAGATTCAGACTTTAAGGTCAGATGACTGTGATCAGTGAGCCCGACATGGAAAGGCGAGAGAAATTCGGATTCCTGCCTCACACCCATAAATTCTCACTGAGCTTCAGAACATCCTCCGGAGACTGATCCTATTTTTATCCAGTGTAATTTTTTCAGAGGCATCAAATGACACAACTCACTACAGACACAAGCACTTTATTCTAATAGTTAATGTCACTCTGTTAAAATACATACTTTATAAAATCAGTAAGAACCGCCATATGGATGAGAGCAAAGGCTCTACTAGCCCAGATCCTCACCAACATACAACACTAACATATGGGGAATTAGGATATCTGCATGGTAATGCTGTCCCCGGAAACCATCTCATCTCAGAGTGGCAATCAGCAGGTTAAGGACCTCCTCAACTGCTGTCTTTGGTAGCTATCTGGGAGCTCTCACTGCAAGTTCATCTAAGTCCAGTTTGAAATCAGTCTGTTTGAACCTTCTCTTCTCCACAACACTCCGCAGCAGAGTTGCATAATTTTAGCAGGAGTATCTTCATGTAGTACACGGCTATGTGACAGATTTAGTGTAGGAAATCTGTTAAATCATTTCTAATTGGGAACCTTCTCCCCTTCGCTGGTGCTTTTTATAAGTCTCAGTTCTATCCCCCCTCAGCTGTTCCTGCACTTACCAGCTCTAGTCCTCTTAATCTGTGCCTACCAATAAGTAGGTTATTCCCCTGTTATATTTACTACCCTCTTTCCTTTTTACTTTTATTCTATTGGTGTAAGATGAGGTGACCAGAACTCCACAGAGCCCATGACATGGGCACCGCAGAACGAGTGCATGTCTGTGACAACCTCCACTCCTGCCCAGGGAAAGGCTCACAACCTGTTACCCTTCGACCAAGGTGAAGGTGATGTTTTCAGAGAACCATCTGTGACAACTCCAAAAGTCTCCTTCTGGAAAAGCAATAGCTAATCTATATGTTATACAATATGGAAAACCTGCTCATCGTTTTGGGTGTGTTTTTTTATCATGTTTGCTTTTTTTTTTAATATATAATTCCAGGAATAAAAGACAGTTTAAACATAAAAGGTCACACACTATACAATGTACAGTTCAGCCACATTAAACACAATGTGCCTTAACAAATGTTGAGTAAATGTCATCTTATATTGGTCACCTGTGCCTCTTACCAAATAAATTTAATTCTCTTCTACTGGCAATTGATTTTTCTTTTTTTTTCTTTTTTTTTTTTCTTTTAATATACACAAGTCTGTCACAGGAACTACATCAAGTGTGGGACAAACCTAATTTTTAATATAGACATTTCTTGGTTTTGTTTTGTCATATATATTTACTTTGGCTTTCCCTTCTTATGTAGGAATATAACCTGTGCTCTTGCCCTCCTCTTCAGCCACCTAGCCTAACCGAGATCCAGGATTAAACTGCTGAAGTGCTGGTTCTGCAACAAGGCTTAAGGGGCTGAAACTTTAAGTTACATAAAGAATTTACTTCACAGTGCTTATTGTTTAAAGAGAATAGTAGAAATAACAGTTGAATTAAAAGCAGTGGAGTTGTGTTAAAAAAAAAAAAAAAATCACACAACAGTTTTGCGTTCTAAACAGTGTTTAAATTATTTTTATTAGATTTTTGGATCAGAGACTGTGATATACACTCTGATCTTCAAGAGACAAACCTTATTTGATATTATGTTTCATTTTACATAGGAACCACTTATTGCCCTGATCTGTACATTATGTTCCACTCACTTTCAAGATACATTAATCTCCATTAAAATTAAGCTTTCTAGTTCATCCGTATCAGTTTTTCTATATTTGTCTAGCTTATGTTCCCAGTCTCGGCATTTAGATGCCTTTTCCTAGTAAATAAATAAGCTTTCTGGTGTCAGAAATCCATCCCCATATATTTATAGCCAGTGATCAAATCATCATGACCTTCCTTTGGACAGACCAAGCAGAGGTTCTTAAGTTTCTCGTTTTAAAGTCTTCCTGAAGGCAATCTACAGTTACAACTCCTTTCCTGGAAATTCTTTCCTGATCCATCAGCATCCTTTGGTTGGTTTTGGTTAAATCATTGCGTAGATGCACCATTTCATAAAAAGCACTGTTGCAAGAAAAACTTACAATATGTACTGGCAGCAATAGCTTAACAGAGCAATTAACAGAATATTCATAAATGTCAAGATAAGCTTATTAGAGAGACAAAACAATTCACAAATATCTGTTACCTGGAGACTATATTAGTTCAACTACATTCTAATGTGCAGTCAATCATTAAAAAGAGAAAAAAAAAAAAGGAGAAAAAAGAGAGAAAAGCAGCAAATGCACAACTGAGATGAACTGTAGAGCAACTCAGGTCGACAAGAGAAGTGCAATATGTGCAGGGAGATGAAATCCAACACCAAAGTCACATGGAATAGCAATAAACAGTGCAGAGACACTCTGGGGAATGCCAAATGGGAAGGCAAGACCAGAGTGCTTGGACTGGTGGCAGAGAGGCAAAGGCAATAATGTGGTTCTGATACAAGATTGTACCATAAAGACTGCAATAGAAGAGGGTTCTCATTCCCTTGAGCTAGGGCTTCCCAAATACCACCCTCTATACCTCATCACTGCAAAGGAAAAGGTAAACAGTCAAACTCAAATGCATGTCAGCATGGATCAGACCGCTAGCATACTCATTCTCAGAAAATGGAGGTCAGTCCTATCAGTGAAAGGGAGATAAAACCATCACAACTTAGGCACTTCCTTCAGAACAGCTCCCAGTAGGCAGTATTTGTACAATATCAATGTACACTGTGTGTATGGCTCAAGGGCCAGAAAACACTACTGGGCTAATTACATCCAAGCCCAAGGAGTTACCATGACATACACAAGCCACTGCTCTGAGACTGCTGGTTTAGCACGAACACAGGTATCTGATGGGGTCATCACATGGTTTGGTTAGTACAGCACCTGCTATCCCAACTGATCTGAATCATTTCTCTTTGCTTCTAATTGGAGACACCTTTTAGCACTCCTGAAGTTATACATGAAACTACACCTTGCACATAGGAATGAAACTGGAAAGGCACATTAGGATAGTACCTTCCTTAGGAAAGGAAAACAGTCACTAGGCATGTCAGTCATAGAGCCACTATATGATAGGCAAAGGGGCAATATTCACTGTCATGTTAGCGAGCTACACAAGGGGCACTTCTGTTGCACATGAGATGAACCCTATGAAAAGGTAGAGCTTTTCCTAGCATTCTCCTCTTTCATGGACCTATTAAAGTAACACCTATATAAAGAACATACTGGGAATGCCTCACAATATGCTTGCACTTGAAGTTCAGCAAACAGCAGCATGCCAAACACTGCTCTGATCTCTCAACTTAGTATCAAGGTATAAGGAACCAAAACACACTACACTGTGTAGGTCTCAAGTAAGCAACAACAACTGTTTCGTTTAAGTTATTCTGCCCTCTCCCCAAGACCAGTTGGTCTCATTCACATCATCCATCTCAGTGATATTCTTCAGGAGAAGAATGGAGGAGCACAAAGCTTATCAGGGACTATGTGCTTACCAAGTATTCAGGATTGTTTACTCCGGGTAGGCCCATTTCTGGGTACTATCAAAGAATTTTGATGAAGGGGAAAAAAAAGAATCAAATGTTCATACAGAAAGAACTACTACAGGAAAAAAAAAAGTTTCAGGATAAATGAAAGATCAATAGCATAATTGCTTGACCCAACATTTTAAGAAGTGATCCATTATCCAAAAGGACACTTTCAAGTACCTTCTCTGTTCTGGAAGACAGGGAGAAAGTACAGGCTGCAGCAAAGTTTCTAAGTTCTAAGTTCTAGAAAGGGAAGCAGATTATTCTGAAAGGAGAATATATAGATCATGTTCTGATAAATGCTTAAATTCACCTCTAGGTAACAATACAACAAACTCTGCTGATGGTCCTAGGAGGGCTGGATACGAAGTTTACCAAGAGGAAGAAAAAAAAAAAAAAAAAAGCCTAAAAATTTAAGCGTTAAAGGAGACAGATATCATGCCAGTCTTAATAGATGCAGATCATTCTAAGATGATGAAGTCATATTTTCTAATAATATCCATGACACTTCTGCTGTCTTAACTTTTTAGGACTAGAAGAATCATCTTCTACATCCTTAATTACAACTGAGACTTCTTGACACTGCAGACCAAGGTAGAAGAGGAAGATGACAGTGTTCCCTCTAGATTCAGTGCTTCTAGCAGACACTCATTTACTAATAACTGCATTAACCGAGACATACACAGCAGCTTTGGCAGCAGGACAGAAAGGCTGTGCTATTGGAGCTGTTAGAGCTGTTTAGTAAGCTAGGGAAAGACACACTGGCCTTTCAAAACACTTAATCAATACAATCCTCAACTGAGAGGACAACCAGCACCATACAAAAAAAATAAGTTAGTGAAATTATCTAACAGACCTACAGAGCCCTACCTCGCTCAGAGGCTTCTGTTCACTGCGCTTCCCAGTGCAAGACACTGCTAGTCCACCTGAGCCAGCTGCTGGAGCTGAAAAGGCTGCATTACCCGGGGCTTCACTGCCTGCCTTGCTTGAAGAGTCAGAGTCTTGGGTACAGCGGAGACAAACAGCCCTCGCAGTAGCAGTACTCCAAAAGCAAGACATTTTGTGGCCCCTTTTTCTTGGCTTATCAGGTTTCTGACTCATTCTGGAAAACCTAATTTTCTTGAGAAACAATGGAATAGAAACATGAAGAAATTCTGCAATCAGCTCTGAAGTGAGAGGAGAGAACATGCAACCTAGAACCTCTGCAACTGCTGGTTCCTGGGCAGCCCCAGCCCTGCTTCTCGTCCTCAGTGGTTCGCTGCAAGTGACTGGCCCAAGCAATGCCTCGTATGTGCCAACACTGCCATCCCATGCGCGGCTTTGGACCGGAACACACGCACATAGCCCCCGCTTTGGGAACGTCCTAGTTAGCTGCACAAGAGGAACGACAGTCGCCTGTGCCAGCTAACACAACCTACATGACATTACCTAAATCATGATATGCATTTTTAAGGTTTATTGATTTAAAAAATGCTTTAAAAATTGCATTTGTTTTTTT
>JAUBNY010000054.1:798095-810250 GCA_032275445.1 Crypturellus soui | reverse complement strand
CTGTAAGCACTTATCTTAAAAGACAAGGCTGGCGATGAGCCTCACTACACGAGCCACTATTTATTATTTGGATGCTGCAGAGCTGAAAGAGCTGGACTGTAGTGAGGTGATGGCAATGCCTCTTAGAGTAGCAAATCCAAGTGGTCAAGAATTTCCAGACTACTGTCTCACAAAACAAAACTTGGAGAGAGCTGAAAACAAAACTACCCTGTAAAGAGCAGTTTGAAATGTTTGCCCCTCCAGCCCTGAGGGCAGCCTAGCTGCAGCGGGCAGCCAAGGCAGGCAGAGCAGCACGTCTGCAGCCAAAAAGGCTTCCAAGGCTCTTATGTTTCAGAGGACTGTATCAGAATATATCCATTAAGCTTTCACAACCATTTCAAAACATTACATGTTTTTCCCCCTCCTTTTGGCCACAAGCATATTTAAGTTGCCTTTTTTTTCTCTCCCCTCTCTCTCTTTTAAATACAGTAACCATCAGACTTGCAACCAAACAATTTCGGCCAAGGAGAAAAATAAAATGAGCAATGTGGTATTCTCAATCACAGATTGGGTCTGATTAGGTCCATCTGGTCCAATTCAAGAGGACTACACCCTGCTGTACTTAGCACCAAGTTTCTGGCCCTGTCCAACAGGTCATGCCTTCATATGCTCCAGGATTACACGCTCAGGCATCAACAGATAAGTGGAACTACAGCAGTTATTCAGAGAGCTACTATTGTACCTTTTGCCAAAGGAAAAAAAAATAGCAGCACCTAAAAGCTCCTATGTCTACTCAATGCAACTTACATTTGTATAATGGTTCATGATAAACTAGAGGATCTCTCTTCTAGTCATATAAATTTATGACAATAAGAAACTACAGAGCCCTCTATAAAAAGTCATCCTGTTCATGATTTATTCTAAATTCACAAAACAAGAAGCAGAGAGCAACAATAAGGAGGCTTCCAAAGGAAGGGCCTGTTTATCATCTATGAAATAGTTTGCAATGCAGCAGACCTAAGCAGACCATTTCCATAAACAGTACTTTTTTCTTTCTATAATTTTCTGCAGCACTCAGGTTAAAAATGGAGTACCAACATCAGGAAAGTTCTTTTATTGGTTAAAGATGAATTGAGCTTAACAAGCAAAAAAAAATATGTAATTATAAGATCTTAAAGAAATCTGATGCCGTATTTTTTCATATATCCTCATTTTTGGCATTATTCACTGACACATTCATCTGCTAACAACACTGATAAGTTTAAACTCTTCTTAACATCCTTGCTCTTCATAGCCCTCCCCACATCTGCATACTTCAAGGAGAAGCAAGAAAGGTAGGTTTGATTTGCAGTATTAATAAAAAATAAAAACAGCATAACAGATTCACAATAAAATTGCAAAATATCATGTTTTTTTAGGGGCTATACAGACTAACATTAAATGTTCATTCTATGTGTAAGATATTCCTTAGTGTTATTTATAGATTGCTTGCAGACAAGAAAAAAAATTAAAAATCCCCCAAAAAAGAGAAAAGTATTACCAATTAGAATTTGATTGCTATTTACTTTCAGACTTTAAACTGTTTAATCCTTTAAATACTATTTCTTAATCGAAAATGTTATTTGAGCTGTCATCTTCGGTAGTACAAAATTCAATGATGTAATAACTATTTAATTCCCCTCATGGGGTAAAACACAAACTACATTTTTCAATCTCATTAAAATACCTCACGATCAGATTTATGAGAAGCTCACCCCTTACAAAAAAACATTAGAGAGCCGCATCCCATTGAAGTATTTTCATTTTCATGCATTCCTACTAAAAATTATACCGAGTCCTGTGACCTGAAAATGAAAGCAGGCAAAGACCCCTTCGTCTACCGGAGATGCACAGGAGCATGCACACACAAACACACAGCTCTCTCTGCCCAGCAGTAACCAGAAAACACGCAGATACAGTAACCTCAACAAGTGACATATTACCTGGGTGGAGCTGGCAGCAACAGAAATACAGTCAATGAAGCCACGTCTCCGAGTGAAAAATGCCACTATCTGCTGCCAGCGGGACGGCTCGCTCCGTAGCTCATCCGTCGAGCCCTTCTTTGCCCACTGCTTGTGTTTGGGGCCTACAGAGCTATGGCTCGAACTAGCGTTGCCCCGACTGGCACGGGAATAGAGGAGCGTGTTATTTCCGAAAATGTAATTCATCTCTGCAGCTCTGCAGGTGGTTGCCAGGCAGTCTTACTTCCCTACCAGCTGCTGAGTGGTGAATGATCGGGGGGAAAAAAAAAAAAAATGCAGATAGAATTACAGCAGCAGCATTTGCAAAGCAGGAAAACAAAATTCTTGACAGCTGATGCTGTTTTTCTTCCAACCTTTTCCACCACCTACATGCTTTCCCTACCTGCAGTGGCTCCAGAGGATGCTCATTACCATAAAATAATTATAAAAAGCAAGAAACATTTCTTATTTTTCTTTTTTTTCGTAAGGATGGAAAGCTTGTCTTCCCCTCCTAGCTGTTTGGGCTATTTAAGAGGAACAGGGAAGCAGGTAACTCCCGGGTTACAGACCCCCAACTCTGAGGATGCCCAATTACAGTTACTGGGTGGAGAAAGCCCAGATCACAAATTCACAAATTGACAAATTCTAGTCACTGCCTGTAGTAGGATCCAATAGCATCTTTTCACCGCTTACATAAATTATAAACATGAACTAAACAAGACAGGAATGCATGCAGCAACAGCATTTATTCTCTGACTCGGTCTTGGTGCAAACATTCCCCTTAAAAAGGGGCCTTAATATGATATTCAGAAGCAATATTCCAAAAAAAAAAAAAAAAAAAATAAGGTTTGCTGTAAGGTTCCCCCCCACTCCTTTTTTCTTGCTTTCTCTTCTTATCAGGCAAGAGGAGCACAGCAGAAGGGAAGAGCTCCTCCGTAGCACAGCAGAGACATTTTGTGCTGCAGATCAATGGATTCTAAGGGATTTTATGAGTCAGCAAGAAGATGAAGGAAATTAATGTGAATCTCCAGCAGCCACGGCTCTGTTGTCCCAATCCTATGACTAATGTGACATGATTATATCATCTATTTCCAAGATCAGGTCTATGAACACTTTAAGAAACATGATATGAGAACAATAGAAATAAATGTATTTCTAATGTGGCTCAACCGGATTTCTCAGAACTGCACGGATTGGCAAGAAAAAAATCAAACAAGCAAAATAAGCCTTAAAACCCTGCCCCAAATGATTTTTTCCCCTAATATTAATGATTTTCCCATAAAATACTTTGATTTGATGTAAATTACAAGAACATTCCTGCTTAGATGTGAATTTTCTGTGCTCTCTGCAGGAACAAGAGAAGTCTCAGGGAATGACTGTCTAAAAGACTACTCAGAATACAAGTTAACTCAATTCACAACATGCATTTCTAGGGAAGTTACCCAATTCCCCCACATACCTTTGTTGCAATACACTATTCTACGCAACAAATCTTTAGGGAAAGCTTACATTACAATGCACGCAAAAACACGTACATTAAAACTGCAGTAGCAAAGATGAATGTATGATTTACTTAGTCACTAGTACACCTTAACAGCACAACACACTGAAATACTTGGAAGGCACCTTTCAGACTGACCTGATTAATTCTGACAAACTACGAAGTTTAACAGTGCAAATCATTAAGTTACCCAAGGTCCAACTTCCACAGAGCCCTTAAAGCTCTTCTCATAAGGCAGGTTATGGAGATAACAAATCTCTGAAACAAACTAGACTGCCCATTCAAAAGGATGGAATTTTTTTAAATAATATAGGGCTTTATAATATTGGGACAGTATCTGTATATGTAATTATTTTGGAATAGGGAGAAAGGCAAAGTCTTGTCTTTAATGCTCACAAATTTGACATCTTAGCATTCTGGAAGAAATTATTTTTCTTCAAGCTTTCTGTTGTCAACAGTCACAGAAAGGTCAATGACATTAGTAAAACCTACAAAACCCAAGCACCCAAAACCCAAGCTTTGCATTATCAAGGTTTAACTGCTAGTAGTAAGTAGAAAAACTTCAGCATTGAAGGTGAATTCATCCAAAAAATTGGATTTTCTTCCAGACTTAAAGGAAATACCTAGCCTAAATGGTACCTATGAATTTATTACTTTAGAAATTTCTTTACCTCCAGTGTTAATTAAAAATATTCAGAACAAATTACAAGTTACTATTAATTGGGAGTCTTCATAAGAAAAACCAAAGTGAAAGTCTTTTTTTATCATATAATTTTAAACATCAGTGCTATACATCTAGAAGACCTGAGAACACAAAGAATTAGTTTAACTTTACATATATAGATTGTGTATGCGTGTGTGTATATGTGCATATATATGCGTGTGTGTATATGTGCATATATATACACACACACGCATACACATTCTACATATGTAAAGTATATATGTGTGTATACACACACACACAGTAAAACAATCAAGAATTCAGCAGTTAGGCTGCAGCACATCTCGAGCTGGCAGCTGCACAAGGCAACTGTTTCACATGGTGAATGGTAACACCGCAACATACAACAAGTCTTTGCCAGGGGCCTCTTTCTCCTAACGCTGTTATCAAGCGCTTACAAAGCAAGACAGGGATAACTTTGCCATAAAAGATGATTCCCATCCACCCCATCAACGACCTGCGATGCCTCCACAAAAATACTTCAAGTGTTAGCACTCCGAAAAAAAGCAGATATAAAGTCTCCTGAAAGCAACAACCAAAGACAGGGCTTGTTTTTCCCCCCTTCTTTTGGTGCAAGAAATCCCAGCAGGGCTGCACAGGAGGCATGAGGTAATCTCCCTGGGGACACAGAAAGGCTGTCCATGTGCAGACACCGCCTGGATATTCACGGTAGGATGTGGGGATGCCTAAGACGACACAGTTTCTGTGGTCTGTTCAAGCAGCAAAAGCAGCACCTGTACTACCGGATTCGGAGCGTGGAGACATAAGAGTGCACACCAAGAATGTTGCATATACACACGGCAGTCTGAACTATGTGAATTTTTCAAAAGTCTGAAACATTTAGAAATCTCACGTAATTTATATTAATATCCTGCCAAACAGAGTATCAGATAATGTGTATGCTTCACAGGGAAAAGATCAAGAACGTAAAAGCAGGCAAGAATTTATTTTTGGTGCCAATTAACTTGTATTTTAAAAGGTAAAGACAAAAGAAATATCTATAGCTAAATTAAATCCTTAAATACAAGGTTTAATAGTATCTTTCTATGCAGGAAAAGACACTCCAAAAAACAAAGATACATATTAACATTTTCTTTATAAAGATTTCAGAAACCTATGCTTAATTAGGATTTACTGTCCTAACAAATCTAAGTGCGTTAACAAGCCTACTCAATATTATACCTCAAGTGCTCCAAGACAAAGCCCAGGAACAAGCCACTCCAACGGGACACTGTGGCAAAAGAATAATTAACCCCTTCTGCTAAGATATGGCAGAACACTGAGCTCAGCATTTACTTAAGACACAGGCCTGTTAAAGTTCCCTCAGATCAAGCCCAATTCACATAGTCAATAACAGAAAGCATTCTAGCTTCAAAACAAATTTGCTGGCAAAATTACTCTAGAAAGAGACATTTCTAGCAAAAGCACAGAAGTTACTGAAGAGCAGTCTAGTTGTACCTCAGGTAACTTACCAAGCAGTGCAGATGGAAGTGCCTGCTCTTCCGTACGCTCCTCATGAGCCTCCTGCCCATCTTCTTGGCATGCCACACTGACACAAACATCCTCTGTTTAATGCAGGTTGACTTATATTTTATTAATGCAGCAAAATGAACCCAACTGCACTAAGAATTCAGAAGGAATGAAAGATATGACCAGTTGCTAAGATGACTTGATGATTAGTGTATCTTAAGTTAACATTTGCATTAATCCACATTCCATCTGTTAGAGTTTTTCTCTTTTGTTTCTGCTGATAAGTTGTTGAGCAGATCCATGCTGAAAACAGCCAGATTTGATCAACTACTGCTTAACATGAGATGGGGACTAACTGCTCTAGACATATTCATATATTCGTCATTTAGAGGAACTCTAAAAGTAGTAACCTATCAAGAACTTGGGCAAGACATTTTGATTAAAAATTGCAGAACTCCACCTGCCAAAAGCAGACACCAAAGCTGATGCTGGCTCTAAAATTATTATTTCTAATGACACATACAAACCCCCCACTTTGGGGGGTGTTTGTTTTACAATTTCCACTATTCTCCTATATAATATCTACACAAGTCAGACGACTGACTTCCTGATGAAGATGTAAAAAAGTTCCATTTCGGTAAAGACAACAGGTTGAAAGTTCCCTGCAGATTACAAACACATGTCAATCAGCCTTCTAATTCCTAAATATAAAGTGCACCTTCATGGGAACCTTGTCTACCTGCTCAGAGAAGACCAGATTTTAGGATATAATATGAATAGGAAAGTGCATCAGGGTGGATGGAAAGTTTCAACCCCTTGGGCTGCTGGCCAGCCTTGTTTGGGCCTTTGGAGTTCCCCAAACTAAGAAGGGTAACCATCAGTACAGAGACTTCTCTGCTCACTTAATGAGAAGGGAGGCCTATTTTAACCCAAACTACAGAGACATTTGATCAAGAGTTTTGGGATGAGGGCAGATTAATGGAAGCTATTAATCTTACTAGAACAAGATTCAGACTCACACAGAGACAGATGGTTCTTTTGCATTAAAAGAAGCACATGGCATATGTACATGCATACATGTAAGCAGCTATTTCCCATATTTATTAATTGCAAACAATTAATAAAGGTCCTTCCAGCTGAAGAAAAAGGCAGTAGAGACAGGGAACGTGTGCTGTGATCTATATCTTCTTGGCATATCCAGAAACCAAGAGGTCGTCACTGCCCGAAGGATCTCCAGAGTCAGAGGCTGAGTGTAGATCACTGTTTAGGGATTGTCAGAACACTATTATCTACCAAGTTATATCTAGGAAACAATCATTTCCTACTGATCTTCATAATTTTACCCACTATGACTTAAGTTTTATTGCTATCTGACTCATCTCTTTCCCAAAGTGAACAGTCAGACAGCTATCTCACTGTGCTGCTGCTCTGGGTCTCTACTCTTAAGCTTCTCTATGAACCATTTCTAGCTTGATACAGCTTCTGTGATGAGAAACCGCACACATTCCTTAAGATGACAGATCAGTGCGGATTTCTACAATGAGACCGTTTTCACTTCTGCTCCCTACTGCATCTCCAGACATACCCCACCCTCCTGCCTTTGAGCCTTCAGATGATTTTCCATTAGTCTATTATAACCCATAGCCTTGAGCTCTCATTCCTCTGAGAAGATGAAGTGAGAAGACCACTTCTTTCAAGATCCTTCTTGTAACCTCCCATTCTGATTACTGACCATTCTCACCGTTTACTTTCCCTTTTTTTTTTCTCTTTTTAAACCAATTTACCATCAAGACTTTTTCCTTATTCTGCAACAGCTTAATTTTTCTAAGAGTTTTTTGAAGGATTCCATTATGAACACATGAGAAAATCCTGCATCAACGAGTCCAAGCACCTGTTCCAACAGATCAGTGGAGCAGAACTTCTCTACAGAATTGTCTTTGCCTCATCAGCAGCACTTTACCCGGGTATTTGCTGATTCTACTCTTTAGAAAGAGGTTTTCTCAGTACAGAAATGAGACTGACTGAGCTTTATTTTTTCATCTCCCACATGTCCATAAAAAAAGACTAAAATGAAACTAGTCTGACCAAGCCTAATATGGAAATTGAAAGGTCTTGCAGATATGAAAGACAGTTGAAACAGTAAATTCTCTTGGGTTTCAATGAAAAAGGGAAGGACATAAAGTGGAACAGAAGCTCAATTTATGAGCAATTGAAGGCAGCAACTTGCTGCATCTTATTAAGGTTTTTTTTTCCATTCCTATGCAAGCTGCACCTGATTAAGTTTAAATTCTCCTAAACCCAACTTTGCTGTGCAAATGGAAAAATAAAGCAGAGGAAGACACTGACCTGGAGCAAAGCTGCAGGTCTAAAGCTACTCAGTTCCTTATCAGAGCAGCTTAGGACCTGGTACCAGTTATTTCCCCTAGGAAGGGGATTTCTGTAATTAAATTTTTTGTAATTAAAATTGTGGAGTAAAACAGTCTTCTAGCTCCACAGGGGACACTACATTACCTTAGTTTGAAATACTTCATTATTTAAATATAGAAAAGCATCAACTCAGTTGTATATGTTGCCAGAATATTAAGTCACAGTTTCTCCTTACTGAAATTTACATAACCACAACAAAGTCCAACATTGTGCTTCAAATGAGCAAGCAGCAGTAGTCTACATGTCAGAGTCTAAAACCTTTAAAGAAAAAAAAAGAAAAAATGCTATAGGAAGTAAGGGTTTTGCTGTTTTATCTGAAGCCCAAATATGCTGGCAGAATATAAAAGTATTCAAGAGAATAACCGGTCTTTGAATGAGATCAAGCAGGTAGCTAGTTATGAAAAAGGTCGATCATGGAGCTGCCCACACTGCTCTGCGTTGCCTTTTCCCCATAGGAATCACTCTTACAGCAATGATTATTGCTCTGAATATACATATAACATGCTAAATCACAATGCTGAGCTGAGCAGACTTTGTTTCATGAACAGAGCCAACAATTAGGTAATCACAACCTCCAAACACCCATATTCAGAAGTAGCTATTTCCCACAATTCTGGCAGCAGCACACCATCCCTGCTACAGCAGTGGTGGCTGCACAAGGCTGTACTAATTATGCCAAATGTAATAGGTTTTAATTCGCTTATGGCTGGGCTCTCATGGTCAGTCAGTCCTTCATATTTTATTGTGCATCACGAATAAGTAATTTCTAGGTACCTTATTAGCCTAACAAAGTCTGTATAAATGCTCCAACCAAAATACACATGTTCAGCAGCTGATGCATGCTATAAGAATAGGAAATCAACCAAAGGCAAACATTCTCCTCAGGCACTTTAAAGATTAGCATTATGGTAAAAATTTTAAGAGAAAGCTACAAGAAAGATAATTGAACAAAAGAGAAATGAAGGGAGCTCTCAGGATCCGTGAGCCCAGTCCCCTCTTCCTGCAGGCAACCTCACCATGTTTTCCTCTATGAGCTTACCAGCTGCTTCAAAGCTTCTCCAAGCAGCAGGCTCTGGCACGTTTTGAGAAGAAAATAGATATAATGAAACTGTAATTAATATTGTAACAGTAAAGTGTTTAATCAAGAACATCTTTATCTCAAAGGATAAAGATGAACAGTTATTATACCAACCACATTATATCTTTCAAGTGCCATACATGATTTTGTAGTTTGCTTATTACATTTTTTCTTTAAAATAGAGGTGCTGTATTAAAAGTGAAAATAAACATAATAGCCCCAAATAATCACACACAATGTACAAACACAGCATACAAACACATATAGTCCCAACCAGGCTCTGAACTTAAATATTTAATACTGAATTGCCTTCCTACATCTTAATAGGGAATAACAACTTGTGCATGAAATGGAAAATACTTTAAATGAAGCACACCACAATTCAGGATCAATCTTTTTCGTCATATTCCATCTGGGACTGGCACGATCTGTCACTTTTAAACCATGTAAGATGTTTTCCTCAGAGCTTGTCACCTCGATAGGCAGTTAAGAACTTACATAGTATCCTATCCACAAAAGATTTAGCTCAGAGCTATTCAATTAAAACAAATGCTAAATTAAAAATGCCAACCTGAAGGTAAGACAGCAAGTTCCATTCAGTGGCACAGGTAGAGCGATGAGTCCTTTCCCTGCACCCCCATCTAGCGGCCCCTCTGGTCAGCACTGCCTGCTGCCCACAACTGCGTGCCCTGTGCCATCCCACACACTTCAGGAACGGGGGGAGAAGCCCCCACCAGAAAACCTGAACCTTCACACTGCAGCACAGCTGCAACTAGCAGCCTGTCGGCCTGCAAACACTCTTCAGAGTGTTCACAACAGTCTCAAGGAGGGATTTACTCTCTGGGCAATTCTCTCTCATTGAGCATGCCCACACTGGATGCAGAAGTGCTCCACATCACAATATGGAGTAGGGAACAGAGGACAAAGCCTCTCCCAGGTCAGATCTGCTTCTCTGATGCTTGAGACATTCACTGAGGTCAGCTACCCTCAAGTTAGTGTACATTTAATCTAGAACACGTGATAAACAGTAATGTAGTTACATATCCCTAATTTTTAAGGAATGGGCATGCATTTGTCCTCTTAGTAACTGAAAGTTGCCCTTGGAGAATCATGCTGGAACCGAAGCAAGCTGCAAATGCTGATTTAAGGTGCATGACACTGGAATGCTTTTCTCCTTAGGACAAAATGCAAGCCAGGGACTAAGAGGTATCTCTGGTCTTCACCAAGCCCGTTCCTATTCTGCATTTTTGTTCTGCAGTATCAAGGACCTCTATGAGAGCACCAGAAAGGCTGCTTCTACTGCCCTCTGCAGCACTTTTTAAAAACTGCATACAACCATAAAGCAGGATTTGGATTTATGTCTATTCTTAAACTAACACTACTCTGCATCTGAAGCTGCAGATGCACTTAGTGTTGATATTTTACAAAGCAATTTCATCAAACACACATGTTATTAGGACACTAAAATACAGAGAAGTGTTTATTATACACCTAGTTTCCTTATGGAAATCTAAGACTGAATATAGCTAATCAAGATCTTGTCCACTGGTCAAGAGCTTGAAACACAGTGCAAGAAGCCAACCCAGAACTACTGTTGCTAAATATATTTTCAACTAATGCCAAAACTGTAGATATCTCTTGGAGATTGTTAGGCAAAAGGAAGAAATTGTCAATATACTATGCCATTAGAGGAACCTTGGGTATCTCCTGCACATCAGGACTAATTTCTAACTGCATTTATTCCAATACTTCAGCAAACTATTCCCTCAGCAGAAGAAACTTTGTGAGTTGAAGCGCATTTTAGTCTGAAGGTCCCATGAAAAAAATCACAAGAAGAAAGAAACTGTGTACTCCAAGCTCACTCCCTTGAAACCCTATTCACGAGGGCTAAGAATTCAGCCCATCCTCTGCTTCCTTGAAAGCTACAAAAACACAGGTGTCTTTTTCAATATTAGTAAGGTTAAAAAACAGGGAAGAAAAAAAGAAAAAACAGCATGTTCAATACCAACACAAGCATTTTTTAAATCCTAGCAAAGCTGGAACAAAGATTATCAAACAACCATCCAATCTGTTCCTCTACAGAGGACTTAAAAGCTCACTTGCAAAGAGCTAGTACATGCCCAAAGTTCTTCTTTACAATCAACATCTTCTGAAAACTCTAAGTTCAAAGCAACCTTTTCCTAACATACTGTTGGCACTGCTACTTCACACCACATCTCGCTCACAAGCAACAGCACCTTGCAGGCAGCTGCAGCTCCTGCCCAACTAACCACAACTCAGATCTAATCACAGAACTTTGTTCTTGGATCCCAGCATTACTAGACCTGCCTGCCACGACCCTAAAAGCTTCACACTTGATGACCACTAAAGTTTTTAAATCAGTCTTGACGCTTCTCTTTTTCAGGATACAGACCAATATAGTTCTTGCTTTTTTCCTGAAGAGATATTTTATATTTCCCTTATTACACTTTTCCTATAGGTCCTTGAGTAAAATATTTGCTAGAAGCAAATCTGTAACAAGATTCTTCTAAGAACCCCAAAGCACAACTGAAAAACAGCAGCAATGCCCAAACATAACTGCATCCAAGACCTTTCCATCACATCGATTTGTTATCCAAGTGTTTTATTTGATGTGCTTTTTTTGTCAGAATACTGTAGGGAATTCCATCAGAAGTTTTAACATCTGCAACAAATTTTACAAAGGAACAATTCTGCAAAAATACAAGTAGATGTATCTGCTAAAAGTTTTCTTTCACAAACTTCACTGTCATAAAAGTTCAAAAAAAGAAGAAAAAAGCCTACCTTTACCGGTGAAATATGAGAATGAGAAACAAATCCATGTACATTCTCGATCTGCGACAGATTCTTCTCTGATACGTGAACGAGTTCTGGACCTGTCACCTCACTGCTAATGTGCGGGGAGCTGTGCTCCTGGGGAGGGGTATCTTCATCCTGATAGCGGTATTTCTGAAACAA
>JAUBNY010000054.1:773210-788667 GCA_032275445.1 Crypturellus soui | reverse complement strand
CCCCGCGCGGAGCCCCCGATCGATCGCGGGCCTCGCAGCTGCCCCGTGCGGGCTTCAGGGGCCCGCTGAGGCCGTGCCCCGCCGAGGCAGCACAGAGCGCGCTGCCCAAACGCGGCCGTTTCACCGAGTGCCGCTGCCTGGAACGGCAAAGCGCAGCTCGCACACACGCTTCCCTCCCCCCAAGCCTATAGGAAAGCAGGAATAATCCGGCCTCTGCATCTCTGCAGCTGGGCGGGCAGGAGGAGCTCTTGCTCAAGGGCTTCATCTCAGGCACCCGAGCTGCTCGCAGAGCAGGCAGTGCACGGGGAGGGGGCGGGGGATAAAGGAGAGAAAAAGATCTTTAAGACTGAGTAAACACAGTCAGTCTCCAAAAGATATTTTCATTGTATGCTAACAAGTCTCTGAATCCAATTAAAAAAAAAAAAAAAATGTTTTGATCAGGCCCTGCTCAAAACTTATGTTGCAAGAATAAATAAATAGTAGTAAAAGAATAAATAAGAAAAAATAAAAAAGTCAAGTTGCAAAGCTCCTACAGCAAAAAAAGGTTTTAACACATTAAAGCATATTGCATTGCAACTTTCATTCACAAACGTGTCCCTCCAACAAACCTTTCAGTGGCATACCATATGGAATCTCATATTGACCCATAACACAGAAAAAAAAAAAAATCCATTTAGGACTCCCACAACTGTCTTGCTAAATCTCCTTCTCTTACAAAGGCCTGCTTAAGGCCACCCCTCTAGCAGCCTGATGTCCCTTTTATCATCTCTTACTTGTGGGATTAACTCAAGAAGCTTCTTGGAGTAGAAAGTTTAATATAGTGTAGATTCTGCAACGCAGAAGTGGTAGGCACACTCACAGTACTGGAATCGGGAAGCCTCATAACTTACACAAATCATGTTTATGTAAACATGCAGACCGTGGAAGTCAAAACTAAGACAAAAAAAGGGGGGGGGGGGCTAGCTCAGCCCACAGTACACCTCAAAATAACCTTCATTTACTTAAAGGCCTCTTTCTTGCTAGAGGATGCAGAGTCTGCAGAGGACAGCATTTCCATACAAATAAGCGTAGTTTTCTTGCCACTTTGAGCTACATCTTACACGTGTTCAGCAAATGACCCTAGACCTGGTTTGCTCCAGGAGGGCATTGCCTGCCCAGGAGAACAGCAACAGGAGCAGGACCAAAAGAAAAGTCACAAATGTTCAGGTTAAACATCACGGAACAGAGCCAAAGATGACAGATTGGTACCATGCAAGGGTGGAGGGACGATGGACACTGGCCAAGTTGAGCCACATCAAGTTCTACCTGCTGGGACATTCAAATTCAAGAGTAGCATAAGTATAATAAAATGAGGAAGAACCTCTAGGAAAAAAAAAAGCCTATTTTTCTGCAGCTGGATGGAGTTGCATTATACAGGCTTTTGTCTGCAGAAATAGGACAGCACAGACCTAAGCGCATACTCAAACAGCACTCAAAAAATGGAACAAAAATACAGAAGGGAAAGATGCGGCACAGACATCAGGATCTTCCCATCCCCAAACCTTTTCCTGTGCCCACAGGTCGACAACACAGCTCATGGCCATAGTTCCAACCACCCCGCAATGGTGTCACTCCTTGCAGAAGCAAACAGGCAAGTACATGGCAATCTCATGACAATAAATAAAGGCAGGGAGCCAAAAGCAGCTTCCTACTGCTGCAGAAATAGCTCCGCGCGATGCACAGAGTATAAGCTCTAATGTGCCACAGGCACAGAAGAATCACTAAGAGGAAAATATGGTGTACGCATCTACAAAGAATTCCTCCTCTAAGAGATAAAAACAGAAGAGAAAGCTCAAGTAACTTCAGGCAATCACAGCTATATTGTGGATGGAGACCATGTACAACATCTGAATTTTTCAGCCATATATTTGCAGCTGTAAATAAATAAAATGGTTATACTCCAAAACTGTCCTGACCTTTATACAAGGACGGAACTTGGAAGTATCACATCTCACCATGCATGTGGCTACAAAATACAACATTTAAGCTTGACAATTTAAGATACATTCCTGTGCAGTTCACTGACTAAATCTGGAGTGTTATTGTACTCAAACTCATTTTTGAAAAAAATATTTTTACTCATTGAAGGCTTCTAAATATGAAGAAAATGTGCAGTTGAACATTTCAAAAACCTCTGTTACCATTCAGAGGGGAAAAAACACATCAGAATATTTAAGAATTTCAGTCTTCTAAAGAGATACCTCCGTATTTACTCATTTTTACTCAAATTCAAATTGATGTTTGAGTTTATACTTTAGAATAGCCCCAAAAAAACACACTTAATTACCCACAGAAAAAAAATACTTACATTTCACATCTTAAGCAGTGAAAGTAGGTGAGAAAAAAAATCACCCAAAACTACAACCATTTTCAGACAGCTTTTTATCCTGTTATGAGGTCTGGCAGGATGGGTCCCCTTTGGTATAACATTGCTTATCTGGAATAAGTAATAATTTTGTCCTTCAGATCTAGTGGTCCTTCAGGCAGACATTGTAACAGCATCATTAAAATGACAGTTGACCAAGCAACATATAACTTCAAGAGGAGATATATTATCAAATACTGTATGTCTACTCTACCGAACCACAGAAAACTTCAAGTCCTTAAAGAAGTATTATCTCCAAAAAGTTTTGTCGTGGGCTCAGGCTTTTACCACAAATTCCCAGTTTTGTCATCCCCTCCAAGGTTTCAAACCTCAGCCAAATCCACTGACACATCCAGCAACTTCTCTTCTTAAGGACCACAAGCAGTCGAGCCACTTCTCTTGCTTTCACGCAGGTTGACATTTGTTGTACACAGAAAAACAAGGACCTAAATTCTCTTCTTGCCTAGGACAATTTCACTCAACACACAAGAGCTTCAAACAGAAGCTCCAAGAATCCCCAAGCAGTATCAGTTAGGCAGAAATTCAAGAGTTAAGCAGTGTCAAAAATCCCACACCCTGTTCAAAAACAATGTTCAGCATTTGCCCACTGCTCTTGATACTGATGTTAACATAAATAGCCTTTTTTTAAATAAAAGAGCAGGAAAAAAAAAACGCCAGACAGAACCCTACACTGGCAGATAGGCAAATAAAGCAGGCTAATAACCAATATAACACTGCCACCTTATAACCAGATTCTCAGGCATAAAGCTTGGCACGCTTCAGACTACCCTGCAGAGCCCAGGGAAAGCCACATGGTGGCTCAGGTTTCCTCCATCCGCATGTTCTGCCACATCCAAGTTAATGCAGGTGAGGATCCAGCACCTTGTGCCATTAATGACATGCGCAAGTGAAAGTCTAGGTAGACAAACTGGCAGCTGTTCAGAAGGGCAAAATACTAGGAAAAAAATGGTTTGCAGAGCATTTTCAAGCAAACAGGGTTATTTACTGAAGAGACAATGAGATGAAAATTTCAGCTTGCAAAAAGATAGCAACTACCCTAGAAAGAGCAGCGACCTGTCCTGTCAGCTCAGCAAGCAAGCACATTTACAGGATGTAAATCAAGAGCCACTGCTGCGCCTTCAGCGCAGGACAGGAAACATGTCCCACTCCCGCTTTCCCAGACAGCTCAACACTCTTGTATCTGCAAGCTCAGTGCTGCACACAGTCTGACCCGTGTGTGCCCAACAACCATCCCTGAGAGCACAGAAATTCAGAGTAAAACCTTTCCATTGCTTTGTATTTTTTGTCTTAAAGTTCCCAATATCTCAGAGGAGGCCATAGCCCGAGTAACTCTATAAGGAAGGTAGAACATTTTGCTAGAAACAGGAATAGAAACAGGAATTTGATTAATAGCAGCATCTTTCAGTACCTGCCCTGCAGTGGCATCTGAGCCCAGAACAAGCCCTGTGAGGAGAAACTTTGCAGTGAGCGTTCACAATTTTCTCCCACTTTATTCCGAGTCTTAAATTGCTAAGCACAAGACAGATCTAGGCCAGCACTGGTGAGGTCCTTCATAAGCCTTGATAAGTGAAGCCAAAAACAGATGGGAACGCTGTCCTTTGCCACTGAATGACCATTACCAGGAACATTTATATCAACCTGCCTTTGGAGCTGCCTCCGGCACAGAACAGAGTAGAAATCCACTGCCATACCAGGAAGAACCGGAGGTGTGTCTGCTGTCACGTACTCTACATACCCAAATAATCGAGTTCCAACACAGAAAACACAAAATATTGATGCTCAAGAGCATTCAGGAACAAAACTTCACAAAAATAGACCTTTCTGACAATTAGCACTGGACAGAACTCCTGGGAATTTAAAACATGGCTTCCAAGGAAAAGGAGCTTTATTTCACCATAGCATTCAGGCTTCCAAGGAAAAGGAGCTTTATTTCACCATAGCATTCAAGGGTCCTGTCCCAAACCAGCCCCTCCGCTGCCTCTTCCAAACCCAGCTAAACTTACATACACAGCAACAGGCAGCTCTGAGAGGAGCATTAAGAACACTAAAGCTAAAGCAACGAAAGGCACTAAAGCCCCCCAAGCTGCTCCTGGAGGACTGGGGCTGGGCAGGCTAAGCACATCCTCCCCCACAGCAGCTTCCTGCATGGATCCATTCCTTAGATTGGGACAGGAGGCCGGGCTGATTCAGCCCATCATGCAAGAACCATCCGTGGAGGGGGAGGAGGAGGAAGGTAACATGTTCTAAAGGGTTACTGCAGACTTAAGAATGTTCACACGCTCTCCAGCAACTGAAGGATTGCTCATCATCTTAGTCATTCTGTTTTATCTTTTGAAAGACAAGAACTCCTTTTGGAGCAGTAGTTTTCAAGAGTGAACCACTTTTTAAATGCTCTGCGCAACATCACCAAGAAAAACAGCTCTTAGGGACTACCAATCAAGCAACTGTGCCTCCCCTGGAAGATAATGGCCCTGTCTGTAAGCAAATAAAAACTAGGGTGAATATACAAACAACATATGTGGTGAAATTTCATCCCGCTCCAAAATCATTTCAATACCTATTCACACTTCTCTTATACAATATCCAGAAAAGACGGCACCTGGAGATATTTCTGCCCAGTGCTTTGACGCAGCACACAGAGCAGAGGCCTCTCAGAGGAGAAGGGTGAAATGCTCAATAGGGTGTTTTTCTATCTGGTGCCTACAGCAAGAGGGTTATTCCTAAAGACAAACACAAATCAGACATCCACTCCCTCACTAACAGTAAAGTCAGACTGTGGTTCAGTTACTGAAAAGCAGGTTACTGAGAGCAAGACAAAACTCAGGCAGCAGTAACATTCTACTGATGCACAAGCACCTACCATACACTTATGCATACATGGAGGACTGTCACTAAATTTTATAAAAAACTATTTTTAAAAAGTCTTTGCATCACAAATCTGGTTCTCTGCTTAAACACGAGCATTCTTGCTCTGTATTTCTTCTGTCATTCTAACATATTTGAACACTTCCAAGCCATGGGTGATTTCTCCCACTAAATGGAAAAATATCCATAGGACAACTCCAAGCCTTCTGGACAGAAGAATTTGCTAGCCTGCCTTCTGACCTGATACATTTCTCCATCTCAAAGTGCTAGAGGAAAGGGCTAAAAAGGTTGTCCCGTCTAGACAGGAAGGGCATTAGTCATTCACACTGTTATTAACTCAGAACAGATAAGGAACAGGGCTGCTTGGACTGGAATCAACAGGGCTGTTTGCAGGTCACTGACACTCGTGGATATTCTTGGAAACCAAAACGTTTTGAGTTGCAGAAAGACACAGGGGAGACAGCTAGGAAGAGACAAAGGATTTGAAGGGCCCAAGCTACCTGAGAGAAACCATTCCCTTAGCAGAAATGGCTGGCATGAAAATTGTAGGACCTCAGCAGCCTCAAGGACTGGGCCAGGAGACACTTGGAGTAGTTCAAGAGGCTGTGTCATGTTCTGCATGGGGAGAGGGCACAGGGGAGAGAGCACACATGCACATACAGGCGCACGAACGCAGGCACAGACAGAGACACACACAGCTGAATTGTAGCTCTGCTGAGATTGATCTGACCATTGCAGACAGTAGGATGAGTAATAGCCCATGAGGAATATAAAGAATGTTTAGGACAGGGCCAATACAGTGGAAGGAAAGTGAATAAAAACTCTTCAGCTGTTTAAGATGCATTTTTCCAAGCATTTCTGCTTAGAAATGCAAATCACTTGCCTCTTTCCTCCCCCAAAACATCAGCATTTGAGCAGAGGCACAAGAGACAGCCCTCGTTGCAGTAAGATCACCAGCAAATAACAGACACTTTGCGTGCATCTGAAGCTGACTTCTGGTAGTGAGTGAAAAATCATGTCTCATATTAAATTAACAACGGGGTTTGACAGGACTACGGGTACTTTAGATCACTTAAGTGATTATCTCCACCCCCAAGGTCCCCAGAGGATCGATCCGCATCCTGCCGCTCCCGCAGAAAGGCGCCGGGAGCGGCAGGGGGCAGCATCGGCCCGTCCTCCCCCGGCTCCCGGCGAGGAGGGACCCACGGTACAAAGGAGCCTACGGGAAAATACCACCCGTTCTGCGAAGGGTTCCTTGTACTGAGCCTGCAAAGACACCCCAATCTCTGGTATGTGAGCATCAGAAGTAACACAAACACAAAACCTGAGAAAATACAAGCGGATCACCGCAAAATTTTTCATCTTCTTCACTCATCAGTCTGCTTGCCAAAGTTGCATTCCGTAGTGGTGGTTGTAGCATACTGGGGAATGGGGTGCTTTTGATTACAGTGCCAGTATTACATAAGCGAACATTTCAAGTAAGGGGAGAAAAGGTGAAAGTTTCTTGATTGTTAGGGACTTCCATTAGGAAGCTGAAATTATTGTTTCGAAATTTAACTTCCCCATTTCAACCCTCAAAATAGAAAGAGCTACAAAAGAAAGAGCTTGCATTATTTGAGATGAAAAACAATCCTCACCTTTGGATCTGATCCAAATTTGATCATTCACCTTTAAAATAATGCAAAGCAGGACAGATTTTTTTGCTAGGTCTCATAAACAAGCTAAACCCCTAATGAACAACCTTAATAAATTATTCTTGAAGGGATCCAACACAAGGAACTGGTTTTGTCTATATTAGTGGTATGAAAAGCTTTTAATAAAACCAATTATTTTAGCAGCAAGGAACCTTTTAATTTCCAGCTTCAATTTCTTTGATTTACTTGTTCTTGTGTTAATGTCTTGCCATCTGAAATCTATCCTGCCATTTGAAGACTATCCTGGCTTCAGTAATTTGAAAAACAGCCCCCCCCAGCTTCCACCCTGTAGCCAATGGAAGTTCTTCCAGTCTCCACCTGCCCCGCTGCACCTCCACATTCCTCAACAGCCCTGGAGGACTACCAGCCCTGTGGCAATAATTAGAGCTGCCTTTAGGGAACCCTGTGTAAAATGCACCTTTCTGCCTCCTTGGAAATACTTCAGTGGTCTCCAAGGTGCATGCCACAGCCAACTAAAAAACAAGATCAAAAGATAATCACCATGCTGCTCCATCTCAGACTTGATGCTCTTTCTCCATTCACCTGCACTTGTTACTTTACATACAACCAGCTGGGTACATCAGACACTAAACCACCTATTGGGAATAAAAACAATAGGGTCTCAGTCCACCCATCCCTCAACACTCTCATCCAGATCCAGTAAAGATATTAAAGAGACCATCCCCAACACTGACCCTGGGGAACCCAGCTCAGGAGCCATCGCCTGCTGGATTCAACTCCGTTCAGCACCGCTCTCTGGGCCGTGGAACCTCAAGATCTCCTGTGTCTTAAATTATATTTTGTTTCTATTTATATGTAACCTGAGCAATTTCAGTATAATAGTTTCTTACATCTGCACTACTGAGAAGCTAGACAAGATATTATTACATGTCATTTTTTCTGTATGCAAGTGTTCTTTTTTTGACGTAAGAAACTGATCATTACTCACAAAATCCTTAACATTGCTCCTGTGCAAAGCAACTCTACATAAGCTAGATGATAGTTCCTCCTTCGGATACTTTAAGATCCGTATTAACTTTAAAGTGATCCTACTGTGGGATTGATTTCAGAAAGTTATTTTCTAGTCTCCTACAGCAGTATTCACCACCTCCTCCAACCTATATATACTCACACCATGCGATTTACTGACTATGATGAAAACAAGCCTTATTATAATTCAACTGTTGGAAATAACTGGTATTTGAGGCTTTCTTTAAATCATCTCTTTAGTCAATCCCTAATCAAACATCCTAAACTGACGCAATGAGATCAAACTCATTTATCACATACTTGAAGCATTAACTGACAGCTTTTACTTCTAAAAAAAAGGGGAAATGTAACTATGAACTCAAACACAAAGGCTTTAAAATCTAATGAAACAACCCACAAACACATCAGGTACCTAATCTAGCTATGCAACTTACTCTAGCATCCACTCTTAACAATTCAGAACTTCAAATTTCAGGCAGAGATGTTCTGGTGAACAGGTTGGCAACCTGTTTAGTTTTAACAGGTTTTAATCAATGAAATAACCTTACAGGCTTGCAGTTATTTAGGAAGAGCAAGCAGATATGTGTAAACAAACATTAGCTCTAGAGGTGCTCTGTATACAAAAAAAAGTATATATACATATACGTATATGCATTGCAAGATGTGTCCCTTGTCCTGCATTGCAGGCATCTGGTGAGACTGGGCAAGTTCATGTAAGAGACAGCCACCCAAGGGTCCTAAATAGACAGCAGTCATTCAGCTCAGCAACTTCGAGTCATACTATTACAATAAGGTGACCCTAAATTTATGAAAAGCATAAATTCCTGAAAATTTATGAGGCCGCAGGTTGGTCCAGTGTGGAGCAGAGGCAACTCCGTAGGGAGTTGGCCACAGCCTATCACGATCTAACAGCAGGCTACCGAGAACATGGAGCTTCGTCCTTTACTGCAGGACACAGCAGAAGAACCCAAGACCATTTCCCCACCAGGACAGGGCTGAGGAACATGGGGGAGTACAGGGGGCTAACCGCATATGAAGAAAAACTGTTTTAAAATTATGTCCATGACTAAGTATTGTGACATATTGCTAAGAGAGGCAATAAAAATCTCTTTTCTTATATGTTTACAAGACCCAATTGGACAAAGCTTTAAACAACCACATCCATATCTTATGCTGAGCCTGCTTTTAACGGGAAGGTGGACTAGATCACTTCTATGCCAGATATTAGGATCATACATCACACATGCTTGCCCTTTCCCCATGGTATCTGTTTTTAGCCAGACTTCTTTACCTTATCAATTAACACTAACACCAAGCATAGTGTCAAAAAACAAGGTATGGGCTACACAGACATTGCTCTGGCATAGTTCAAGCAACATGATTCTTCGTCATAGTTTTGTATCATTTTTGTTTCAAAAGACTCTTTTGCACCCAATTTTACTCAACATATCATTTGTAGAAATGTTAAATCACCTCTTTTAATTCAACTTTTCAGTGAAAGTATACTACTGAACAAGAAAACGAAGAATGACTGCTCAAAAATGTTTTTCTGCAAGAATTCAAGGATTTTAATATTCTGTATTTTTAATTGCCACGTACCCATTTAAGACTGTTACTTAAATAAGTCATTACTGTAGGCACAGCCCACATGCATGCTCTTAATAGTATCCATGGTTGCAGTGATGCAAATTTGCCTACCTACACCAAGGCAAGTGTGCCCACATAAGGAGGAAAAGACTGTATTAATCAATTCCTTGCACTAGATTAAACTGGCTAAACCTCAGAATATAGCAGAGAAAGTGGTATACATATGTTGGCCATTAAGTGAAAAGGTCTTTATTCTAAGTAACAGAAAAGAAGCTAAAGCTGAATAAAGCTGAAATCTTGTTTTGAAAACAAAATAAAGCTGAAATTCTGAAAGATCTTTCAAATGTATTAAAAATTCACCTTATTCATCAGTTTCTTCTTTGCTACTCAAGGAAAAAAGCAATAAAATGATTTCGAAAGACTTCCACACAAGTCAAAACAGCACTTAATCCCATTTCCAACCCTCTTGCACATTTCTCCTATATTGATTTCCAAATTGTTTTACCTGTGTCACAGACATGCCTTCCTTTACACAAGTATATTCATAAATGACAGTGAAGAAAGTATTTCTCGTGAGCCCACAGCTCCCTATCCACTCTAAGCACAGACATACCCAGCACAAACAGTCCCTTCAAGAGTTTCACTGTCAACAGCTTTAACCCTCCGAGGCAACAACACTGTGAACAGGCTCTTTTAAGCATTAGTGCTTATACGACGAGGTTGGCCATACTAAAAACAAACAAATGCCTTTTATGCAATGCACATTTTCTGTTGGCCTGACTTTCTATATAAATTATCTCTGGAAAGTAAATAAATGCATGAGAGTAATATGAAGTTACATATTCCTTAACAAAATTAAAGTAGATAATTACATAACCAAAATTGTGCAGTGAATGTCTGTTCCTGCTCTCACCAAACTATAGGTATTTCAAATGAAATAAGGCAAAGATGCCTGAAATGAATGCAGCTGAAGTCAAGCTTAAGGTTTTAAAAGGCATGTTTTACTTCCAGAAAAAGAGCCTGAACAGAAAGAATTCTTTCCTGGTGACAGACAAGGGAAAGGCTTGAAGAACCACCTAAATCAAAAATTAGCTTATCGTACTAGGGATTGTGCTTCTTTCACACACACAAGCATCTGCACAAGCTATCAGTAAACCCACAAAATTTTCCCAGAGACATTTAGTTTGAACAGTACTTCAGAAGGTTTGTATGAACTGTTCCCAAATGCCCAAAAAGTGCTAAAAATGGAAGTAGTTTGTTAAATGATTTTTTTTAAACTTACAGCTATGTAAACAGCTAAGAAAAGGGAAAGAACAGAGAAGAGTTTACTATTTCTGGGAAAAAAAAAAGTATTGCAAAAAAAAAAAAAAAACCCTCACCTTAGTGCATATTTCACAAGCTTACTGCTAATCTGTCAGCCTATGAATCATTTTATTTTAGCAATTACAAGTGGACTATATTAATACAAGTACTGCACAAAGCTTTAGCCTAGCAAAGAAGTAACAACACTATGCAGCCGTATGTCAAGTTGGCAGAACATTCAGATATATCCATCCCTAGTAGGACTTGCCCAGATGCATCTTTTTCCTCTTTGATGATTTTAGACTTTTCTTCAAATAGGTTATGCAAACCAGCATTTGGAATTCCTCATTTCAGATTAAAAAGCCAACTACTATTTAAAAGCATCTAAAGAGAGACAATTTTTACAAAGCAAAGTCTCCCTGACAAATGTTAAAAGCATAATTAGCTCTTACAGGAATGAACATCCATGCTGCTCTTAGCAAGAACTATAGCAATTATTCTGGCAATCGGTGCAGCTGAAAGTTTTTTTTTTTTTTTTTTATCACCATTAGAAAAATATCACAATATTTTCATTACTGGCACGCAAAAATAGAAAGAAAAATTCAAAAAGAACTTCCAAGATCACAGGCATTAATCAAAAGGTTTATCATCTTACCTTTGTTGTTACAATGCATAAGCAATCCATTGTTTCAGCATAGCAGGGATTTTTCCAAACATGTAAGACGTTTATTTTCAATCACATCTGAACACCAGCTCAGCAGAATGAAAAAAGTGTGTTTAAGAGCCAAAACAGCACAATCTGTGCCACATCTCCCTTTGGATTTACAGCAGAGGTAGAAATAATGCAGAGGGAGGAGAGAAAAAAAAAAAAAAGAAAAAAGAAAAAAAAAACCTAAACCAAGAAGGCTTATATTCAAAACAAAGCTAATCTATTTTGATCATCTATGCCTGATAAAAATCTACATCTATCCTTGAAAATATCCTACAAGAGAGACCAAATCTCATTCCATACCAGTTCAGTTTCTCATACTCTATTTCATACACTCCTCTTCCAGCATTACCTAACACATGAGAGTCACACAGAATCATTTGATGAAATGCAAAGCAAAATGATTTTGCAGCCAAAAGACTCAGATCAGTTTTTCTTAGGTGGTTACAATTTCTAAAATGAAGCTCTGTTGAAAAGATAGTTATGGTCGCAAGCAAGTCTTACTCCTCTCACATCACATCAGCATTTGCAAAGTGCAAAACAACTGATTTCTGAGGCAGTAATGAATGGAATATTCCATGTAGAACAGGGAGAGAAGAAAGTGACAAGGAAAAGGTAATGCATATTGCAAGAGAAATGCTATTTTGAGCCTGGAATTAACCTAAAATTGCATCTTCTCTTGTGAGGCTCTCAAGCCATGACAAGGCAGAACATGTGTGTGCTGGGTCTGTCCCCTCAGCCTGATTAGCAAGCACAGTTGGGGACAGTCAAGCACTTCAAACCTGGTCTGCATCATTTCATTTCTGGCCTCAAAACTGCAACCAACCAAACTGATTACGTACTGCATCAGCAAGCTCTAGACCAGGGTAGGGACAGATCTAGAACCTTCTCACTATTCTCTTTTGGTTTAAAAAAGAAGTTTTAAAATCAAGTTCAAGTGATCTATGGGGCACATTCTCTCTGTTTTTGTCCCTCAAAACGCTGCTCTTCACAGCGCATCTAGCGCAATAAAACTGAATTTCGCATCAAACAACACTGCTGCATGCTGGCTGCTGCACTCTATACTTGCACACTTTTTGCATTCCACTTGTGAATAACTCTGTTGCAACAACTGATGGTTGCACATCAACTAGCACAGCTGCTGCCAACCCATGCAAGTCTCAGGAATAAAGCAGCACTAATACACTGTAACATGAAAAGTCAAATCCATCCACAGGCTAAGGTTTTACTTTGTGTGTTCAAGTCAAGCCACAGGTATTTTTTGTTACCTTTACATTTCCTAGAAATTTTTTTTTCTAGGAACACTTACAGGAAGTTTTTACTGCTGCCAAGCATATGAATTTCCCATGCCACCATTAAGAACCTTACATGGGTGCCCTAAACAAAGCACTTGAAGTCCAGTGCCCTGCCAGGAACATCTCCTGTAAGTATGTCAATACAGACACAAGCTTGAAGGAGAGGCAATTCCAGCAGCTCTCTGCCGAGCTCTCTCAAGGCCAAACCTCTGCAAAGCTGCAGCACATGTATTTTAATTGCCAAGAGTGAAAATTGATTCTCCAGCAAATAGGGTCCATCAGGACACCAAGTCCCCAGAGAATAAAGAAACAAGAATCACATTTACAAACTCATAGAGCAAAAAAGTTTGTAGCAAACAACAGTGCACATTTTCCTGAGTACAGACCACAGGTGCGTAAATGCTCAGGAGCTGCACAAACACAAGCATTCCCTAGGCCAAAGACACAGTTTCTGCAGACTTTTCACTGAAAATAGTGCCTATGTGCGTGATAAATGCATTTGAAAATGTCATACACTTCTAAGATCTAATTTCTTCATCCACCCACAAATAAAAGACAGAACACATGGTTATTCAAATGCTAATTTACTCTCATATTACAGGGGGGAAAAAAAAAAAAAAACACACTTTTCTCTCTCAGTTGCCACAGGTATAACCAGAGAAGCAGGCTTGGCTCTGCTTTGCAAGGGTAGGTCCTTGTGCAGTTTCAGCACCTCTGAAGAGGCATTTCAAAGACCCCATAAAGATCAAGCACTAGCATCACCACAATTATCTTTGGTACCTTTGTTTAACTAAAGGATTAAAACTACAGGATTCTGTAACTTAATATAACTAGCTCCATTTCGGGGGTTTTTGTTTGTTTGTTTTAAAGGACATACTTTTTTTGATTATTGAAGATTGATGATTGAAAAAGGAAGTAACAAGAAATGCCATGTTTTTATTGCTGGTATGCACATCTTGAACTAACCACATTTCTTTTTTCCTCTTGCATGGAGGTCCTTTAATTTGACCACCAGACTGCAGCTGCAAGACTTTGAGCTTTAGTTTGAGACTTATGTTCTCTTACTTGTACAAAGAGCCTGGATTCCAAGAACAAAATAGTGAACCAAGTGTCATTCTTCCACTGTAGAGTTACCTTTTGGGAACAGCCAAGACTGCTAAGTGGCCCAAGGCCACACACTGTTAGATGCTCAACAAAATGACTCATACAGGGCAATACAGCCCTATCGATGCAAACATAAAGCAGCAGGAAGGCAAGAAGGAGGACATAGCATATTAGCAGGCTAACCAATACTGAGTCTTTTTGACTGTTAAAGCAAGCAACATGTTTGAAGGAGACTTCTACCAGTGATTCAGAGAGAACATATCTACAGTGGAGGAACATAAATTCAAAACCTGAGTGTGAAAAATCTTCCTGGTAGAAACTCCAGTTCTACTGAACAAGGAAGTTTCAGACACCATCTGTCCCCCCTACAGGTGGCACTGCAGAGCCCTGCAAAAAGGGCCTAAGAGGATGCTCCCTCTTCCAGTATGTCTTCCATAATATTGCTAGCAATAAGCAATCAACAAGTCAGCTGTTTCGCTGACGAGTTTGCACTACTAAAACTTAACGTCCATAGGGGGAAAAATACATATATATATATATATATGTATATATATATATACACACACACACATACACACACACACACACCTTCCATCATCTTGGAATTGCTCCCTTATTTTTGCTCACACCTAGCATTGAAAGGATTAAGATTTTAACATTCTCTTCCTGCTCATCACTCTTGAATCTTCCCCCTCCCGTCATCTTCTGTGCTGTAGACTAAACCCAGTTGTCCAAGAAGCTTCCAGGAAATATAAAGCTTGGAAAAGAAATCAGATCCCTGAACAGGAAATCTGCTGCTCTTTCTCTGACATAATACTTATGGGAATTAAAAATTCCAATCTTTTCATGCAGAAAGAGCAGTGAAAAAAACAGAACTAGACTACCTAAGCCCCATTAAAAGCCCTCAAGCAATCTAAGCCTGTGCACCACGATTCTGTGTATACACACATTGCTAAGAAGTCATTCCCAAAGTCAGCTGTGTATAAAGTTCTTGTAATACAACCCGTAATCACTGCAGGGAGCCCTTATATTCCACCCTTCGACAACTCCCATCTCACAAATACTATCAAACTGCCAGCTGGAAGAACATTTGCTTGGCTCAGAGTAGCTATACCAAAAATTATCATTAAGGTAACAAAATAGGGTTTGTAATATAATATCAAAGGCTACTAAATCACAAGCACAAAAACCATCATATTCCTTTATCACATATAATCTTACCAGCCTAGCACCACAAAGAATAAAGCTAAGTAAATCTCAAAGTCCAGCAGTTATGTTGATCTGGTTACACCAGGTTAATGAACTAAAATTGAACTAGGCAGCAGCCCTGCAAGCGTAAAAATTAACAGCTTTAGTTTTTTAAAAAATACACACACTTCAGAAATGGCTAACTAAAATATGTAAAAGCAGCATTTCTCAAGTAGTATTTTAACAAAATAAAAGATATATTTACTGTAGGTGATAAAGACTGAAAAAGTTTAGTTTA
>JAUBNY010000054.1:757443-769397 GCA_032275445.1 Crypturellus soui | reverse complement strand
AATCAAATGCACCAAGCAAAGCCTCTTCTCTAGTAAATGATGCTTTACATATTAAAATAGCTAGTGTTTTAAGTTGATTCTTTAGCTGCAATGCACAGCAACCAAGCCAGGAAGATTACTACATTATTTATGGCAAGGGGTTATTTGTGCATTTTACAGGGGAAATCTAGGGCACCTAAACTTAATTCTGCTACTATTCAGGTAAGTCACACTGCCAGTGAAGGTGGCCGTTTATTTGTACTGCAGAATGATTTGTTTCATAAAGCACATTAAGATATAGAAAAGACAAGTCCATAAAGTGTATGGAATATAAAAGCACATATTCATAAAAGCATATATCCACTATTGAAAGATGTCAAACATACATACATCAGAGATTAGTTTTTTTGTCCTGACCTCCCTGCAAATCCATAAAGAAAGTTTTTAGAAATTCTGTGACTACACAATAATGTTAACTTCTATTTACATTTTTACTCTATGAAATGCGAACACTAAACACTTGCGAATAGAGGCAGGCAGTCCAAGAATCCTGAACGCATTAACTGTGTAAGGATTGAGTGCTGGACAACTACATTTTCAAAGCAAAACACTCAGGACACACTGTAATCCAACCTAAAAGATTTTTCCTACTGATTAATTGCCATGAATCAATCCACAAGAACATGTCTTTGTGTGCACACACCTAGAATATGTAATGAAATCATTCAAATCTCTAGATGCATTCTTAAAATACAGAAAGTTAAAGATCATCACAAGTCTTATAAATAGGTAGTTGTAAAAAATAAGATTTTTCAGGTACATTTATGCTTACAGTCACTTCTCAAGCTGGATGCGCTACTTGGACATCTCATCCAGTTCCTCCCATACTAATTCTAAAATGGATTGTATCGCCTATCCTGAACTAAGATGCAGAAAAAAATAATTCAATTCAGATCAGAGATCTCAGGACACAGAGGAATGTTTCAAAAAGGTCAAAGACACTAGGAATGAAAAACAGTACGCAACAGAGGAGAAAACACATTGAAATCATGCCAGGTCACAAGTTAAAAGCACATAACAGTGAAATTAAAAAATATTATTCATGGCAACAGGAGTAAAATTCTATACAAAGAAAGCAACAAAGCAGCAATTGTGAAAAATAGGACTATTGGGCATTAAGAAGTGATTATTTTTCATTTAATAGAAGACTGTAGAGCTACAAAAGCAGTAAACAAATTCTGACCTCTCCTAAACCAAGTGCCTTTGATGACACTTCAAGAGCCTCCACCAGCTCTGCAAAGAGGATGCCTCCAAGCATTAGGATTCCATCCAGCAACATAATATCATTCCTTCGGATAGATTTCTCTGCTGCTCCCCAGCAATGAGACATAAGGTCTCTGTTTGCCATTTCCATCACTACATGCAGCGCCTGCAAGAGCCATGCCAGGCAGTTCGGCACCCTTGTGAATGAGACTCAGCCCCACAGGCGCCCTCACGGTCTCATGGCTGGACACAAGCACGGCCTTGCTCCCTGCCTACACCTCCTCCGCAGGAAGGAATAGTTTTAGTAAAACCAGTTAAGAGAGGTCAAGCCAAGCAGAATCATTCTTTGCATTCACTTACACTTGAGTTTTCAACACTTGCAAAGTTAAAGATGGGATACCTATAACTGTATTTTTCTAAGGAAAGGTGACTGCCCAGGCCTCCAGACTTGTCTCAGCCTGCCTAGAAGTTTGCTTTAGCTTTGCTCTGTAAAAGTAATGATTTAAAGACCAGATATTTTGACTTACATAATTGTACAGCTTTTACTTCACTTTGGACAACCGTGTAATGAAACACTTTTTAAAATACTTGTATATACATCATTTGTAAACTATACATAGTTTCTATATAATATAAAACATACAAGAAAACTCTACATATTAGATATACACATTGCATATATTCACATACTATAAGCACAGAAAACAATAGGTGTTCCATGACACAGTTGTCCAAAGCTAAGCAAAAGATGCATATATCATGTGTGCATACACATACGTATTTTTGTAACTGATGGGTATTAATAACAAGCAGTTATTCTGCATGAAATGAATTGCCTATGACACCAGGATAAAAAGCAGCCTAGAGCAGCACAAGCACAGGATGACAGCAGAGGCCTTGAGAACACATGCACAGGGTGACAGCCAGGCCCCAGGGCTATAAAAAAAACTCGCTGATCAGTAATTACTGGCCAAAGGAGAGTAGTCTCAAGAACTGAGCAAGAACAGTTTGAGGGGATAAAGAGAACAAAGAGCAAGCATCCAGCATATGTAAAATGCACTGGGTATATATAAAAACATAGATTAATTATAACAAGCAAAACGCAACCTGGAATTACAAACTAATGAGGGAAGAACAAAGGACAGAGCTTGTCAGCTAAGACAATCAACCTCATGAAGACACAACACTGAGGAAAAAGAAACCATCAACAGCATCTATCTCCCATGGAAAGGCTTCCAGGACCCGTCAGTCTCCCATTCCCCTCCCCAGGCAACCCTGAAATTGAGGACATGTATTTATAAACCAGAAAGGCAGCACATAACACCAGAGAACAAGGTGAGTAATAGAAAGGTAGTACATACCAATCATATAGAATATGCAATGTATTGGTATCGCTGCAACTAATAATGAGATCCTCGTTAGGCTGGTAAGTCTTTAATTGGATGATTTCTTGGCTTCAAATTCTTGGCTTTTTGTGAGGCATGTTTCCTTTTAATTGCATCAAAATTTTGAGCATGACAAATTATTGGGAATTCAAGCAACCCAGTTGATAACTTGAATGCAACAAATACACAAAGTGCTCCAATTAGGGTTATAGACTTCGCTTAAAGAAATGCCATGAAATTCCAGGCAAGTTTAACACAAACACATTTACTGCAACAGACCATCCTGGCTGGATACTATGTAAAACAGGGGACTGATGCCTTGTGTGCTGTACACTCGCACACAGTTCTAAACTCCTACCACAATATGCACAATTAAATGTAACATTCATACTCGCAACACTGACTACAGCTTCATTTGATATTTTTCACTCTTAATGCATTTAACAGCTTTGCACACAAAGAATAGGTACTTTGCAAAGCTTTTTTTTTTTTGTCCTCCAGTTTGCTCATTTCTGATGAGCTCTAAATTCATATTTTGCATTCTAGTAAAAAGCCCACTAATCCAGAAGGATTTTGGGGGGGATTTTTATGATAATCCCTTCTAGTTATTTAGTTTGTCCACCAAATGCAACTAATTTCTCCTATTGGTAAAAAATATTGGCTAAAGAGGGAAGCAGCAGTGATGATAAAAAAAATCTGTGCATAGGATTGCTTCCACAGCTGACCCACATGAAAAAGTCTCCTCAGGTTATTGATGCACTGGCAAATCTTTGAGAACAGAGGTAATCTTGTTAAGCAATAAGCATTCATCACCTACTCTCAGCTCTCTCCAACAAAAAACCTATTTCAAAATGAAATGTATTTAATAGTAAGACAGAGGCGTCCTTATGCACTGTAGGCTGCAATTCATTCATTCCTAACTTCTTTTGTTATTTGCCATTTTTTTTCCACCCCCAAAGGCCTTCTTGAATAAGAAAGACTGGTCAGAAGAGCTTCCTTTCCTCATCTTCTGCCTCCCAAGGAAAAGTCATGTTCATTTCGGTCTAAAATACTTCAAAGAGAATACAAGGGTGGCTGTACTCAGTCTAGTCTATCACACTAAATATGATCAAAAGAGATATCTAGAGAAAGCACACAAAAACAACAAGCAAGTACCAATACCTCCTCAAATATCCTCTTAGATTCCTATCATTTGCTTCTCTAAATTGCCTGAGCCACAGAGAGGTTGTCTCTATTTAGTAACCAGGTGATTCCTCTTTCATGAGCTTGTTCAGATCTCCTCTCCAATTCTAGCATTCACAGCATCCTGTAGAAAAGTCCCACAATTTAGTGAGCATGAAACTGCTTTTCTTTGCTTTAAACTATCACCTGATAGCTTCATTTGAAGCCCGCTAGTTTGGAATCTAAAGCTTGTGCCAATACAGCCAATGCTTATTTTCTACCTGCCACCCATTATTTTATAGACCTTATATTCTTCTCTCCATTACCTTTTCTACAGGCTAGAGGTTCCATAGATACTCTTTCTATGGCAGCCACCCGCTGCTTCTTGTTATCAGACCCTGTCATGATGCCAGTATCTGTTCCAGACCAATAATGGTTAGCTGTGAGTCTTTTATTAATAAAGTTGGCATTTTTTTTCCTGCTGCATCTCGCATCACATCCATCTGTACTTAATTTCCCTGCATATTTTACTGCCCAGGCAATTTCCTAAGTCTGCCAGTAGCTTTTGCCATCCACCTTAACTTTACTAATCTGAATAACTCAATGTCATCAGCAAATCATCCCCTTACTCCTCCTTGTACCTTTACAGCTCATTTGTGACCATTCTGACCAGCAGAAAAGCCAGCATGAATCAGTGGAAAGTTACTAAAGTTCCCTCCCACTAAAAACTGACAAGCTTCTCCTACACTTGTTTCTTGTTTTTCCCCTTTAGGCTTGCTCAGTCAGTGAAGACCTGGGCCACCAATTTTCAGATAACACATAGCAACATACTGCAGTCTAGCTTTATGGCTCAGACCTCATATGAGATTACGGTACTTCGAAATCAAGTTCTTACATTTCTAAATGGACATTTCCACAACAAGCTCCTTAATCTGCTCAAGTCTCACAGAATCAGCATATGAATGAGAAGAGGCTTTCAAGCCTTTCTGAGATCCACCTAAACAGCTAATTTTGGGCTGACATGGATGTACTGCACTGCATTCTGCACTGAACAAAGTACTTCTTTCCAGCAGATGTTCAACTAGAAAATAAACCAAATACAGCCAAAACTAAAGGAAGCAAGTGAGAAAGCTACCAGATATATTTGCACCAACTTCCAGGCGTACATGCAAGCTAAAGGGAAAGCATTTCAGCATCAGTTTTGTTTGGAAAACCTGTCTACGCACACCACACATACACCCTAATTCTTGTAAAAAGTTTACTTATTTCAGCTTAGTGTTTCATTTGAAGAATCCATCCACATGAATTTATTTGCCATTTCTCACTGGTCTGCCTCATATCAACATTCACTTATCCATACAGAAGGGATGCAAATGAGCAGTCTTCCCAAATATAGGTATTTTGTAAACCCACAGGTCTGTTAATCTGACCATGCATAGATTGTCCTGAAAAATGTGCCACTCCACTACAAATTAAGTCCTTGGTTAACTTATATTAAAAGAGTATACTTCGTGATTAACATAAAAAAGCTCCATATTCCTTTACCAATCCAAAGCCCAAGACAGTTAAATATTCTCTTTGTGTATTCATCTCTCCTTCCTTCCCCCTACCACCCCTGGAGAAAATAAATGTCTGCATTCATACTATGAAATGTGAAAGCCAGACTCATCACAACCTCTGTAAAGCTCCATTCAGCTTTTTTTCCTTTTTTTTTTTTTTTAATGAAATTACTACCGTGCACAATCACAGCCTTAAAAATATGAGTTGCAATATAACCTCCTTCCCAACCTATTCTGTTCTACAGTACCTTTTGCCACAAACCACAGCTTGCAATTTCTCCTCCTCAGCAATTCCACTTGTTTCAGTGATTCCCTACCCTTTAAGTCCCCATTCTGCAATTTTGCCATTTAAGCTCTTCACCTCTAGTAGATGCTATCTTGCAGTTCTTACACAGATGCTCTCTGGTTTGCACTCAGCTGAAGTTGCTCTCATCTAACCTTAGGTCTAATTATTTGTTCTTTTTTTTTTTTGGCTGCCTTTTAGAATGAGCCATGTTCCACTCCTTGCCAGCCTGTCCACTTGTGCTTTCCAAACTGTTATTCACATTTTCTTCTTTGCTACATTGCTCCTTCCAAGATACCTACACAAGGTCTCCTTTCAACTTTCCTTTGGAATTCCACAGGGTCTTCTGTTTTTGGAGCTAAGATAGGAAAAGCTTACAAGAGTTGAAGTTGTCATTAAACAGCCTAAAATTGGCATAGTGATCTTCTGCTGCCCAAACCCAAATCTTGGCCCATTTAGTATCACCTCACACATACTTACTCATAAGCCCTAGCATGAAAAAATAAAATTAAAAAAGAATCCAGAATAGTTTGCCCTCCCCAAATATCTCAACCCTGGTTGCAAATCATTTGTAGCCAATATATTAAAATACTTTTTCTTCTTAAAGGCATGCATTTACTCCCGACTTTGGTAGCAAGAAATTTGAGAAGTATAAATAAGGTGCTATTAGTCACTTTTGTTTGTAGAATGTCCTAGCTAGTTTCATTACTGGACTGCTCAGGATTCTCTCCAAAGGAATGCATCTGAAATCAAACTGCTTCGGAGATAAGTTCACCCAATGCTTTCAGCTAAGGTTTCATACAGATCCAGGGCACTGCTTTAAGTAAACAGCACAAGCATCGGTTTCTTATACCGACAGAAAATCAATGCCGTTGACAACACAAAAGTAGCTGGCGCCAAATACTAGCATCTTCATCAGCAGCAACATTCATCTTTCCTAGGGCCAAATTCTCAGACTAGTCTCTGAAATGGAACTTAAAACTGTAGGGTTTTTTTTACAGTCTTTCCTCTTTGCATCTCTGTCTTTGGCTGATCTTTCTAATTTCCAGCCAAAATAACTCCGCTTTTTGAGAACTGCTGGGAAGATATTTGCACATGACAAAATTCCTATAAACACTTTACCAAAGAGCTCTAGAGCCTCCTCTAATTTGGAGGAGGAACATGAAGTTAATGAGGTTATTCTAGTGTCAGCCCTACCCCTTCTGCAATCTCTTTACATTCTTCCAAATTTGGCCTAGTTATAATTCAGGAAACCATCTGTCCAAGAACACAACCAGTCAGCTGCTAGATTCTAGCTTCTTTGGAGTTTCCACCTGCATCAAAACAAGCTCCATCCCTCAAAAAACAAGCAGCCAGATGCCCAGGACATACCTCAGCATAACTAGGTGCCCAGCATTCCAGCTGCAGAGCCGAGCAAGATGTTCCACACAACTGGTCTGCCCTTGCTACTGGGATCCCCATGGAGGCAAGTATAAGAACATACCTCCTTTCTTGTGCTTTCCCTCCTCTTCTACACTACACCCAGAGACCAAAGCAAAGTTTTTGATTCAGATGTTGAAGAAACTGGGAGCAAAGCCTCGTACAGAGCAGTATGACAGAAAATAGCCAGAGCAACTAAGAGAAAGAAAAAACACAGTAAAGGAAAAAAAGCAAGAAAGCTGCTACAACACAAGAGGGAAACTTTCCCGGAACCTAAAAACTAAAACAGTTATTCCAAATTTCAGTTCCTCTTCAGCTTCCAGATGAACAGCAGATTTGTTGACAGTGTTTTCTTGTGGCAGCCCCTTTTAATGGTAGCAGTGTAAAGAGGATAATACTGTAATTGATAAATTCTACAGTGCAGCTATTCACTGCTGAGTACACAAACAGCACAACCACAACAAGGATAATCTTCTGCCATGATACTGTTTATCTGCAAATCAGCAGCTACTAAACCTCATGTGCTATTTTAGGCTATTAAACAGCAGATAACCCCCCAAAATTCAATACATTGTACTACCATACACACATACATATAAAGCACACAAAACACAACATCAAACACAAAACACAACAATAGCAGGAGCATGCTGTACATAGCAGCCCCAAGACTTTCTACACTATCAAGTTTCAAGTTACATTACAGACAGACATAAAATGATGAACAGCTCTGTAAAGAGGAGGAGCAATGAGATAGTTTCTCTCATCATTAGTCCCTTCATAAGGAAGATGTCAAGTTCTTTCTAAAGTGGGACATTCTTCAGCACTAAGCAATGTGCTAGAAGCATATTAGCAGCAACAGAGTAATTGTTCAAGTTATTGAAATACCATGAGGGTTTCTCCCCTGTAGGCAGATTTAAAAATCAAAAAAGAAAATAGTTAAGAACCCAACTGCCTTTGAGGCCGCAACCTTATGTCAATTCAAGCTGAAAATGACTCCCTCAACAGCCTCAGGAAGGAAGCTGTACTAAGTATTGTACCATCTCCCTAGGAAACTTGGCTGGAAGCAAAGGAGTAACTTGAAGTTGTAAGAACTTGAACATACATAGATGTTTCAGCCCCAAATAAGAAAAAAGATATTATATTATTAAAGTTGTAGAGAGCATAGGGAGGGGGGAGGTCATAAAAAAACACACATCAAGGGTTAAATTCATTAATGATTTAACCAGATCTTGAGTAACTTTCAAAAATTTCTGGATTTGTAATATAAATATTCTTCAACTTAAGTCCGAAAGTGGAAGGCAGTCCCAAGTAGCCTTTCTCAAGTTAACTACAGAGCAGTCTTGCACAAAGACACAAACCCATGACTGAAGTCCTTTATATGACCTGATGGCCTGTGTTGATTTGAAAAGTTAACTATGACACCATGCTATGTGCTGTATTAACCAACTATACCCCTGAAATAAAAGCTGATACTGAAGTTTTCTCAGGGCAAGTACTTTTGGTTTCAGTTATGCAGAAAAACTTCTGCTTTAATCACATTCCATTTCAATTCAGCTAGAAAGTATGGAAAATATTTCCATACTGGCTAATTGATGGGGAGCTAAGAGAGCAAGGCTCTCTACAGGGATGGCACATGAAGCGCACTGGAGATCTAGAGCCACACACTATCTGACAGCAACATGGGCAGATCTCTCCAAGTAACACTAACTTCTTTACAGTGCTGACCCAGTCCAGCCCTCTTCAGACTCAAACCTAGGGTTGTCTCCCTAATGCAGTTGACAAAAGCCAGGAAGGACAGAGCATAGATGGCCAGATTGCTGGGAGAGGCAGGGAAGGAGGGAGCATTATGCTCCTGTAAGAGTCACATTCAGGCAAGCTATAGATAAATCCAAATCAAGCATTTAACTTGAAACTACCATCACAGATATTCACAACAACACTTATCTTTCTCTGATATACAAAAAGTATCACTATTTTGCTAGTATACTCTATCCAATTAACACATTAATCCAAATTAAGGTTAAAAACATCATTATAGTGTGGAGAGAGGTTCCTTTTTGGTTTGGGTTTTTTTTTTTTTTTTGGTTCAGTGAGAACTACTGCAATCACAATTTTTTTCCTCAAAACTTCCCACATTTCCATTTTCCATATTAATGCTAAGAATAATCAGGTCATAAGCAGCATCTATGATGCTGGGGTCTGCAAAAATGAACTCCAAGTAAAATAAATTAGACTGAAAAAAAAAAAATCAGCCTCACCCACATCAAATTTTCCATTTTAAGCAAAAAAAAAAAAAGTTCACATATTCATAGACATAAAAATATTGTTAAAACAGAAACACACAGAAGAAAAACATTTAAGGTGGACAAGGAAACAGAAGGCAAGAAAGGCAGCACAGCCAATTCCACTGCCTGGGTCTGCAGAGACCATTTTAAAATTCCCTTTTTCTGGCACCTGTGCAAATGTGAGTTAGTTGCTATAGGAAAGAGAATATTTCAGAAAATGGTAAACTGCCTCATTTTTATAAACCAGTGCTATTTTACATTTTAAGAGACCTTTCACTAGCTCAACTGTAGCACGATCTCCATTAAACACAGACGGGTCTTACTTAAAAGAAAAATCTGTTTACAAAAAGAAATCAACTTCACATACTTTTTTTCCATAAAAATATTAGACTTAAATACACAAGCACTCCCCCTCCAACTTTTTTTTTTTTTAATAAGTAGAAATACAGGATTTGTCTGTACCTTTAAAGAACCCGTACCTTCTCAAGACAAACAAGTGTCTAAACTATAAGTAAACTGCGTGCAGGAGCATTACCTCAATGTCTTAATATAAATATCAAGATCTTTACCAAACCAAAACTACATCCTATCTCACCTCTCCTTACACACGTTTTACTTGGGTCACTTAGTAAGTTGACCCATCTCATCAATTATCAGAATAGCAATAAAAAGCTATATTAATTACAAACATGAAAACATAATTTAGAAAATATATTATAATTCTGAGATAGACTTCAGGACTTAGACATCAGACACCAGGACTTAAAACTATTACTACTTTACATACCCATTTTAATCAAAGGCCACTGGTAATCATTTAATTAAAATACCAGACACTATTACACTGGACTACCAAAAGCAGATGTCCCTGCATTCCCAAGCATTCCCACCTGTCACTGACAGGCAACTCTTGGATATACTGCAGCAACTTGGCAGAAAAGGGGGGGAAGAGAGGGGAGAAACAATGACAGTGCTTTTCTTTTACTATTTGTTTTAATCCGGAAACAAGAAATTGCCTGCTTTCTCAAAGAACTACATGAGAAGTAACTTCACAGCTGAGCTTGCAACTTGCTATCAAAACAGACTTGGATGTTTAGTTTACAGATATATCTCTACCCCTTGTAAAGTTCTACTTAAGAACCAACTCTGAAGGAATGAAATATATCTTTATTCCAGTGATGGTTAAACTGCAGCACAACCAAAAGCTTTATCCAGCCTGCTCCCAGGTGCCCATGAAAAGAAGGCAGGCAAGAGCAGGCTGAAGATTCACAATAAACTGTACCATCCTCCAGATACCATCTTATTCAGGGAATCTCCCTGCTCCACCCTCACTCCTTGCCCCACAATGCATCAGGCACACCACACACAGATGTTTCCAAGAAAAACAGCCACAAGCGACCACTCTGTCACTACTAGCAATACCTGTTACGTATTTCTATAGAACAGAGGGGGTAAAAGGAGAGAGCCTGAAGTTGAGAGCACAAACTTCTTGGGAAGCAACTCTTCTTTGCTACTATCACTCAGAGCAACAATTTGTAACAGTTTGGAAACACTCCATAATAAACAATCATTCAATCTGTAAACGCAAAGTTAATACAGCACATTCAAGAGGCATAAGCCTACTGTGCACGCACAGATCAGCCATACCCAATAAAAGAGAGGTCAAATTGTCACAGTATGCAACTTCTTGTAAGAAGAGGAAAGGCCACACAGCCCATCCAGCCAACACCACCACTGCTTTCTGTTTTTGAGAAAAAAAGCCAGCAAATATAAGGAAGCAAAGTTTACTAGTACTAAGTGCAGAGCTGACGAGACAACAAAGATCCATTTGTGGATATTAGAAGGTGGTGTGTCTCGCAATTTACAACATCCATGGCTGATGCCCTGTAACTGACAAGCCCCTTGCTCAGGGCAGGGGAGAAAACACAAGGTACCTCATGGATCTTCAAGAAGAGAATAAGAGACATGGCAACCAACACTAACAGGAAGAAAGTAAAGAACCTAAATGATGTACTTCAAGTTTCTGATGTAAGACTTCAGTATGTCAATCCACCAGCGAATCCTAATTAAGCATATGCCACAAAGGCTAGCCTAGTTTTTCACCATGGAGCTAGCTACCCTTGACTGACTACTGAAGACAAATGCAAAAGGCTTCTGAAGTGTGAGATTTCTGGAACTGATCTCTTTTCACAGCTAGCTTTCAAGAACTATCAAGAACTTATCTGATAAAAGCACAAGATGACTGCCCTCTGAAAAACTACATGAGAAAAAAGAAATGCTCCCCAAAAAAAACAAACACACCAAGCATGGCAATGTATATTTATGTTTTGCCTGTTCCCACGTTAGCAACACCACTTAGAATCAAGAAAGTTACAGCACTATGAAGTAACATGCATACTCATCTTATAAACTCCTTGTTGCATGTTTGGGTAATGACAAGTAACAAAAGTAAGCTTACAGTAGTGAGAATGCTTGTATCTAATCAATGAAGTAATCCACATATGACTTCTTCAAAATACAAAGATACAGAACTTTACAAGTTTTGCTAGTTTAAAGAGGAAAATATTAATTTTTAGTTGACATAAAGATAACAACACCTATTCAATGGGAAACTGCA
>JAUBNY010000054.1:716550-734690 GCA_032275445.1 Crypturellus soui | reverse complement strand
TTATTTTATTTTATTTTATTTTATTTTATTTTATTTTATTTTATTTTATTTTATTTTATTTTATTTTATTTTATTTGAAAAGTTACCTATCCATCTAAGCTGTGGCTATCTGTGGCATCTTCCATACAGAAACAGTGCAGGCAAAACCCCACTGTTTATGGAAGGGATTACATGATATGGTTGCCTGAGATAACAAGGGATCAGATTTGAGGATCCAGGGATTTCCTCCTGGTCTATATTTTGTGATAGATGAGAGGGTGGTTTTGTGTTGCCATTCAGAGCTGGCTAACCAGGATAACACCTGCAACAGGAGCAAAGCAAACTGCGAGTGCCTGGGGCAGCGGTGGGCGCTCCCAGTCCCGAATGAGGTTGCAGAGGGTGGAAACGGTGCCGAAAGCCCTGACTGGCACCCAGCAGGCCCCAGGGATTTGGGAAGCACGAGCTCAATCCTCCCTTTGCCTGCGGCACGTGGGAACCATAAACCCCCCATGCTTCGTTTGAGTCATTTGTTACTGTCACTGCGAAGTCCTAGACAAAACAGATGAAATATCTGGCAGCGGGCAGGCAGGCAAAACCTCTGTGCGCACCCCAGCAGCACGCTGAAATAGTGCTGCAGTGGTCCAACATCCTTCATGCAAGGAAATCAGAGCAGAACCAAATGGTGTATGGTTAAATAGTGCTCTTCTCTGGCAGAGAAGAACTGCAGCAACAGCTCTTGTTACGTATGGGAGGACTCTATGAAAGTGGCTAGTAATTCAGGAAATACTGGGATTTGAGGACCATGTTGGTTTTATTTTGAAATTTTAGCAGATTGGAGGGATGGGGCCAAGCAGGGAGATGCTGAAGCAGCCCCCTCGCATGGCCCATGGCCTTTTGTAAAGGACTTCAGAGAGCCCAGAGACCCTGTAGCTGCTGCTAAAAGCTGTTACCGTCCTGCAACAGTGATTATGACTGTCTGAGACTCAGAGAGAAGGGCTTTAAAATGCCAATAAGGCAACACCTTTTCTACTTCATTTACTTGACTCCCTGCACTTTTATTTATATCCACCCCTCCAGGATGTATCTTCTAATCCAGCAAGCTGATCTACCCCTATGAATATTTGCTGTCAATAAGGCACTTACCATTAATGCCTGAACATCCCGAAGTTGCTATCAATCAGGCATTAGTCTTACATGGGGCTCCTAGGACTTCAGCAAAAATGTAAGTTTAAAATATTTTAAAAGTAGGGGAAAAACAAATTAAAAAAAAAAAAGGAAGAGGAGGGAGAAGAAACAACTAACACCAGTTAATGCCATTTAGAGTTTCCCAGACCCATTTCATACGATTTTGACTTCTGGGTGTGGGAGAAGCATCGTGCCCGGCTCTGCCAAGGACACTGTGCCACTACCCCAGCCTCAGCACCTCCACCCGTAATGGGGGCAAGAAAGAGAGTCCTCCCTTCTAGCAGACTCCCTGGTTAGAAAGCAGGGAACGGCTCAAAGCGGATGGATGAACCGAGCAGGAATTGCACGTGCACCCCTGGGTGAAACGCCGGTGGGAGGCCAGGGTGACAACAGGCTGCACAAGCGGCCAAGCGCCGGCTCCAGCATCTGCCCGCTCTGGAGCCAGCTGAGCCCGGGAGAAGAGGGTGCTCCCCGAGCGGGGCCGTCTCTCATCGCTGTGCTGTGCATCGCCCCGGCCGTGCTCCTTCCCCTGCAGCGAGAGGCCTCGGCGGGGTGAGCCCTTCATCACCACGTGTGTGTTGGGGAGGAACAAGGCTCTGCCGGCTCCCTGAGCGCCTACATCACCCTCATGCGCGGGTTGTCCTCCACACAGCCACGCGCTCCCTTTGACAGGACAGGACAGGGAGACAGGGAGATGTCACAACCTCCCATCCATGGACACTGGCACCCAAACCCTGCTGGGCGAGGGGGATGCGTCAGGCTGGGCCATGCCTGTATGTGTCGTGCCCACACAGCGCACGATGAACAAAACAAAACTAAAACCCCAGATCCTAACAAAGGGCCCAGTGTCACAGGGAAAGGCGCACATGCACTCTGCTTCATTTAGCCGAGGCACAGAGTAGACCATTATAGCTGCCCATGCTGGGGCACCCGCACCCTCACAGGGTGTTTTCTCACATCTCCAGTCCTGGAGGGAGCTTTTCCACATCATTCCCAGGAAGGCTGCAATGCTCCATCAGGGAAGGGAGCGTTTGTGAGACCATCTGCCCCCACTGCCTTGGCATTTAATGCTCTCATGTGTCCCCGTGAATCAGTAAGCCCAGGAGAAATTGTTCCCTCATGGTAATTATGCTCCCATGGCACAGTAGTGTCTGCTAATAGTACTGACAGCCTTCCCATCTGGGAGTTTTTAGTGTCAGAATTAGAAAAATGGGTACTTGTGCTCCTGTAAACCTCTTCTGACTTAAATAAACCACTCTGGATGGGCAATTTTATTCCATTAAAAATGGGCTTGCTTAGAGAGGTTAAAAACAGACTAATAATAAGCATCGGTACTAAGGTTGCTATTGCACCAAAGAGTCATGTTAACATTACACACTGTGACGCTGGAGCCACAAAAGTGGCTCTGGGGTCCTCTGACCCTCAGCTCTTACACGGGGTTAACTGCAGGGGTTCACCTTGGGTCACTTCATAGCGCTCCCAGGAACGTTTCCTTAGCCAGGCATTGACAGCATCCCCCAGGTATGTTTAATGCAAACAAAGTAAAATAATAATGTTTCACACGCATGGCAGCCCCACAGATGCCACGCAGGCCCTTGTGAGCTTTGTGGCGCCAAGCGGCATTACTGGCTGGGGGCTTGGCTGAGACGGGCAGGATTAAAGGACACGTCTGTTCGCAGCACCCACGCGCAGGTCGGGACCGGGGCAGCGGCCCACGTCTCGGTGTGACCGCAGCGGTGGGTGGCACGCAGATAAGACGTTTCCTCTTTAAAGCGCTTTACAGCCATAATCCTATTAGCCTTGCTCTGGCCTCCCCGATGCACGTGAACCCATCAGGAGCCGAAGCGGCAGCTCCTGCAGCCACGGAGCCAGGCGGATCGCAGGGAGAGGCGGCTCCTTGCACAGGGCCCTCCCTCGGCCCCCACGCCAGGAGCTGGGCTTTTTGCCCCAGCGGTAGCAGCCAGGTGAGGCAGACTGCATCCCGCTGCAGACCCGGCACCAGGCAAAGGGGCCCTCGCCAGCGCGGAGGGCGGTGAGTTTCGCAGTCCTCTGCTCCCAGCGGGACAGGCAACACCATGGGCACCAAGCGCTGCCTCACCAAGGGGCAGCCCAGCTCCAGGTTCTGGAACAAGAGCTCCCCAGCTCCCGAGGCACTTCCAGGGGCTCTGCTTCACCTCCAGAGCAAGTGTCATCTCCCCCGACTCAGTCTGAGCAGGCTTTCCTGCACAAGCACCACGGCAGCGGATCCATCTCCCTGCAAGGGAAGGCTGACATTACCCGCTAACCACTCGACCCCAGAAGCTGGAGCTCCAAGGAAAGAAAGCCACCAAACCTCCTGTGACTCACCCCAAAGCCATGAGCCATCTGCATTTCCAGCCAGGCCTGTAATCAGCCGGTCTCCGGAGGGTGGGCGCATGGCCAGGATCCTGCTGTCCCACGTGTCACAGCCCAACCCATGGCTCATCCCCCTGGGCCAGGGGTGCATCTCCTGCAACACCTGCGTTTCACCCAGGCCGCCTGGGGATGGGGGCTGCTGCTACTGAGGAAATTTTAGAGGGTTTTGTCACTGACATCACTCCTAAGAGCTCCAAACTTAGGTTAGTTTAAGGAATTGTGTGTTTTAAAATTTCTGCTCAGTTAAAGTGGTTCCTTTGGGTGTGCCTACATGCAGCTCTCCTCAGCGTGCGTTGCACACCAGTGTCCTTGCAGCTGAGGACCATTCACCATCAGGCACCTGGCATGGGGTTGCTGCAGTTAGTGGGAAATCAGGACGTGTCCACTTACTGCCTTCCCCCACCCAAGGAGCTGCAGATCTTAGTGTTGGGTTAAAACCTCGTGTCTGCCCACTGCTCCTTACCGCAGTTGCCACCCGTTGGGCTGAAGCGCTGCAAGAGCTCCGGCGAGTTCTCCCGGGGCCTTCCAGATCAAAGGCGTCTGGCTTAGCTGGAAGCGCTGCTGAGCGAGGATTGCAGACCGTTTCAGCTGAGTCCTAAAAAAAGCTGATCTGCTTTCATCCTCACTGCAGTTTAGCAGACACTTACAGGCCCCATGGTAATTCCTTGTGGATTTCCTTTCTATCTGCTGCATCAAACTGGGATGAATCATATTGAGAAGTGTATTTCAAAGATCTTAATGATCTTTCCAGCCCCGTCGCTGCTGGCTGGGAGCAGTGTGGCTTGGATGCCGCGCTGGAGCTGTTCTCCTGGAGCGCTGCTCCCAGACGTGCTCAGCCTGGCCAGCATCCCCTGGAGGAGACTGAGCACAAAGTTATATCATGTATCCCACCTCTTTAGAGACTTGGCTACCAGGTGGTTTTGGGGGTTCGTACACATGTGTTTTTTATCCATCTCTGGGAATAAAGTAGCATGCCTGGATTATTAGAAAAAATGGGAACAACAGCCAGAAAGCAAAATCCTCCAGGCCGAAAGCATTTCCCTGTGGTGGGACAGGAAAACACACAGCATTTTTCATAGGCCCGAGGATATCTGCTCCCTTTAGGCTTCCCAAAAGCAACGTGCCCACCATGGACGTGTACACCCAGCAGTCATATGACACCACTTGTGCCCAGGTTAGAGCCATTTAAGGCCCATTCTGCTCCTAGGTAGCAACATTACTAACAAATCCTCTGTCCTGCGGAGGAAAGCCTTCGGTGCTGGGCAGGTACCCAGCCTGGCGCAGAGGTGTCCTGGGAACGGGCCAGGCTGGGAAGGGCAACCAGGCTGGGAAGGGCCGTCTCCAGCCCCTGAGGCACGAGGCGGTGTCAGGATAAGGCCAGGGCCACAAAGGGCCATTGAGGGCAGCGGGCGGCCTCATGGCTCGTCCCTGTGCCGCGGTACCAGTTGACGCCAGCTCGGCACCGCTCGGCTTTGGCCGCTCTTTGTGAGGGCGGCTGAATCGTCCCGCGCGGCGGCATCTCCCCTTGTTCTCCCTGACCGGCGCTGAGGCGGCAGCTCGTCAGCGTGTGGCACAGGACGCTCCCTGCGCCCGGCAGCCCAGCCGCTCACGGCACCAGCGCCCACGTTGCGTCCGGTGCGTGGGCAGCAGGCGGGAACCCTCCGCAATAAGCCCTGGTCGCTACTGAACCGATCTTTGTGATTTTTTCTAGTCTGTGTTTCAGACCTGCTGTACTTGCAGTCTCTCAGGACAATGAGTTCCACAGCTCAAGCACGTGTGGTTTCATACAATTCCTCTTAGTTCTCATGATATGAGAAGTATCAAACAGCCATTCTGCATTCATTTGTACAACAGATTTCTGCTATTTCTCATTAATGATGTGAAAACCAGGCTCAGTTGGTTCAGAGGAGCTTCCACAAACTGCTTATTTGTAGCATTCAAACTTCCAAGGCCAGAAAAACTGGCTGGAAATCTCTGTGGTAACATGTTATCTCTCAAGATTTATGGTCCACCCAGCTCCGGGCAAAGTTAGAAACACCACCAGAGTCATCTCTGAAGGTATTACCACATTTTTAGGCTGCTGCTCTGACATTCACAGCTGATTGGCAAATAATGACAGGAGTATTTCTGCTTTCACCCCAGACTCCACCAAGGTGTTTTTCTGGGGTTTGGTGGGGAGATATTTAGGGAGCTTGAGTTCAGGGTCCTGTTGCCTCCTGATTTGTTATTCTGGATGGAATAAAGGTTGTGTTCAGGAATGAGCACTCGTGGTAAACTCAAGAGTGGAATTTGGGCTTTTTTGGCTTCCCTGTCCCCTTTTCTCTCAGGGGAAGCCACGATGCCTAGCTGGGTGTCTGGCCCCATATGCTCATGGGGGAGGTAAACAGAGAGGGAAACAAATACCTCAGGCAAGGTAGAAGTCCCCAAAGGAGCTGGTCAGAAATGAAGACGTAGGACTGGCTGAAACCCGTTGCATAAGCAGCAAATATCTCAAGTGGCTGCACTAACGCCCTGACCATGGTTCTCAGGGTGCAGTTTCTCAGCACCATAATCTGATCTAAGTGTTGCTGAAGAAGACATTCCTGTGCCCTGGCATATTTACCCAGCCTTGAAAGCAACACCCCTACGCCTATCACTGTTTCGCAGCTGGTGAGATGACCCACTTGCCCCATGGCTGCACAGTCCCCAAGTACAGCGCTGTGCAGGGAACATGCAGCAGAACGAGGATAGCAGGAGGACTCCTTGATGGAGTCAGAGGTAAATCGGATAAATCATGCTGGGAAACTGTCCCCTCAGTTGTGATCTCTTCTGTGGAGAGAAAAGCAGAGCAGAGACCCTCTGCCAGATTTGGGCAGGGCTGTGAAACCGGACCTCACCCACCTCACCAGAGCACTATTTCTCTATGCCTTAGGTGGTGGGTGATGACAGCTCTCTCAAGCTTTTGTGCTAAAGCTGTCCCACATCATATAAATAATTACATAATGTTGTGCTAAAGAGAGAAAGAGAGAAAGACTAGCTCAGCTTACAGTGCAGGCAGCCGCACAGCAGATACGGGTGCTAGTCCCTGTTCCAGTTTAGAATTTGTACAAAGTGGTAGAGTCCTTGGAGCAGAATGTGGCTCATTTATGATCAGGGACAGACTGAAAAAAAGTCATCATTGAACAGACACACTCTGTAGCAAAAAAAAAAACCCATAGCGTTAGCAAAAATCACTTGAAAACAGCAACCTACATCTTATCGAGGCTCTATACCCCTACGCTTCCCACACTGCAGGGAGCTGCCTTCTGGAGAGAGGAACGGAGAAGCCCTCTTTACATTTCTTTAGCCAGTCTTGAAGTCCTTGAGCCCCTCTGAGGTGACATGCAGAGAGAGCAGGCAACTATCTCAACTGGCTGCAGAAGAGCATCCACCACTGCATGTCCCTCACTGCATGGTTGGGGTGAAAGCCCCCAAAACATAGGCTGTTCTGTCTGGGACACCCTGTTTGCCATTGCCGCCTCCTCGGCTTTGCTGGAGGGGGCTTAGGGTGAGTGTCTGCTCCAGGCAGGCAGTTTGATGGGCTCATAAAGCAGGCACTATCCCGGCTGGCTGCCGGGATATCCCAAAAGAGAATTGGGGCACAGCCCCAGCATCCCTCACCCACCGCACAGTGAAGGTGACCATGCCCAGATGACAGAGGGTGACGAGCAGCACACAGCTAACACTGCCCATCTTCAAAGTCAGTTCGCCTGACGCATCTCACAGTCTTTCTGTAGAAAAACAGAGTGCAAGTGTCTCATGGCACATGGTCCAAGGAAGCCCTGTCACAAGAGTGCAGGACAAACAGGTGGGATGGCCAAGCTCCTCTGTCCTCTCCATCCCCTGCAGAGGCACTGTTCACACTTCGATGTCCTTCCAGCACACTTCCAGCACACCCCTGCTGAGGATCGCAGCGGTGAGCAGCAGGGATCAAAGCAGCGCTCCCCTGCTCTGGCATCTTGCCCTCACGCACTCACGTGGCAGGGGCAGAGACACTCTGGCAGGCTGTGCCCCAGCTGGCACAGCAGCCCGGCCTGCGAGCTGCCTTGGGAACAGGCAGCGCTCCATCTCCTGCAGGAAGTACCTCGTTACACTTGCACCATCACAGGGCTGCACAGCAAGCCATTAAGCTGCTCCTGAGCAGTGTCTCACCAGGGGAAGTGTTACCAGGTTTTTCTCTGAGTTGTGCACATGATTCCCAGTCTTGTTCCCTCAGACCTAGCTGGAAGCCACTGTCTTTTCAGTCAGCCCCTGAAGTACCAGCAGCTACATACATGCTTTGGTCTCCCGACATGGTGGCTGAGCAGCTGAATCATTCTTATATTTAATTTAGTATTTCTTACTTTTATTTATTTAATTCTTTCATTAATTTTGGCTGCGACAGGCAGCCCAGGCTCAACTATTTGACAGTGCCTGAACTGCCGTGGTTCCCTTCACTCGTCTCTGCAGAACTGTCCTGTTTCTGCACTGCTGGCCCAGGACAGGAAAGTTTTCAGTGGAGTGGAAAGCAGAGTCTCAGTGAAGCTCCCAGGGAGCAGCCCAACAGGAGAGGAGACTGAGTCCAACCTCTGCTGGGGAGCTGGAGCTGCGGCACAGCCCAGCCCTCGTCTGGAGCAGAGCTTGGGACCAGCTCTCCTGCCTTTAGTATCATTTTCTGTGTAACTGGGAAAGCCCAGCACTGCATCTAAATATTGTGTTAATAACAGTTTACTAAATGCTTGTTTCAAATGCAACATTCACTCCCCTCTGAAAGAAGAACAAAAAGTTCTGGAAGTGGGTAGAACTTCATGATTTCCTTATTAAGGCTTAGAACAAGATGTAAGAGCTGTAGTTAACATTACCCCATTTTTTGCTGCCTCCCACCACACCAGTGAAAGTTATTTTTAGGTTAACAGTCTTCCCATGGAAAGCACTGGTGACAGCCTGCTCATCTTCCAGGAAAGTGAAGCAGGTCTCAGCCGCGCTGCTGCATGCAGAGCTGTGCTGCAAGTTGGCCAGTGACTTCAGCCATTTCTTTTCCCCCTTGCCTTGCCGCGCAAGAGCACAGCGGCTCTGCCTGTTTCCAGCAAACGGCAAGGGCGAGGGGCGTTAGTCAGCAGCAGCTGCGACTGCAGGCAGCGCTGTCTCATCCCCGCGTGTTCTGGAGGTCCCGCCCCACCTCTGGTTGAAGACTGGACAAACGCAGCTTCCTCTAGCACTCCTGTCATGTCAGGGAGCCTCTGTCAGGCACCAAGGCAGCTGCAGGTTGCCCCAGGGCTGCTGCACAGTGTCAGGCATCAGCAGCCTTGGTCCTCACAAGGGATCTGTGAGCAGTTGGCAGGTGTTGCACAGACGATCCCTCGCGCCGTCTGTGCCCACGGGCTGGAGCCCCATGGTGAGCACGGCCACAAACTGCCTCTCCGGCACCTTCAGCTGTAGCAGGTCCTGCCATCGCGTGCCTCACAGTGTCGCACATGTCCCTGCCACCCCTCTCACCGTGCTGTGGCACCATTGCGTCTGCTGCGGGCCAGGAGCAGCACCGTGCTTGGGCCTGCCAGGGCGTGACGCCTGTGGCAGGGATGCAGCACGGGCAGCTTCAGCTTCAGCTCTCGGGCTGCGAATGAATGTGGCAGTTTAATGGCTGCTGCACTCGCTTTCCAGGGCCTGAGCTAAATTTGGATGGACAGAACTCAGCTGTATACTCAGTCTTTCCCACATTAACTTCTATGATGTCTGTGTTAAAATCTAAAAGCACATGCAATCACACTGGGACCTAGAATCCCAGGTAGAATTATAGGATTTGGTGTGTTCCTTCCATTCAGGGACTACATTTTTAGACTACTTTTTTTTTTTCCTCCCTCTGTAAAATCTGCAGCAAACCTTGTTATCTAGGTATTTTACCAGCCAGATCAGTCCCTGTGCCTCCTAGGACTCTTGTGGTTCATATTCTTACATTATGTCCTAGAGAGGAGACTGGCTACTGGAAAATGAAGCAACTGTCCCTATACCACAAGGTGCAACTATTGCAAATGTGTCACTCCTGGACTCTAGTGAACAGCAAGAACATCTGGAAGGCAGCACAGTCTCTCCCTAAGTTTTATCTCACGTTCCTCGAGTGACCTGCCATGTACCTGCCCTGCTGAATCATTCCCCTCACTTCTTCATAACTCAGTTTCTTTTCCTGCTCTGTTGGAATAATCCATAATAATCCTTTGTAATCCATGGGATTCTGGTACAGACCTAAGAGTTGTGGCTACACAGAGCCCAGGCGTTTAACACATTTGCCACAGGATGCGGAAGGATTCACCCAATGCTCACATGAGAGCTTTGCACAACCAAACGTCCACGTAGAAGACTGTACATCAGCCTCTGAACAAAGCATTTATGTGTAATGAAAAAATTTAGCAGAACAAACCACGTGAGTTTTTCACATTAAAAATCTAAAAAAAAAGAGAGAAAATCTCTGAATTTTGTTAACATTCATGTACACATTTATTAAGCCAAAGGAGTTTGTTCATGTACTCTCAACTTGTCATAGTATGTTACTAGGGCATATGAAATCCCTTCTCTTCAACTTTGCTAACAATGGTTATTTTAATTACTTTTTTTGTCTTTTAAGCTTAAAAAAATTAACATTCCCCCATGAAAGACTCTTTTGTGTTTTTTTTTTCTTTTCTTACAGTAAAAAACAAATATTTCTCAGACATGTAAACATAACCAGCATGGAAATTAAATTGCTCTTGAGGTTAGTTTCACTGTGCTACAGACATTCTGTTAGGTTAGTATCAGGTTATATGTATTTCGGCTCAATGACTCCTTCAATGGCAGACTTTATCACCTGCACTACAATACTGTGAGGAGGCCCCAGTTCGGATTAAGGCCCTTCTGTGCAAGGTGCTGTACAAACACTTCAGTGTAACTTGGAGGTCCCTGGCATTCATGGATGCGACTGTAACACTCTTGGCTTCCCTGTGGTCAGCTGTGATCCTCACAAGCTAGAGAAACTGGAGTGAAACTCTATTCCAAACTAAATCTGGAGTTGAGGTTCAATTACTGTTGAAGAGAAGAGAAATGTCACTGCGGGCCAATCCTGCAGTGCTGTGAGTAAAGCTGCTCACACTCATGGGAATGCTCAGATGAATAAAAAACGCCTGTGAGAAAGGTCTGCAGGATTGAGTCCCTGGTTCATTAAATTGTCGCAAGCAATCATGCAGAGCAGCAGAGCAGTTCCTTGTCCACTTAAATGTCATCGGTAAAACTCGAAGAGAGGAAAGGACAGGGTCATTTTTCTCTGTTTCAGCACTTTGAATGTTTTCAGTTCTGATCCTCAAATTAAAGGAGCTTCTGTTCTACCTTGGGCTTCTGTCACCAGGCCTGGCAAAGTCTATGCTCTTAAGCATCAGAAGGCAGCAATTCACTGCTACAAAACAGAGGACTCTGCTTTATGGAGTGAAGGCTGCTCCTAGGCAGGAATTCTAAAGACTGTGTACAATCACCAGCAAAAATTGTTATGAAAACCCTTTGGAGCAATTGTAATTTAAATAATGATTTTAGCTTGACAGCTGAGGTGGAAAAAAATGAATTAGATGAAATAAATAGCAAAGAAACTATGTTCGTGCACAAATATAATATATTCCTGCCCACAAAGTATCCCTTGTGAATTACTGCCCCTTAGGTTATGTCAGGTGTTTAAATGAACCCTTTGGAGCTAAAATACAGTACTCTGAATTGAGGTTAGAAAAATTAAAAAATGGCTAATAGGAACTGTGTACAATGCTTTCTTTAAAACAGATTTCCCACCTTGGTAGCCGAGGAGTGTGAGGCCTCAATAGACATAGAGGCGATCAGAAATGGCCGCAGGCATGTGTGTCATGATCTGCATGCGCAGCCACCAGTAGTAATCCATGGGGTGGTAGCGGGTGTAGGGCGCCGTGGAGGTGAGCGCATGGGCGACGCTCTCGATGACCGGCGACGTGTCTGTGGAGCCGCTGTTGCAGTAAGTCTCCATCTTGCTCACCTGCTCATCAAAGTACTTCCTGCCATAGTCCTTGCGCACTATCTCGGGGAGCTCTTCCCACATCTTGTCGGCTATGGCTTTGATTCTCTCGGGGCTGTACAGATTTGTGGCAGCGATGAAGTTTCCAGGCTCCACGATGCTGACCATGACGCCCTGGGGCTGCATCTCGTAGCGCAGGCAGTCGGAGAAGGCTTCCACACCAAATTTAGTGATGCAGTAGGGCGAGCGGGCAGGGCTGCCCATGCGCCCCATCATACTGCTGATGTTCACCACACGACCTAGGCAGAGGTCAAGCAAGCACAGCTGTGAGGCCTGCCCAGGGCAGACACACACACACACACACACACACACAGACACACGCTCCCAGCATGGGCGCCCATCGCCTGCCGCACCCCCAGCAGTTGCCTGGCAGGCGCACGGGCTGAGGGTTCCCATCGAGGGTCGCTGTCCTGTGCAACAGCCCTTGGGCAGCAGAGAAGTCCAGTGCAGGGCACACCCTGGCCCACTGCCACTGAGGCACAGGTTCGTGGTGACACACACCGCTCAGTGCTATGGGAAACACTGAGCAATGCAAAGATGCTGGATAAAATCTGCATGGGGAGAAATAGGACAGTTCAGCAGCAATAAGGATGGAGTCGAGACAAGAGGAAGCAGCAAAGGAAACATCTGCACTGAGACTGCGCTTGCTCCTCTGCAAGGCACAGTGCTACCCCGCAGCCAGCATGGCTGGCTGCTGAGAGGACACGCATGTACCTCGGTCGAGCAGAGCAGGCTGACCTCCTGCATCCTCTCTGTGGGACAGCTGGAGCAGGGCAGATGGCACCGAGCTGGTGCCTCTGCTCACCAGCAGCCACTCACCTTTGGATCTGCGGATGAGCGGAAGGAAGGCCTTCGTGGTTCGCACTGTCCCCCACAGGTTCACTTCAGCTACTTCCATGTACGTGTCCATGCTGGTGAACTCCACCTCTCCGAACGTGGAGATCCCAGCATTGTTAACCAGCCCCCAGAGCCCTGGAAGGTAATAGCAAGCAAAAGGCTTTACTTCTGTGAGATCAATGAAAGCAAGGCCTCGGGAATGGCCTTGCTAATGCAGTACTAAACCACATAATAGAGTTTTTCATTAAGACCTGTCATGATGAAAGCCAGACAGGAGAGAATCCAGAACAGACCTCAGTCTCCTGAGCAAACATAATCACATTTTTTTTTCTGTTCTGTTTTCCAACACTGTAGTCAAACTGTTGTGAATAAGGATGCCACTGAGTTCTGAGCCAACAGAGAATTCAACCACGTCTAAGCAGTTTGGCCTTGCCATTTTCTTTTTATCCCTAGTGTTTTTAAAAGAAGCAAAAGTTTCTGAATGCAAATAGTAAGAATAGAAAAGACCTTGTAAGAAACAAAAGATCAACTCTTTTGAAGTAAAATCCTCTATGTCATCATAAAAAACTATTGCAATGCTGGGAAGGATGATGTGGCATGGGTGGGCATGCATGCCATGGCCTCTCCCTTTTATTCTGCTGTAACCAAGATGACAACTACTGTAGCTACCAAGTCATTTGGCAATAAAAAGAAGGATTAGAAAAGAACTTGGAATAATTCAAATTCATTTCATACAATTTCCTAATTATATTCCTAACTGCTCAGTCTATGTATTAAACAACCTCTTCTGCTACTTCAAAGTGAGCTGTTAATGCCAAAGCCCTATGACAAGCTCTAAGATAATAATTAACAAACAATCAGGTCCTTAGTCTGTGTCTTTGAGTAGTTTTATGAACATCCCTTGAACTACCAGAAGTTCCAGTGATGAAGGCCCCCACAGGGAATCTGCATGCACAGTAAAAATAAGGACAGGTCCAACAACCTGCTCTTCTTCATGCAAGTATGGAGAAAAAGGCACAGGTTGAGCAGTGCACTTGTAGGAGTGGAAGCAGAGTTCACAGTCTGCATGGTGACCTGCCCAGCAGGGCTGGTAGTTTCACATTAAAAAACTCCAGTCTCCTCTAGCAGACCCTGCTCTACAATCACAGAGCAAAGTGAAGTGTCACACAGACAACCAACTCGCATCCCCATCTGAGCAAAGCTAAGAGCACTTGAACTGATAGCTCCCGGCCTTGAAAGCTTTGAACTTGCCAAGTGCTCAGTGCCCTGCTTCTGATCCAGTGCTGAGCTCTGGGTATGCGAACTGAAGCTCCAGCAGCTCCTTTTCCAACTCAGCAGTGTTGGCTGGACATTCTGGTCTCTGCCAGCAGACTCAGCAGAGACTCTGCAGGTAGTGGTGTTGTGAGTGGTGCAGACATTTTTCCAGCCTAATCCAGACTCATTTCACGCAGGTGGGGACAGCCTCGTGCTCCGTGCACCTTCACTGTGGCACCGGCAGCACCACCTGCTGCCCGGTGCAGGCGAGACAAGCCGGCGGGCCTGTACGGCAGCGCCACTGGCAAGGAGGATGCTCTGCCTGGGGCAATTTGCTACTAGGTGTAAGCCCTAATGCCCCAGCGCTGGGTCTTTGGCGGGTACAGACCAGTTCCTGAAAAAGGGCTAAAATCTGTGTGCTCAGAACTGGCCGCTGCGCCACCCAAAAACACTGAAGTACTGGCAAAGCTTGACCAGGTTGACCACAGAGTTCATTCCACCCAGCAGAGATCACCCTACAAGGGAGTTAAAATCAACTTCTAGTCATGTGAAAAATAATCAAACCCAGGGCTCTGAAAAAGCAACATGATTTCTGCTAATGTCCCCGTAGGAGCTAGCTGATAAAACAGAGCTTTTTCAGAGGACCTGTTTTAGGTGGTAAGAGGGGAGGTGCTTTCTGATACAACACAGAACATAGGCTATTTGCTCTACACTATTGCTCCTCAAAGCTTTGTGCCCTTCATTGACTCAGCAAGCTTCAAAATACCTCTGAAAATGCTGTAAGACCTCGATGAGAGAGCCCTTGCAACCAACTTCCATGTGATATTAGTCTCCTGAATGCACCTACCTTTCTCGGGATCCTCCAGGCTGCTGTTCACATGCTCCACTGCGCGGTCCACTTCTTTGCTATCGCAGACATTGAGTTGGACAGTTCTCATTCGATCACTCTTCATGTCGTCGAGCTCCTTGGAGCCACCCTCTCCCTTGTCCTAGATGACAGAAGTGAGCTGCTTTGAATCTGCACAAGACACCTTGCAGGAAGAAGAAAAATGCAGAGCAACCACCAGACGAAGCAAAGAGGAGTGCACAGGGCAGCTGCAGAATAGCCAGGGCAGACCTGCAGCTCTGAGAGGAAGGGGAACAGCTCAGGCTGCTCGTGAAGAACATAATTCCTCTGCACCTCCATGGGACCACCAGCTCTGTCACCAAGCCATCTCTACAAATGCAACCAGCAAAAATGCAACTAGAGCAGGACCTACCCCAGGAAGGTAACCCCTGCCCATGAGGAGTTCCTGAAATTGAGCTACATCGCACTACTGCAGCACCGGGAACATGGTGCCACTGTGGCTTTGGTCTCACACATGAGGCACAGCAGAGAGCAGCGCAGGGCTGTGGTGCCCAAGAGCTGACGAGCGGTTGCTCACACACCCTCCACGCACTCCTCAGTCACACTGCCGGTGCAGGCAGCCACAGCTCCATTGGGGGGACCACCCATGGATGGAGCCCTACTGCCTGCGGATCCTCTGGAGCCCTACTGCCAGGTGCCTGCTTGCTCTGCCTCACAGCAGCTTTCCCAGGAAAACTGGTCTTCTCCATTGTCTATTTTTTCCCCACTCCTTCTCTAGGAGCTCTTTCTCCTTCCCAGTTCTTATCTCTACTCCTTTATTCATAGCTGAGAGCAATTTTCCAATATACATAGGTATATACAAAAATATAATACATAGACATAGACACACAAACACATATACATGTATATCTCCGATCACAGTTCGGCAATGTATCTGCAGCCAACCTTGAGCCACCTTTCACACAGTCTGGTGCTACGAGCAGCAAGACTGTCTGGCTCATCTGCCACTCGAGCAGACCTGCAGCTTAGTCCAGCCCAGGCAGCGACAGTGCTACCAGCACCCAGAAGATGAGTGACCTGGGGAATCTCCCTCAATTGCTTCCATGGTTATAGGCTACTGGACTGTGTTGGCACTTGCAGGGCTTCTTTGTAGGTACTGGTGAATATCTAGCTTTTGAAAATAAACACTTATTTGAAACATCTGTCTCTAATGTAAAAATAAATTCCCCCTTAATACAATGCCTCATGAGAAGAAACCTTTTACTCCCCATTAATACACTAGCCATAGTGCGTGTCCCATAGGATGACTGAATGGCTGCTGGGCTCTCCCGCTCCAGCCCCATCCCTTCTCTGTACCTCTATTTAGTCGGCATTAGTACATCAGCACTGGAGTGCTCTTCACGCCTCAGCTTTACCCAGGCAGATGTGAGAGAGGAGGCAAAGCTTTGTTCCACTGACCTGGAAAGGGTGGCTCTTCATGGCGGGCCTGTTTCCAGGCCCCTGAATGGCATTGATTAGTTCAAATATCTCAAGTACCAGAGTCCCATTACTCCCTTGGCGAGACTGTCCGCAGTCAGTTGTCAGTGAGACGCCACCTGTCTGTGTAGTCTGAACCTGGAGTGCCAATTTGCCCCAGCAAAGTGAGGTATACGTTAGAGACCTCCTCTTGGCCCTGCAAGGGTGGCTATACGTTCCCCTCTCTCTGTGCCACCTCTGCATCTTCTCCTACTGCCTCTTGTTCCTGGGCTTATCCTCTGGGCTCATGGACAGTACCCTGAAGTTCACTAACTTAAGTACTTGATGTGTCCTCTTTGCTGTTCTCCATTCTTCCTTGTTCTGCTGCAGACTGTTAATATGGATTAGTATTTGTCCTTAGCAGGAGACATCTGCCACACTCTCTTCACACAAAAGCATATTGCATACCAAATGCAGGAGTTAAAAAAAAAAAATCATGCATAGCTTAGTGATGCTTGGTTTTATGATGACTAAAAGCAATGTTTTGTGCTAATTTTGTTGCTCACTCAAACCCACTTTGGTATCGAAGCCAGTGCACATGGCAAGGAATTAAAGAACACACAAATGGCATATGTGGGAATGCCAAGAGAGAATCAGCAAATGCAATGGGGCAAATCCCTTGGGACCAGCAGATACAGTTTGAGGCAAGTTAGAGAACAGCAAGGCCTAGATGTTTCTCCCCAGATCCTAGTCTGCAAGATGCTGTGAAATCATCTTGCAGAGAAAAAAACTCCAGAAGCCACTATGAGAAGGCAGAGTGGAACAGGCACATGCTGGAAATTTTGGCAAAAGGTGCATAGCTGGGAGCTTGATTATGAAGTATCTAATTCTTAAATGCGTGAGCCTCTGGACTACAGCAATGCAGCAACTTTAGCGGTGTCCTGAGCACCGCTGGGAACTTCACAGCCTTCTATTGCTCCTGCACTGACCTGGCTCCGCAAGCCAATGTCCCTCCTACTGCTCAGTCACACTACTTGGTGCTCAGACAGGGACATCCTGCAAGGGGTCCTGACCAAGGGTTGGACTTCAGACATTGCCCTGGAACCACAGGATCTTTCCCTCTGCTCTTTGGAAAAGACACAGGGTGATGTTTAAGGTACTCTGCCAGTAGGTCATGTTCTCCTGGCACAGGACAGAGCCCACCCCACATACCTTGCTGCCTTCAGCAGCAGCAGAAGGACCTTCTCAGGCTATGTGGAGGGACCAATGCATCTCCACTGACTCCAATTCAAGATGACCCTGGTCCTACCTATTTAAAATGCACACTGCCTCCCCATCTTTCCCTCTGAGGCCCAGCCTGTATCTCTCTCTCTGCACTCCTGTAATAACTTGCCTGCATCCTGGCTCACTCAGATAGTCTCTGTTGGACCCTGCAAGCCCCAACAGGCTTGAGCACACAAAGCAAACAGGAACTCCATGACAATCTTGACAGCCACAACAAACGCTACACATGCCCACAGGCAACAGATATTGATGGAAAAAAATACCTTCTTCATCTTTTGATAGCTGGCTCCTACAGCTATTAACCAGAGAGGAAAAATAAGATAGCGGCAGTGCGATAGCTCATTGGATCCAGTTTGTCAGCAATGCTGACTGTTGTCAGCAATGAAGCGTCAACAATCAATACAACTCTGATGTGAATATACTTGTCAGTGAAAATGTAAGGAAGAATCAGTACATGAAATATATACCTCTGAAGATAAAAGGGAGCCAGAAGCACAGACACATTCTTGGGCTTTGCTCAGTCATGGCTCTAAATGTATCTCTCAGTTTGCTCAGGTTTCCTTTAGAGGTGCTCCTAAGGAAGTGCCATCTCTGCACGCACTCTGTATCTGCACATAGAAAAGGATGCTCCTAGAGTGGACACACTGGTCCCCAGCTTGGCCTCTCAACAGGTAGCTGTGCTCTGAAAAAGCCATCTGAAATAGCCTTTTCCTCTCAGCCAGTGCTAGATCAAATATATTCAGCTTAAAAGCAAAAGACAATGCTTCTTATTTCTAGCTATGCTTTCTGTCTAGAATCTGCCCAGAACATACTGGGCCTTTCTTTTCTGTCTTTAAGGTGAGCACTAGCAAT
>JAUBNY010000054.1:666087-708864 GCA_032275445.1 Crypturellus soui | reverse complement strand
CGTGTGCGGGCGGTGGCCGCGATAGGGCCACGACCATGCGCGGCGTCGCGCTGCTGCTGGCGCTGGGCGCCGCGCTGCTGGCGGGGGGCGGGAGGCGCCTGGCCCGCTGCCTCCTGCCGCGGCGCCGCCGCGCCCTGCCCGTGAGTACCGCGGCGCGGAGCGGCTCCCCCGGCGCGCCCGGTACCCCCCGCCCGCCGTTTGCGAGAGGCGCCCGCGGGCGGCAGCGGCTCCCGCGGGCACAAAATGGCGCCCGCCTCGCGTCGCCTAGGCCGGGCGCGCGCGGCCGCTGCGGTCCGACCGTTAAGCGGGCGCGTACGGGCGGGAGCCGCTCGTGCGGGGCAGCGTGAGGCACCTCCGGCCGCCCCGGGGCGCGTGCGGAGCGCGGAGCTGCCGGCAGACCCAGCCCCGGCGCTGGAAGGGGCTCCCTGAGCCTGTCAGCCCTTCGGGAAGGCGCTTAAGGGAGGCTGTGACGCTGCCCTCCCTGCTGCTATGGCACCCGTAGGCCTTCTGCACAGGATTAGTGAAATAACGGAGCACTGCTTTTTGCTCTTGAGCTTTAAACTTGGAAAGGAGTATGAGAGAGGAAAAAAAATGTGAACAGCAAGAAATTCTACCAGCATAACATCAGTATGACCAGTTTTCTTCAGAATTAAGTGTCTGGGGTTCTTTTACAGGGTTGGAGCAAGGTTAGTTCTTGCTTATGCTCCAGACCCGCTTTGTGCAGGCCCTGGAAGGAATTAGGGTCTCCTGCTCCTAGCTGAGTCCAACCCCCTCCCAAATGGCCACATCCACTCCGTACTCTGCAATCTCCTGCTCTGCTGCTTCCCCATCCTTTCCTCTCCTCCAGCTCTTCCCATCTCCCTCAGAGCTGGTGCTTCCAGGTGTTCCACTGGGAACCTTGCACCACCTTCTTGCACGCCTGGAGCCCTGCGCAAGGGCTGGAGATGGGGTTGATCGTTGGTGTGGCAGTACTGCCTTCTGCGGAGCCTTGAGAGCTGGGCTGTGGCTTCAGCCTCTTCAGAGAGCTGCCCCTGGTTTAGGAAGCCTTTCAGCTACCATGGCCAAGCTTTTCAGGAGTAGTTTGGCACCTACCCCCTTGTGCTTTAATTGATTCCTGCTGCTTTCCCTGTATTTACTGTACTGAAAGGGAGGCAATATGGTTCTCAGAGCTAAACTGTGTTGTAACCAGGTAGTCTGTGCTATCCTGCATTACAGAAAATACAGCAATTCAGAGGTGGTCCCCAGTTGCCCAGAAAGGCTGCCTAAGAGGCAATCAAAGTAGCTTTGCTTAACTTACCCTCTTTCAGAACTGAAGTATTTAATTTTGAAAGAATGTCTGCATGAGTAAAATAAATTCTCTAGTTTAATAAAGTAATCACAATCAATTACAAAAAGCAGTGATGTTTATACATGAGCTGTTTGCAAATTAACATTAATTGATCTCATTGGGGCTAGTGAACTCTTGGAACTACATGGAGTATGGATTGGTGTTCAAGTGCCGTGGATCACATAGCAGTGACACAGGCAGTGTTACTCTACGGAGATGTCACACCAGCACTTCCCGTGCAAGAATTCGTTTTGCACAATGTTACTGGCTCTCAGGTGCCAGCTGCACTGCATTATTCCCCGCAGTATTTCCTGTCTGAGAGCAGTGTCTGACCGGTAATGAGTGAAGCACCTGCCGCTCCCTCCCAAAAGCTGATGAACGCCACAATGAGACATGGTCCTCTCTGCCTGCATGGGCAACCTTTTATGTCCGTCTCACTGCTGTGTCAAACTGTAGGCTCTAAGAAAATGACCCCTACAAAAAAAAATCAGGAATTGAACGTGTGAGGCCTCTTGAATGTTTTCAGAAGCGCAGAGGATGGTTTCTCCTTTTTTTACAGACTTTTAGGATAGGATCTCTGCTGATGCACATTCTGTGAATGGGATCACTCCCTGTTCTCCCCCTGGGGTGTCCTCCCCACCCCAAGGGTCTCACAAAGCTAAGGGCAGCCAATGATCTGAAATCCAGTGCATCCCTTTAGGTTTCTTTGCATGGGCACTGCTGCTGCTGGCACTGGGGCTGTTATTGTGAAGCCGTGCCCCTGCAGTCAAATGTTTCATTACCAGTAATTAGGATAATTACTGTTAATGCAAGCAAGTAATCTTGGGAATGTTTTCATACTGCAAATTGTTCTTCACTTTCCTGCCCATTAATAGATACCTGAAAGGATTTTCCAAGCACTTCATTTTTGTTTGTTTTTTAGCTTTTAGTTTTTTGTTCCTTTTTCTTTTGTCTTTTTTTTTCAATCATAGATGTCAAAACAGCTGCAGAGATCTAAAATTAGGTGCATATGAGGCTACAGCTCAGCCATTCGTAGATGGATCTTCCTTCCTGCAGCAGAGCTCTGTCTTTATCAGCCTGGTTGATGAGGGAGCTGATTATGGTCATGGTGGTGAATCTTTGCCATTTACCTCTCTTGGTCTTGGAAATAACCTCAGCTTGTTATCTTCTGCTCCCTTCCTTTGTTTGCTGGAAGTAATCAGGTTTCAGAACCATAAGGTATAAGGAAGAGGAAGGAGAGGAAAAGTCAAATCTTGTAGTTCCAAGAGGTGCTGAATTGTTGGGGGAGGAGGTAACCCTGCTAAATTCTGTGATCTGGTTTGTGCTTCATCCTCATTTCTTGGAGCTATGTCACTATAAATTAGATTAGTACTGAGCAGAGTAATTTAATTTTTGCTTATCTTCTATCCTTTAGTGTCTGTAGCTGCTTGCTGCTGTTAGTAGAACTAGCCTGTACTTTTTATCTGCATGTAGGAATCAGAATTTATATGAGTGATGATACATTAAATTCAGAATATACTTTCAGTCAGTGCAGTTTCAATGTCAAATCATGACTCTCCTGGGAAAGCAGTAATTTCAGCACGAGATGGAGGATGGGACAGGGTGTAGCTTATTTGCTTATTGCTGTCTGCTCAAACTCCTATTGCATTTATGCAGTAACTGATCATTATCACCCTGCAATTATTCCTTATTGCCCTTTCACTACTGCCTACGTTGGCAAAACAAGCAACTAGAGCACTGGAGATTGTGCTTGCCTGTCCAGCCACTTTTTCAGATAAAAATGGGGCAATTCATGCACGAGTAGTATAAAATACGAATGTTCACATTCCAGACATTGTTAGTGCAGTAAAAGAGAATATTAGTTGCAGATGTCTTGGCAGAGAGGGAAGTGATCTCACTTCCTTACTGCATTCTTGCAGTCTTTATTACTACTTTGTGTTATCGTCCGCAGATAATGGTTTCGATTTAGAGAGGTCTGGATCCCTGCAGGTGGATGGCCGCTAGCTCAGTTAAACCTAACAAGTTTATTGCCCCATAGCTGTGGGGAAAAAAAAAAAAAAGCAGGGGAGCGAGGCAAAGAAAGAGGGTGAATGCAGTGGTTTGCAGCACAGGATTCTCTTTGGGGCATTTTGGATTCTGTTCCCAGAGCTACCATAAGCCTGTTGTGTCATTCTAGATGTGGTATCAGGTCTCTCGCAATTTATCTATCAGTTAATGTAGGAGAGAACTGAAGAATTAGATGCACTTCTCTTGTTAGACTGCAGTATTTTCGGAAGGTCTCTAATCTATAGTCACATTCCTACATGCTCTGTTGAATCACTAACATATAAACTGGAAAGTACTGCCTAGAGTGGGAGTAGATACAAAATAGAGAGTCACTCTATTTAAAAGTTAAATAAATTAGTTAAAAGATCTGCTGTGCAGTTAAAATTAACAATGTACTGGCATTTTGAGGTTTTCTGTGCAACTCTTGCACTGCATGGAAGCTGGTGGATCCCTGACTTCTGAAATACTTTTGTTTAGTTTTGGCCACTGATACTTGAGAGAGGGTCTGTTCTAGCTGCTGTACCAAGGCAGTGCAAATCATTACAAAGCAGCAATTGACTAAATTTGGGGTTTTACAATAGCTGTGAGCTGGTTGTGTTTGTACACAGGAATCCTGTCATCTTGTTTACAGGACTCCACAGAAATCGCTACGGTTAGATTGCAGTGAAGTCAGTGTGCAGACATGGACGTGTCTGTTGTGACCTGCACCTGATTTGTCACTTATGCCTGTACCTGCCACCATAAACAGCAGGGAGCTGAGCTAGGAAGGATTATGATCCTCTTCATTGCCTGTAGGATTTTGCTGCACGCAGATTCATGCTTGTCCAGAATTATGCATCAGATTTGAGCTAGCTGTCCCTGCTTTCTTTAGGCGCCAATCTGTGTAAAATCATTCCTGTTTTCAGGAGATGCCTTTTACTCGCTGCAGATTTTACTGGGAACCTGCATTATACAGCCATCCTTCAGATAGCTCAGGTCAGTGAGCTCGGGCATACGGAGAGCCCGGGTACCAGCTCCGTCACCCGTAGTCTCTGATGGTGAAGCGCTTTCCAGCCCTGACTGTAGGACTACAGGTCACTCCACTGCATTCCAGTTCCTGCAGCATTGCAGTATCTGATGATAAATTTCTGTCTTTCCCCACACAGGCTGACGGGAAGGCAGTGCTTATCACAGGCTGTGACAAAGGTTTTGGACATGCCTTGGCCAAACAGCTGCATGCAAAGGGATTCACCGTTTTTGCTGGATGCTTGCTAGCGGTGAGTAGTTATATTGATCAAAATTCTCAATTAACAACCACTTCATCTGCAGCTTCCCTGTCCCACAGCTGAAGACCTGTGGGAGGTGCAGTGGCCAGGGTTCCTATATTTTCCATTGTTTCATCTACTTGTTACATCTCATCTGTACTCTAAGTCTGAGCTCTTCAAGCTGAGACCATCAGCTACATGTCTGTGCAATAGCTCACGCAATAGGGCACTGCTCATGGAGATCTCTGCAACACATTTGAATGTATTAGTGCAAGATTGCTATAACACAGTGGGCTCCTCTATCCTCTGGCATCTCCATTACTGTCTTCCATTCTGTCACCTGCCTTTGGGGACGTTCTCCTCAAATTCATGTCAAAGCTCTCTGCTGCTTGGATCCGTTTCTCTCTCCAATGTGTCCTCTACCAGCTGTAATTCTATGAGAAATGGACTGCTGAATGAAAAAAATTACCTGTACCTGTCTGATATCTGTGTGTGTCACCCTCTTATCACCTGCATTTACCTGTTGGTAGAGATCAGTGTAGGTGCATTAAACCAGAGCTGATTTTTCTTATCATAGTTATATTACTTCACACTCCCTGCTGCTAACTTTAATCTTGTTCTGTTAGTCCAGTTTGCATGACCATCCAGTTCTTTTTGCATAATTTACTCTTCTTTGCCTCCAACATTTTCATCAGCAGATTTCACCAGAACTCCCATGTTATGGAGGGCAATTGTATAAATAAAACATAAATAAAATACTGAATGAGGTTGGTCCTTCAAGGAAGTCTGGTAGTGACTTTACACCTGCAGGAATATTTCCTTTCCAGTAGTGATTGCCATCTGTCTTGCTGGAGACTTGACATCCTTGCTCTTGCCCTAATTGCCCAGCTCATTATATACTTCAGAGAAATTCAGCTTGCCTACATTCCCCGTGTCTTTCATTTTTGTTCTCTTCAGTGCTGATACCAGAGCTGTGCACATTATCAGTGTTATAACTGCCATCTCATTTCTCAGATATTTTCTTCTTCAGCTTTTGCAGTTCTGCGGGGATTGGTCTTAAGACAAAATATTAAGCTTTAAGACAAGATCTTAAGTCTATGTTTTGATATACCACTTCTTAGAAAACCCTTGGGATACAGATTATCTGCCCCTGCAGTTGAGTGCTGCTTTCTGCTCTGACTTAAGTTTGTAAAGGACCTAAGGCAGTAGCAGCACAAACAGAAGAGCTGGGTAGAGAAAGTGACTTATTTCCCTAGGGAAATACTAAAAAAAAAAAAAAAAAAAAAGTGAGTTCAGCTATCAGTGTAATAATCTAATAATCCTGGGTTTTAGTGCTAACAAAGGACAAGAAAAATGCCTTTTTTTAATGGAATAGAAGCCATTTGAGAATAGCTGTTCTAGCCCAGGTGCTCAGAGACTGGTGCCTATAGATTTTCATGTAGCGTAGCAGGGAGGAACAGTAAAGGTGTGTGGAGGGTTGTGCTCCCTGCCCGCCTGAGCTCAGCAGAGGTCACGTTTTTCTGCCTTAACAGCAGGGAAAATTATCAGCTGACATATTGTGTAACTTGAGAGCAAGAGAGTCCTGCTGGAAAGTTGCCACTCTTTGGAAATTTCCATATGGCTGCTCTAAATCCTTCTGTACTCACGTCATACCCTGCTTTGGGATGCCTTTATCTTCTGTGATAGCAAGTCAGACACAAATACTGCAGAGCAGCAGGTGTGAGGGATAGAAAGAAAAGGGGATGAAATGATTCTGAGAACACTGCTTTAGAGGGCAGCACAGAGGGCCAGACTCTGTTTAAAGCCACATACATGAACTAAGGGTACCTTATGAGTCTCACTTGCTCATTTTAACAAACAAACATTGCCTCTTCTTCACAGGATTGCCTGTCCCACAATGCCATGGCTGCCCTCAGCATCCCTGTATCTGGTGGTATCTTAATTCAGACCCAAAGATTTTGTGATCCCTACTTAATTTCTGTGCTGAAGTGGAAATGCTTCATCAGGCATGGCTGATTCACCAGTAGCTTTCAGGAGATCAACTAACCACTCTTTTTGTGAAGGTGTAGGGAATGGGAGGATGTGACTCTTGTTCTGTGCCATGCTCCCTGGCAGTTCACAAGTAATGCTTCGCTGTCTACACTGTTCCTCATCTTCATTGTCTTTCATAACTTCCTCTGGGCTTGCTTGGAGCTGGGAGCAAGAGACCTGGGCTCAGTGCCCCAGACCTGGTTTCTTCTGCTGTTGTTAATGCTTTTTTTTTTTTTTTTTTTTTGTTGTTGTTGTTGTTGCTGCTAAGTGCATCTGAGGGACAGGATCTGGTTGTAACATAATGCAAAGTGATACAGCAGAATACTATAGTTCCTGAGATGTCCAACATCTCCATGGAACAGCCTTATGCTTTAGGTGGTTCAGGGACATAAGAGAAAGATTTTTTTTTTTTTTATGAGGAGGAATTTACTAAAAGCCTAACAGCAAAATGCACTAATGCACTTCAGGTAAACTATTTCACACCTGGAACTGTTTCTTGCAAGAAAAGGAAGCAAATAGTAACTGCAGAAAATACTAACGAGTTCCAAAAGAATTGGGAAACACCAGTAAAGACAGGGAGCAAAGAGTGAGTTACGAGCACCTGAGTGAATATTGCAGATAGATGAAGTCATGTAGCTAAGGATGCAGCATGTAACCACTCATGGCAGTTGAAGGAAACTTGCCCTGTCACGGAAGAAGAATGAGCTGCTGTAGTTTTCCTGCAAGGTCAGAGCAGGTATGGAGCAGATGCCAGGCTGCAAATTCACACATAGTTACTCTGTCATCACTTAATTGCATGCTTTTATGCTGAGAATTGAAGGATCCCTGGAGTCCCAGCAGTCATAGAAAGCTCTTAAACTGAATGCAAGCTGGTAGTCCATCAAGTGCATCCGCAGCTTTTTAATGATCACAAGTCACAAGAATAACAAGAATACTGCAGGTGGGCAGAGACAAGAGCTAGAGAGGATCAAGTGCAAAGAGTATTCATTCAGCAAGGACAAGTGAGCCCAAGGGGTAGTTCCTATTCAAGTATTAGAATTAAAAGGGTGGGCGAGCGTATAGATGATTTACAAAAGAAACTGTGGAATGTAAAGTATAGAAAAATCTGAAATAGTGTTTTATTTTCTTTAATCTTACTGGAGAAAAAAGAAGTATATTGTATTCTGCTGTTTAATGCTAATGATTTTCATGGAGAAATAGACTTTTTTTCCATTCTGTGGAGTGGAAAAGGAAAATAAGCTGTTTGCATGAGTAGAAATGTTCAGTCTACCACACCTGCTGAAATGTGCTGGAGAGCATGTAGGGGGTGAGCCCAACCGATCTCTGATCTGAGGCGATGTCTGCCAGGAGGCTGTGGAAGCCAGGGCTTTCCCAGAAGACTGGAAGAACACAGATATGAAACCTCACTTTCAAAGGCAGGCAGACCTCTAAAATCACCAATGTGGCAACTGATCCATTCCCTGGATGAAGTTGCAGCACAGACAGCAGTAACTTGTATAAATGTCTAGAGCCAAACTGTGCCGTATCAGTCTAATTTCATTCTGTGATAAACTAAGTGTCAGAGAGATTGAAGGTGAAGGAGTAAATGTGTATCTGAAGTGTTCTGACACAGTAGCTCGTGATATTTTCATGAGCAAACTAATGCTGTAAGGCCTAAGTGTATCAGTTGCCAATAGGTGCTTGGAAAGTTGTGCTCCTACTTGGAGGGTGTTTGAAGGGGAAACTGGAATGCTCAGCCCTGCAGTCTAACGCTCATTAACCAGGTAGACTGAAGTAGTCCCCAGTTTGCTATGAAGAGATTGATACCAGCCCTTCTAGACCCACCCAGGACCATGAACTACTGCTGAGGGTTTTGTGAGGGGGCCTGGAGCTGCTGTGTAGTCCCTGCACTAAAAGTGGAAAAGTGGTCATGCTTTCCTGGAAGTGTCCCTGGAAGAAGAAAATGAATTAAAAAAAAAAAAAAAGTGCATGGTGCCAAGCAGGGAGGACTGCAGGCTTTGGGGGGAATAAATTAGGATTCAGAATCATCTTTACAGATCAGATAAAGTTGAAATCAACTGCATGAAATCTAATAATGGTGAGTGTGAAGTGTCCTGATTAGGACCCGCAAAATGGGAACAGGTGGTTGGGCAGCAGCAAGATTGAGAGGAAACTGGTGCTGATAAGGGAGGGCAAATGGAAAGGGTCAGGGACACAGGCAAAATGGGGCAGATCTGTCCCCGGGAAGCAGTTGTAGCAAAGTTGTGTCTAAGTCACTGTGCAACACGAGTAAGACCTCAACTGGGACATGGTGTCTGATTCTAGATTCTGTGTTATAGCAAAGATATGTGTAAACTCAAACAAGGGTAGCGATGAGACATTTAGAAAGTAAGACCCATGAGGAAACATTGAAAGAAAATGAGGTTATTTAAACTGAAAAAGAGAAGACAGGGTAAGGAGAGGAGAAAGTTGTTATTAAAAGAAGGCTAGTTAATCATTCACTCTGGCTACAAGAGGAAGGGTGTGCAGAAGTGGGATTAATTTGCAGCAGCCAAGGTGCTTGTTGTGTTTCGGTGAGTGCCCTCAGCAGCAGGCTGCCCAGTCCTGCTTTCCTTTGCAGTCTTTGTGGCTGAGCTGTTCTGAAGTGTTTGCTGCCTTGCACTGAAACCCCTTGGCAGAGCGGGGCTGCCCCTGCCAGAGCAACCTCTCTGGTGAGGCTAGTGTGAACCAAAAGGCTGGGAGCCTGTAATAAGGGTCTGTGTTTCTTCCTCCAAACGAGAGAATCCCCTTTACATGTACTGTGCCTGGGTGAGCCCATGAGACTGAGCTCTTTGGAAATCTTGGATGGAGGGACCTACTTTTCAGGAGAGGATGTGGACATCGGTTTGAAGTGCTAGGCCGGCTCTATATTTGCCAGGACACCACCAAGAGAGAAAGTGTGAGCACAGTGACAAGATGCCTTTGTAGTTGCCTTCAGGGTAAGCAGATTTTTTTTTTCCAGTTTTGAGATTTTGCAGTGCTGCTTGATTCCCCCTGAAATCTCACTGCAGATAACCAAAATCTTGCTGGAATCTACTGCTGAATTGCACCACCTTCCCCAGAGAGAGAAAAAAAAAACATGGTGGTTCTGCCTTTCCCATAGCACAAGCTGCATCAGGATCCTCATAAGCAGCAGAGGAGCAAACAAGTGAGGGGAAAGGAAGGCAGCAGAAGGCCTGAGAGAGTCCTCTCTGCTGGACAGAGAGGGCTTGTTCTGCTGTGAGCCTCCGAGCTCTGGAGCAGTCCCTGCTAGGCTGTGCAGGCTGGGTTTGAGCAGCAAGAGCCCATTGCAGGGCTGCGAGGGCAGGATAGCAGTTATCTCAGGATAACGGGGCAAGGGAGAGTGAGGTTCTGCTAAAGGTGTCTCTGGAGAGTAGCACAAGGCTGGGCAGAGCTTTCAAGTAGGAACTGGGGAAGGGAGACTGGGAGTTGCTTGGAAAGTTGCTGGGAGTTATGTCTCTGATGAAAGCTTCAAGCTTTTTTTTTTTTCCCTCTGGTTTTGTGATATTTGGAAGTAGTTCAGCTGTGAAATGATATGCAACTGGGGCAGAAATTCATCCCTATTGTCATAAATCTGGATTAATTGTATATTGCTGCAACAGAGTTACCCTGTTTTGCTTAAGGTTGAGGCAGGAATTCTGGTGCTCTTCCTTCATCACAAATCATTGTTTTCTGGACTGAAGATGGACAGAAGAACTTATATATCATGTTAATTAGCTAGGCAATCTGAGATGGATGTGGAAAAGATAGCAGTTTTGCAGTTCTTACATCAGCCTTGCAGTCGAGGCAGCTGAGTGGGTTGCTTACCTTGTCTGCCCTTGTTCTGTGGGAGGTAGTATCCAGTGTTGGGGGAAGAGTGGCAGCCAGGCACGGTGACTCACCGATTCATAACTTCTTCCTCCTTAGTAAAATCAAGCCTGCGATGCAGGGAGTGCATACAGTGAATCAAATCTTGAGCCTGTGGTGGAACCACATGGCTAATCTTTGCTCGATTCTTTGCTATTCTAATGCTATTCTAATTTCAATTAATGGCTGAAATGTTTTATTTTTGTGCACATCTATCTCAGAAAATGAAGTTGAGACTGCTTGTGTGAAAGCGTTTGTGTCCTGTAGACCATGGGGACAGGGGCAGCTGAGGTTCCCCCAGGGCCATCCCAGGCTGTCTCCGTGCCTGGCACAGTGCCAGCTGTGCGACCTCTGTGCAGGATGTCAGAAGGTCACGGTTCTGCTGCCCTTTGAAGGCAGTGGGTCAGCAATAGTGAGGTAGGAGTTGTGCCAGAGGGAACAGAACGCTAACCATGGGCTGTGCGCTGGTCAATATGGCTCACGTGCCTGTTTGCCTCTCTGCATACCTCTTAGTGTAGTTTTAATAGCCTCTATTACTTACGTGAACATGCTTGGTCCCAAAATGCATTATTGCTACTAGTGCCTCTTACTGGGACTGTTTTGTTTTTGGTAAGCAGGATAAGAACGGCGATGGAGCCAGGGAGCTGAGGGACCTGAAGTCGGATCGCATGAAGGTGCTGCAGGTCAATGTGTGCAGTGACCAGGAAGTGGCTCAAGCTGTGGATTTTGTGAGGAGGAACCTGAAAGAGCCTGAGAAAGGTGTGTGGGAAGCTTGTTTCCCTGAGCCAGTGGGCTCGCTGGTGTGCTCACTGCCCCCTTCCCTGGAGCAGGTGCTGCTCTGACCAGGCCATCCCCAGGCTGTCAGAACCATATTCACAAGCTTGGAGGCCTGGGACAGCATGTGACCGGCTAGTGCAGGACTCAGGTTTGTGGGCAGAACTGGCCTCCTGTTGACCTGTCAGCCATGTGGGAAGAGACCAGGACTCCCTAGAGCTTCCTCCTCCCCACAAGAAATATCAATAAGTGTCAGCAAGTCCAGGAGAACAAGTACTGCCCTTGAGTATCTGAGGGCCATGTGGTGGGGAATGCCTGATCCCCTTCTGATGCTTCTTTGGAGTCTGAGTCCCACAGAGCTTTCTGTGGTGACCCTGCTGCCTAATGAAGTCGGGACCTGGGTTGCTGTCTGTCCACACTAATCCCTGTGCTGGTTCAACCTGTTGCTGTAACTGATTGCTGAGCTGAACTGGAAACCTGGCTCCCCCAAGCCTGGATCATTCTTCAGTCAGATTAAATCCTTGTTTTCAGTTTGCCATGCAACAGTCCAGTGGCAGTGGCCAGAATGGACTCAGCCTAGACCACCTTAGGACACATGCCACCTTAAGGGGTAAGCTCAGCCCAAGAGTATAAGAAGACGGGAGTCCCTTCTTCCTTTCTGGCCATTTTGCCTTGCGTGGGTCTCTGTTCAGCTACCGTGCAGGCTGGGTGGTGAAGGTGTGGTTGTTCCTCTTATGGCATGGGTGAGGCTGCCGTGGGCCTGTCTTTGTTCACAGAAATGTAAAGCTTGTAAGTAACAGTAGCTCTAACCTCATGCAAAGTGTATGAGCACACACCCCTCCTCCTGAAACAAGTACACAAAGTGTAGCCAGGGCCGTTTCCCACACATACTCGCTTTGCATGACTCTTCTTCCTACACAGTAATCCTACCCTCGTCACACATTTTGTAGCTTCTGAAGCTTTTCCTGAAGAACTCAGCAACAGCAGTAGCTCACAGCAGCTGTTTCCCACTGCCTCATAGCTTGCGAGGGAGCAGCAGCTCTGTTACTTCTATAAATGCAAGGTTTGCGAAACCTTGTGCCCAGCAGGGACAGAGAAATTTTACATCCTTGATCAGCAAGTTGGGCCAGTCCCTCCCACTTTGAGCACCTTATGTTCTTGTTATTTGCTGCAGCACTGTGTGCAAACCAGCAAACCCTTCCTTTCAGGAGCGTAAGTGTGACTGGTGCTTGGAACTTTCCAATAATCAGTGCCCAATAAATAGGTGCAGGAAAATACTCTGTATGCAGAGTGAAGTGCCTTGCGTGGGGATACTTGCTGCACACTAAGTGTGGCCCCAAGGAAGCCAGTGCAGAACAGGTCTGACGTTAAACATTCATACCTCTTCTTCGTTTGCTATGTGCATACACCCTTGGAGTCTAAACTTGTTTTGATGGGAGTGGCACTGTTTGCTTTTGATCTTATCCAGTTCCCACTGTGCTGTTCACAGTAAAGAAATAATAATGATAAAGCTCTGCTCTGTGAACACATCACTGTCCTGCAAATGGTCCAGGGACAAGGTAACTGTCAGCACTTTGTACTGTATGTAACATGACCTGATCAGTAGCAATGAAATCCCAAGAAGAACGAACCATTTTAAATTACTTATTCATAAGTATTCCTAAATCTAACCTGTTTACACAAGAAATAGCTGTAGAAAAACTTGGAACCAGTAACTGCTCTACACACTTAATTTCTGACTATCACTGTAGCTGTCTTTGTGGTCTGTGGTAAATCCATGCCAAGTTTACTGTGTGCAGCTTGTTACCTGTGAAATTACATCAATAGATGCCAGTTTCCATGACCCTGTAGAGATTAGAGCCTGCTTTGAAGCAGTGCAGAGGACCCAGTTCAGGCTGAGATGATGTGCCAGCTAGTAGAGCATGGATTTATTTCAGAGAGATCCTGACCCCTCAATGCTGGCAGTGTCAGTAAGTGCAGTAGTGACAGGCAGGGGATGCTGGATGGAAGCAGCAGCACCCAAGTGCAGGATTTAGAAACTGTTTAATAAAAATAGAAGCAAGGGTAGGCAAGAAGAATGTTTTCTTGGCTTTTGCTGCAAGTCACCCCTTAGCTGTTATAATAACAGCCTTTTCGTGGCCTGGCTGGGATTGAGAAATGATAGATATCGGGGAGAACAGAGCTGCAGGCTAATGAAGTGACCTAGGGACAGAGACAGAAATGCAGGGAAAAGGTGGGAGTGGGCTATCACAAAGTAGATGGAAAAAACTGGCCTGGTGGCAGCTGTGAGGAGTGAACAGGAAAATCCATTCTGGCATAGATGGGCAGGAATGGTTAATTTACTGTTGTCCCTGCATGAGGCAGGACCTTCTGCAGACACTTCTACAGTGTTTGGCAGCAGCATTCAGGTAGGACGAACTCCCCTGGGAATGGGGCAGAGGGAGGGCAATAGTGAAAATGGACAAGCAGCCTAGCAAGGGCACATTGGAGTTCTTAAATGCACCAGGAGGATAAATTCCATGGTATGTACTGGATGCTGTGGAAAGCTGCAATTTTGCATGTTCAGATGCTACATGGTTGTTATTTGATGACAAATTTACAGGACAGGTTTACAAACATCAGAGCAGAGTGGTTATGGAGCAGAGGCAGGCCATACAGCTCCCAAACTTGAAGAGTGCTTGATAAACTTATCAGCAGGCTAGCATGACGTGGGCACTTGTGATAGCAATGTCAAAACTCCCTGAAGGCTCCTTCCCAGCCCTGTGTTTGTCTCTTCTTTGTGGTAAGACAGAAAGCACAGGCGCAGCAGCGGGCCTGAGGGCCCAAGTTGTTCCTGGGGCAGTGCTGTTGTGACCCTTTCTACTCCTGGAGCTCCACCTGAGTCCTGCTGCCTTCACTTCTTGTGTCCTGGAGCCCATTTCCTCTCCTTGCCAAGTTTTTATCTTCTGCTCTTTTCTGCAGAAGTGCCCAGTTCTTTGTCAAGGGTTGCTTAGAGCTTAAAGCTGCTTCCCTTTGACTCTCTTCCTTGTTCTACTCCTTAAGCACGTGTTTGTTGGCAGGACTCTGGGGCCTGGTGAACAATGCTGGCGTCTCGACCTTCGGAGAGGTGGAATTCACAAGTTTGGACAAGTACAAGGAAGTGGCAGAGATCAACCTGTGGGGCACCGTGAGAGTGACCAAGGCCTTCCTGCCCCTTGTTCGCAGAGCTAAAGGTACATGTTGAGCAGTGGGGCAAGAGCCACAGCGCTTTTGCAGTGCAACAAACACAAGTGGTTAAAAGCTATGGATCACATTCTACTTTAGGGAGTGCCTAGGCAGCCCAGGGAGGGAGGCTTTGGAATCTGAGGCATGTGAGCAAGGTGGGCAGCAAGGTTCTATGGGCTCTGTTGGGATTCGGTAGAACCACAGGTCGCCCTGGTAGGCAGTCCAGGCAGGACTCTACACAGCAGAGGCTGTCTTAAACATCCCAGGGTCTCAGCAATGTTTGTGCAATGCTGACAGCTACGAACCGGGCCTGTGGGACACCTAGACCTTTAGGACCAGTAATCAGAGGCCAAGCATATGATACCTTAGCCTGCAAAGTGGCACCAGATGTTTATATTGGAGGCATTCCCCTCGTGTTATTCAGTTTGCAGTTGGTTGCTGAGCTGTAGTGATGGAATAAAAGACAGTAACAGAGTCATTTTAGCTGTCTTACAGAAAGACAGTATTATCAAGTCTTTTTTTTTTAATATAAAGAGTGAGGCATGTATAAGCAGAACTCTGAAGGGCTTCTTTATTTAGCATGTGTGGGAGAATGCTGGCACAGCTGTGCTCCATGAGGACAGAAAGGGGTTACACTGAGAGGATTTCTCAGCTGCTATTTCCAGAATGTAAGTACCTGTTAAATAAGCCCCATGGGTAAGTTGCACAAAAGGCAACTTGCCCATCAGGCCAATATGTGGTTCTTATAGTCCCTCTGAACTGCACTTAGAAGGTCTTACATGAGAGAGCAGAGCTTCCCTCATGTTCCTCAGCTAAAATTTCAAGCTCTGAAGGTATGTGTTCCATGGCTCTGAATATCCCCTCTGCAAAAGTAGCTGATGGGATGTAAAGGGCCTGCTGGTAAATGCAGCTGAAACCATAACTGTGGATGGCTTGGTCTTGGTGAAGGACGGCAGCAGCATGAACACTATTGTCGCTGCCACGATCTATCGTGAGCTGCCAGAGCTCTACAGAGGGCTGCCCTGGGCTGATGGCAGAGGCAGGATACCTTGCTTTTCACTGTCCCATCCCATTGCATCTCCTCTCCTTCTGTCCCAGCCACAGAGCAATGTGGGTGCTCCTGGCTGGCCAGATGGGTAAACAAACTGTACTGCTGGTGCTGCAGGTTAAGGGCTCTCTGCACCCAGCTTGGGTGCAGAAGCAGCATAGCTGCACTAGGTACAGAGGCTGCAGCTGAACTGTTGTGCTCACAGAAAAGCTGGGAAGCCCACACGGCATCACAGCCCTGCACCTCCCAGCTTGTAACCCTGTTGCTTGTGAGCTTGACCCCTTCCCCAGCAAGGTGGAGGAGTGGGGCATGCTGACGTAAGAGCACACAGCTAATAGCACCTCCAGATCTGGATACTGCTGTGCTTCAAAGCTAGGAAGAGGAGGGTGTCTTGCATGCTTTATAAATCCTTTTGGACATGGAAGCAGATGTTTGTGTCATCCATGTAGGACACAGACTTGCTTGAATCAAGACATAGGGGATTCTTGAGAGGGGATTTGGGTATCCTTCAGAAGACTCAGGTTCTACAAATTGGCATTGTCCAACAAAACAGCTTCTAATAGGAAATTTTGGCTGGCTCCCCTGCAGCCAGTCCTGGCATCCTAGCTGAGAGCAGCCAGCTGATTTTTCTCTCCTGCTCTTCCCACTGCAGGCCGCGTGGTGAATATCGCAAGCATGTTAGGGCGGATGGCGAGTCCGTCTCGCTCCTGCTATTGCATTTCCAAGTTCGGGGTAGAGGCCTTCTCTGACTGCCTCCGGCAGGAAATGTACCGCTGGGGTGTCAGAGTCATCCTCATCGAGCCCAGTAACTTCGTGGTGGCCACAGGCATCCTGACAGCGGAGGGCATCGAGGCGGAGGCAGAGGTGCTGTGGAACGGGGCTAGCGACGTGGTCCGGGAGGACTACGGCCACGCGTACTTCACTCGCCACGTGGCCCTCATGAAGTCCTTCGTTACTAGCGGCCTGAAGGACATGTCTCTGGTCTTGAATGACATCACTGAGGCGCTCACCTCCGCGCACCCCAACAGTCGCTACAATCCAATGGAGACCTACTGGTGGGTGAGGCTGCAGGCCATGACGCACCTGCCCACAGCACTTGCTGACTGGCTCTATGTTCCCGGCGCCACACTGTGAAGGGGTGGCCTTCAGGCATCCTCCCAGCACTCACACACACGGACTAGAGCTCACTTAGCCACGGCTGTTCTACACTCAGTGTTGATACATCTGTAGGTGCACGTGTTTGCACTTGGGGTTTTGGCTTCGAGTCTTGTATTGTGGGATACAGATCAAGGCATGGTGTTTCTGCCTCCTTGTTCTTGTTTTCCCTGATGCTTTGATTAAAGGTGAAAGGTGTTTTCCTTTTGACAGTGGCGGAAGGTTAACATAATGGGTCTAATATGCTACTGGTGTAATTAGGTCAACAATCTCCCCAGTGATAGATTTGGCTCATTAATGGACTCTTGCTTTTCCTTACAAGGAGAAGCTTGTGAGGACACAGCAGAGCTGTTGCTAAGAGATGTGTCAAAGGGAGAAGCTAAAATGGGAAACGAAAACAGTTTCCATTTGATGGAAAATGGGTCAGTCACAGCCTTCCTTTGTTTTCCTGGTACTGCTAGGAAGATTGGCTGCTCTTTGACTGTCTGCTCTATCTAAGAAAGCAGCAGCATTGCCTCTAAACAGCCTCATTATGTAGGTGTGTGGGTTGGTGAACCATGTCCCTGCAGGGAGGGATTCTTCCTTCCCTGCACTGTGACCAGAGCCAGCAAATCAGCAGCTGCAGAGGGAGCCGCTTTTGTGTTCCCACATGGTATTTTTGGTTTCATGAATGTGAATAGCAGCAGGCACTGTGCAGCCAGTGCAGCGTGGTTATGTGCTCCAGGTGGGTGCTTTAAGTGCCTCCTTTTCCTTTCTTTAATATCACACAATGAAATTTCCATGTCACTCGTGATTGCCTCCTCACAGTTTCCTGACAACTGTGGTTACTGATTGGAGCTGTTTTGCACACTGTATCCCCATGGGTGTCCTGTTGGCCATAACCAGGTTTTGCAATCATTTTACCAAGTACTGGGGCTGCCTGGCTTCGCATCCTGTTTCCCCTTTCCAAGCGGCGGTGGCTGGTGTGGCTGCACACCGACTCCAGGCACTGCTGGCCAGGCTGGGAATCTACCTTCTCATTCTAGGAGATGGGAACTCTAGGAGCAGATTCCCATTCTACTGCTAAACTTTGGTCAGACCTTGTCCTACATGAGATTAAGTGCCTTAAAGCTCTTACCATTTGCTCTTTATTCATCTCAGCTCTAAACTGAAATTGTCTTACCAATATTTTATATGGTGCTATGACTGCTGGGCATCTGGATACAGCTGTGAGTGTTGTGATGCCTGGAGAGAAAAACAGGCTTCCCTTGGAGGTGCTGTGGAGATAGCCTGTATTACAAACAACTCCTGCAAATGCTGGCTGTGCAGTTCTTCTTTATTGCAGATCATCAACACAGGGAGACTGTCTGGAATCCAGGACTCGGAGTGATCCCCCTTTCCCACTGAACTGCAGCTTGTTTGAACAATGTTGTAATCACTTCTGTCCCCTGCACCATAAAATGTGAGTAACATTAAATAGCACTGATTTGCACAGAGAGAAAAATAAACTGAAATTTGTCAAGCACATGTCTGTGTTTCCAATGGTTATTTCTACACTGTTGTTTTATTCAGAATTAATTGGACTCAGATATTAAGGAGTATTAGGTGGGCTCTGCATGTGGTGAGACAGAGTTCAGTGAGAACAACCTGGAGTAGAATGGACAACATGGCCCAGGCTGTGCGGAGGTAGCGCAGCTGCTGTCTGCCATGTACTCACAGATGCCAAAGCCTCTTGTGGGCCCTGAAGTGAAAGATGGTTCACTTGTGCGGCAGCAGGTTAACTCATCACACTTAGCACCAGAAATATGAGTGACCTGAGCTGTTTTGTGCTGGCTGTTTTGGGGCACTGGTGAGTCCAAAGAATTTTGACTGATAAAGGAGGGGATGATAGTCCCATATTTAGGACAAGAATGGAGGAAGAGAGAGTGAGAGAGTTGCTCAGTTCACATGGAGGCAAATGTATGGATTTGCTTGCTGATATCCCATCAGCAAAGGATTTTGAAGCTGACGTCCAAGGTGAGTGCTTAATTCTTCAGTCCAGCTCTTCTCTGCGAGGTTGCTTTGTACTGAGAAGTGCTGAGCACAAGATCCCTCCCCTACATCCTCTGGGAGAATGTTCGGGGGTGAGAGGTGCAGACTGGTGCTGGAAGAGCAAGGATCAAGTGTTTCTGCACAGTATAGGTGTTCGTAAACCCAGGGCAGCAAAGGAAAGTCCAGATGACTGAGCAGGTTCATTCTCATTTTGTATTTCCAGCAGCTGTTCAGTGTTCTGTGAAAATGGGATTTTGATTTTGTGGGGCTGCAGGAGAGAGGTGGGGGAGAGCCCTCTGCAAGAGCAGATCAGCTTTTTTTATATTTATTCATTTTATACGCTGGCCTCTTAATTTGGTTATTTCATGTTTCTTATTTAAAAATAATTGGGTACTTTCCTGTTAAGGGTTTAATAGCTGAATTCAGAATGGTAGGCTAAAAAGATTGTGAGAGTTTAATAACTCATGTTTGTCTTTCTGAAGAAATGGTTGTAGACAAAGCAGTCATCTCAAAAATCTGCTGTATGCATGAGGAAGAACTGACATGTGGAAGAAAAAGGTTTAACTTATTGGAGATTTCATAATGTTTCTTGGAAATCCTGTTATGCAGAGGATTCCAGGATAATCTCTATCTTCTGCTGTTTCAGCTGAACATTCAGCTTCTGCAATGCTGTGGTATTGAACCATAAAAAGAAAAAAGCAAGGTTTATGCCAAGAACTGCTTCCTTCAGATCATGGCACTCCTAGGTTTTTTGACCTCATTACACGCTCATTAATTTGTGTGACCTCAGGTCAGTAGGCGTCTGTGGAAAGTGGCCCTCCGTTTGCTGCAGTTTGCTGTGATTCAGCCACACGCAGCTCTGGGGTTCGCCTGCGTGCGTAGAGAGCTGTGGCTTCTCTCTGTCCTGGTAGGTCCCAGTGTGTCCCTACCTCTTGGCACCTGCATGCTTGACTTAATCTCAACATGAAAATACCGCTGACTGCACATGGGAATTTAGAAGGCAAAATACTTGCTGCAGGTGAAAGGAGTAGAGATGGTCTCTGAAAGCTAACGGAAAGCAGAAGGATAAGCTGCAGAGGAAGTGGTTCGTGTCAGGCAGGTGGTGTTTGCAGAGACAGGAAGACAGACATTGCTATGGAGTTCTCTCCTTGATGGTTTTGCATGTATTTATCTGTACAGTGAACCACACAGACAGTGTTGCTCCCTCCTCTGGGCTTTGAAAGACTTTGCCTCTGTCATGAACGTCTGAAATCCTAGGACTGTTGTTCTCTTGAAGCTGAAGAGCTTCAGCATTTGCAGAGTTGGTCAGTAAGTATACTATGCCGAATAGGAATGTGTAATATATTGGGAAGTACTGCTGTACAGGGGAAAATCAGCATTTGGAGAAGTGTTTCTCTTAGATAATGCTGCCAGAATATTTCCATATACTTCCAAGCAACGGCCAAAGATATCAAAGAGAAATATCAGCACTATCAATTGAAAAAAAAAATGGTGTTAAACATGTCAAAGGGTGATTAGAAAGCTGTTCTAAAAATCTTCGTGACAGGCACAGGAGGACAAAACCGCTGCTGAGGCTCTGCCTTGTACAAGAGGTGCCGGCCCGGCAGCCCTACGGGAGCGGAGGGAGCGGGTGCCTTCGGGAGTGCTGCCCCCTGCTCTGTGGGCAGCACTGCGGGGCGAGTCTGCCCGCGCGGGGACCCAGCTCTGCAGCGCTGCCTTCCTGCGTGTCTTGAAACACGAGTCTCATTTAACATCTCAGAAGCCTGAAGACTTTGGGAATACAGGATGGTTTTATCTCTCCAGCTTGGAGATCCTGACCTGAACACCACGGTGTTTTGTAAATAGAAGTCCTTCTGGCTGCTGTTTTGCAACAACAAAGCTGAGAAGTAAACTGGAAACAAACCCAAACCAACAGCAGCAAGTTTCTCAGCTAGCAATCAGGCACTGTGAGTTGAAAAGACCTGCAAATAGCATGAAAATTTGTGCCTGAGCCAGCTCCACCTCCAGGGGCTGGCCTGGAGCCAGATGCAGTCGGTTTGTTCTCAGCAGTGCTGGTAAAGCCATGGGGACGGAGCCATTTTGTGATCTTACCTTCCTGAACAAGTGACTGGGAAGAGCTGTGTCTTCACCTATAAACAGGGATGTGAAATAAGTTTTGCCCTGTCAGCAGTGTGTTGGGAGACAGAAGGCTGCTTTACAGGCTTGTATGTAGGTCTCCTTCATGCTCCAATCCATGTGCAGTTCCTTCTCTTGCAGTGTCTTAATAAGAATGAACTGACTCTTCAAACCGTTATTTAGATGTAGAGATGGACATGCACTAATTTGTGAGGACACTGCCTGCTGCAGGTGCATGTGCAGTGGGGCTGGCCCGCGGGGTGAGTCGTGTGCCCCAGGGAACATGGAAGTGCTTCTCCAGGAACTACTCGCCAGCCCGCAGCACTGCTCATGGGACACTTATGTTGTGTGGGTTTGTCTTCTGTTGATGAGCAAGAGAGAGCCCAGGAAAGGACAATACATTTAGGCATTAGCAAGTAACACGAGTCATGCTTGAGTGCCTGTTGCTGGGTGTCTTGAAGATGAACTTGTCAAGCCTGGGTTGTCTGTGCTGCTTACGAGGAGCTGGGCAGGCCGCAGGCTGGGCTGGGTGTCCAACACAGCCGCTTCCTTGCTCTGCTCTGGCTGTGTTCTCTCCTTTCGGCACCTCTGGCTTCCACCGGTGCCCCCAGAGCTGGCCTGTGGCATCACAGTGCGTGGTGGTTCCGCAGGGTTCCAGCACCCTCCGCCAGCCGCGCTGCCGGCGGCTCTGCGGCCTCCAGTGTGAGCGGCCGCTCCAGCACACAGGCCGCTCCGCGAGCTGTGGGTTGTTAACTTGCTAGAAGAACCGTGGTTGTCTGTGGATGCTGTAAAGTGCCAAGGAGCAGGTCAGAGAGAGGTGATTAGGGGTCTGGGCCCAGGGAAGACGGGGACTGGAGGAGGTTGCGTGGTTGTGGGGGCACAGCGTGATCTCGCGGTGGGCTCTGCACGTGGGCTTTCTTACTGCTGTTGCCCTCCCTCCCTGCCAGGGACGTGAGCTGAGCGCCGCCCCTGAGGCAAAATGCTCCACCTGATCAGGTCGCGATTGCACCTGGGCTGCAGAGGGCAGCTCTGGGCACGGTGCGCGGCCAAGCCAGCGTGCAGGTACTGTAACTGCATGTGGAGCAAGTGGCCAGGGGGCCGTTCCCTTCCCTCAGGGTGGTTTGCCTCACAACACTGAGCACGTGCGGCAGCAGGGCTCCGCTCCCTCTGTTCCCTCGGGATGTACAGTATGGCCTTTCTCTGCCCTGTTTTGGTCCATCACGTATGGTGGGCAGGATTCTGCTGGTCTCTTTTCTGATCATGCAGATCGTGATCCCTAGCGCAGGAGCGCCTGCTGCCAGGCAGCCTCCAGCCCCAGGGAGTGGACCCTCCAGCGCGGCACGGGCAGCCCCGGGGCTGATGTGGCTCCCGGGATGGTCCCTCGTGCTAGGCACTGTGGCCCTCTCTCTCTGCAGGCTGCCGTGCGCTGCAGCACCCCCGAGGGCAGGATATTCCAGCCATGTGGAGGTGGTAAGTCAGGCGCCAGCGTCTGTCTGCTGGAAAGCCCCCGGGAGCAGCGGCAGGGCTGTCCCATGAGCTGTGTCTGGTGGAGAGAAGTCTGCCTCTCAGGCTGTATCCAGAAGGCTCCCGGCGTGTCCTTGACGCCCGACACGCTGGGAGCAGTGTGTCGTCAGAGCAGCTGACGGGCAATTCTGGGAACAGGAGAGGGCACCTGGGGACACGCGGAACTTTTCCATGGGGACAGCAGGCAGCCCCATCCTCGCCATGTCCCCTGCCTCGTCACGTGCTGCTGGAGCAAGGCCGCTGGCCAGGGCTCTGCAGCTGCTCCCCAGCAGGGCTCCCCATGCTGTCATGCGCCCTGATCTGCAGCGCTGCTGTCTCCTGGCTGCAGGCATCCCCTCTGCCAGGGCAGGCCTTTGCCATGGCCTTGTCCCCACCTCTTTTCTCTTCTAGGAATCCACCTCCTTTGTCAGAAATATCTTCAATGGGCAGCTCATACCCACCACCGTTTTCCCTTTCCCCTCAGGTGGGTCATGTTCAAGCATTCATTGGTGGTGCCGTTTGTTGCTGTGTGTCACTGGCATAAACGGTTGTGCAGTGGACCAGGAGCAGGGCTGGCGTCTGGTTGTGGGTGCATGGCCAGGCTGCCCCAGGGAGCCCGCATGCTGCTGAGGAGAGCAGCTGCCCCTTGGAAATGGGTGAGATGATCCGAACGGCTCCTGGCAGCGGCCCCTGAGGTGGCAGCCAAGGCGTAAGGCAGCTCTCGCCGTGCTGCTGACTCACCATCGAGCACATGTTCTCCCCCCGACTTGGCAAAGTCAAGTGCTGGGTAAGGTAACGAGGCTAAAGGATATCTTGCTAATCAGGCCATCCTCCTCCAGCTCTTACAGAGGAGGAAACGCAGTCCCTGCAAGCCTTGCTGGATCCCTGCACCCGCTTCTTTGAGGTCAGTAGCATCCTCAGGGATCTGAAAATATCCTGGTGCTCAGATACACCTGCACATATACGTGTGCCCATATGTGCACAGTCATGTGTGCACAAATATCTACATGCACATGTGCAGGCACACATGTTCACACACACAGACGTGCACAGCGGCACCTATTGCATACATGTGAATGGCAGCGTGCACGTGAGCACACCTACATGCAAATACACATAAACCCGCGTGCCCTCACGTACCTGAGCATGTGCAGTTGTGCATATTCTTACATGCACAAATTCCTATACAATTCTACATGTATGTGCACATGCACACACATATAAGCACTTCCTTACTGTTGTCCCAGATAACCATAGCACTAGTTTGAGCCTGTGCCAACACGAGTTGAGACACTGGAGTCCTTGTGGCATGTAGTAGTGGAGGGCTTTGTATAAGTTGTCTCCTGAGCCAGAAGGGAAGATAAGGAGAAGGGAGGACTTATGAAGGGAGGACACAGATGCCCCATGACACTCGGGCATTCCTCTGTAGCCCCTCATTGCCACAGGCTGCACTGTTCTGGCACTGCTACTGGTATCAGCCCCTTGCTCATCCTGTCTGGTTCCTTGAAGGAGGTGAACAACCCTGCTGCAAATGAGAAGCTGGAGTCCATTGAGGAGGCTACCTTGGCAGGGCTGAAAGACCTGGGAGCCTTTGGGCTGCAGGTGCCTGTGGAGCTGGGGGGCACTGGACTGAAGAATAGCCAGGTAAGGAGTCTGCTGGCCAGGGCCCTGTGCAGGTGGGGCTGTGTTCTCGCTGTAGAGGGGACAGCAGGTTGGTTACAGGGCTGTGATGGCAGCAGTGGGTCCAGGTCTGCAGCCTAGGGGTTGGAGGCACCTTTTCCCTGATGCCGCAACATCACATTGCTGCTGCTCTGACCCTCCTGTTGCCTGTAGGCAGGCAAGGGCTGCTCTCGGAGCATGCAGGGGTGCTGCATGGCCCGTCCTGAGCAAGCTGTGCCCTCTCCTGCAGTATGCGCGCATAGTGGAGGTGGTGGGACTGCACGACCTCGGCGTGGCCATCACCCTTGGCGCACACCAGTCCATTGGCTTCAAGGGCATCCTGCTCTTTGGGACTCCGGAGCAGAAAGAGAAGTACCTGCCCCAGCTCGCCTCCGGTAGGGCACGTGCTGGACACGGGGGTTGTTCCCTGCTAGGGGCTGCCAGGCAGGGCCTTGTGGCCAGTGACCTGGGCTCACGTGTCCCGCTGGTGCCGATGTGCCCGGCTTCCTCAGCAGAGCCGTCAGTGACGGAGCTGTGGGCGACGTGGGCTTGCAGCGTGGTCAGGCCCCTTGAGGAATGCCCACCATGGGGTCTGTGGTGCTGTGTTGGCTGGGTGCTGCGCTGCCTCCCCTGCGCCCCATCCCCACCACACACCTGCAGTCATTCCTGGGTGCCCGCTGTGCCAGCGGCCACAGCGCAGCCCCAGCGCCAGGCCCAGGGTACGCGGGGCCCCAGCCTGTGCCCAGCTCACTGCTCTCTGCCCGCCACAGGGGAGACCGTAGCTGCCTTCTGCCTCACGGAGCCCAGCAGCGGCTCGGACGCGGCCTCCATCCGCACCGTGGCCGACCTCAGCCCCTGTGGCAGGTTCTACACCCTCAATGGAGAGAAGATCTGGATCAGGTGAGGCTTGGGGCAGGCGCATCCTGGTCCTCAGCTAAGGGTCCTACTCTAGAGTCTAGGCTGGATAGTATCTGCTTCTTTTTGGTGGGCTGTTGTCAGATGTAGAGAGGCTAGTTGTTTTTATTGCTGTTATCCCTCATAAAACATTCACAGAATCATAGAATCGCTAAGGTTGGAAGGGACCTCTACAGATCATCTATTCCAACCCCCCTGCACATGCAGGGTCACTTAGAGCACGTGGCACAGGATTGCGTCCAAGTGGCTTTTCAAGATCTCCAGAGAGGGAGAATCTTGCATGATGCACAAGCAGGCCACGGAATCACAAAATCCATGGAAAAGAAAGGAGAGAACCAATGCAAGGATATGTAGGCTGCACAGAGAAAGTGCTCCCTGTTTTGTTGTCTACTTTGTGTTGCAGTAATGGGGGGATAGCTGAGATCTTCACTGTGTTTGCCAAGACACCAATAAAAGTAGAAACAGGCGAAACGAAAGAACGAATTTCTGCTTTCATCGTGGAGCGAGCATTTGGGGGAGTAACCAGGTAAGCCCAGCTCCTGTATCTGCCCAGCCATTTGTATCACTATCCTGTTCATACTGGAAAATTAAAAAAAAAAAGAAAAAAAAAGAAAAAGTCAATCATAAGCATCACAAAACAATGCTGTTTGGCTCAATTTGTTCTTGTAACTACTGTCAGAATAGCTGCTGGATCTTTGTGTTTCCATAGGCTGAATGACTGTTTTGTGGTAGAACAAAAAATGGCATCAGTGTCTAGCCGTGCCTGTGAAGGCTGCTGAAGATGACTTATAAAGTTCTCTGAACTTCTGTAGCCTTGGGGAGTGAGATGTCCGTGTTGCGGGCAGACATTAACACTGCCAGTTCCTTTCACCCTGGCTGCACTGAAGTTAACCATCACTCAACAAGCACATGCCCCGTGCCCTGGACCTGTGGCGTGTGGGAAGCTCTGCATCGTCCTTTACTGCATACCATAGGGCTGTCCTGACAGCGCGATCATGCTTTCAGTGGGTGCTGATGGTACTTGTCACCTTAGAGGGTGAAATGCTGTGTAAGAAGCTGTTTTCCTGGTGAGACTTTAACCAGAGTTACTAGGACAATCGGTCAGCAGACTGCCAGCACCTCGTGCCCTTGCATTTCTTGCCTGATTTCCAGCTGCTCAGAGGTGCTCAACCATTCTGTGCCCAGCAACCCACATTCCCTAGCTCCTCCTAATGACGTTTAACCCCAGCCCTTGCACACTGCAGCTGTTTGCTCCAAGAAGCATGACTAAAAAGGGAGGAAATAAGGATAGGGAATGCCCCTTGCTAAGGCCACGCTGCTCCACCCCTTCCTGCGGGGAGGAGAGCGGCAGCCCCAGCGTCCCGCTGGAGACACCCAGTGGGTGTTTGGGGTAGGCCTATGCGGCTCCGCTCCTGATGGAGGGCCGGGCAGCTCTTCCCTTGGACGTGGGCACCCCTGGCAGCTGGGTGCTCGCCCGGGCAGGTGCCCAGGCCCTGTGCCCAGCACCTGCGGGGAGCAGAGCCCCTTCGCTCTCCCTCACCTCGAGGAGGACAAGATGCTCCCTCCCACTCGCCCACTGCCACCCTGTCTGTGCGCAGCGGATGGGGCAAGTTACTGGGAGGTGAAGGAGGCTCTTGTCCCCCCTGCCCCACGCTCCCATGTCTGGATGTGCCTTGAGGCAGCCTCCGAGGCTGGGTGAGTTGATGCAGTTGTGCTGAGTAACTGTAAACGCCCTTCTCACTCCCTCTCATCACTACTGGGGACCTCAGTATACCTGTGCAAATGCCGAAATGGTACATTCAAAAAGCCGTGCACAAAATGACCTTGTTTTGTGGCCTTCCAGAGCCTTCTCTCTGTGCTTCCATTCTGTTTTGGTAGTGGCCCTCCAGAGAAGAAGATGGGGATCAAGTGCTCCAATACCGCTGCGGTTCACTTTGACAATGTGAAAGTGCCTGCAGAAAATCTGTTGGGGGGCCTCGGGAAAGGCTTCAAGGTGGCAATGAACATACTGAACAATGGCCGTTTTGGGATGGTATCTGCCCTGGCTGGGACCATGCGAGGAGTGATCGTCCAAGCCGTGAGTTATTCCCGTTTGAAGGCTGGATAGCGCAGTGGTCTGGCGCTGTGCAATGCAGTGGCCTAGAGGCGTGTGGCTGTGCCATCAGGCGGGCGGTGGTCTGCCAGCCCCATCAGTTTTCTTGGGGTCAGCACTGGTGTGGAGATGCTGCTGGCAGCTGCTTTTACTCACATGGGGATTTACTGCCAGGTCCTGTGCGCCCAGGGGAAGCGTTTCTCCATCCTCCTCTCCCAACGGTGCCCTCAGCCTCTGCCCTAAGTCCCAACCTCATGCACCTTCTACATATTTTCTTGCTGCCCATGTTCATTGAAAAGTGAGGCCCTAAGACTCACTTGTCCCTAAGTGACTGTGTCTGTGCCCTATAAAGCTCTTCTTAACCCGATATTCACTACTATGACACTTTTCCATGCTCACATGTGAACTGCCTGGTTCCTTCAAGCTTTGGGGACAGCTGTGGCTACCTGCAGGTGCTATCAGGAGCAGGAACATGGCTTGAGAATACTGCAGGAGGTGGGTATGGCAGCTTGGCACATTCTGGTCCTGCCCCTGCTTCTGGCAGGCTCTCCCTGCCTGCAGGTACTGGTGGGGACCAGGGGCTCCTGTCTGCTCTGTCTGCACACGGGGACTTGTAGACTCCAAATCAGCCCCAGGCTGCCACACTGAGGAAGTTTCCATGACAGTGTTGAAACTGCTCTATTCCGTGGGTAACAAATATTGTGCAAGTATAATTATGGCTGGGCATGTGTGGCCCAGTCACATGACAGTCACAAATGTGTTTGCAGAAACATTTAAGCTAGTGGAATAAAGCATCCATTGTCTCACCTCAAGTCTCTTTACCCTGAAATAGATGCCTGGCTAATATCCCTAGAGAGTGAAGCATAGATAAAAGCATCTTTAACACTATCTAAACCAGTATTTCTGACAAATCGTCTAACTCGTTTGATTCAAACTCACATGAATGGTATCTCTGTGCCATCTCAGAGTGTAACTATGTACTGAAACAAAGTCAGAGCATTGACTACTGAATTTGTTATTTATTTCTTGTTTAATGTAAACTCCACTCTAGGAAACACTCAGGCCTGTGTTTCAATGCGAGGCATGTGTGCCTCGGTGGCCTCAGTGCAGCTATTCATGGGCACAGCCAAACACATCTGCCTGTGTCCTTATGGTCTGCAGGCCGTGTTGAGCTGTGTGATTTGGTCTTTCAGAACAGAGAGGCTTACCTCCCTCACGTATGGTGTGTGGTTAGGGGATTCTCTGGTGGCAGCTGGAAGTGATGGGCTCTCCTAATGGAAGGGTCTGCCAGGGCGTTTCCCAGCCTCAGTTTAACTTGCTGGCTTGGGACTTTGCACCTGATCCACTCCGAAATGCCACCTTTGGTGACCTGAACCAAAAGACAGAACCTTGGGAGTTCTGGCAGAAATCAGAAAAAGCAGCAAGGTGGGATTTGCAGGCTCCAGGAGGGAAAGACCGGGTTGCTTCCAAGCTCTGTTAATGTGACCAGCACAGCACCAGTTAGTGTGGAAATATAGGGACAGCCCTGCAGCTGCCCCCTGATAGAATTCTCTTTTCAGTGACCCCCATGTCTCCTCCTCCTCCCTCTCCCACTCCGGTAACGTGCTCTTGTGTAACGCCAGGCAGACCATGCCGCCAACCGCACGCAGTTTGGAGACAAGATTAGCAACTACGGGGCTATTCAGGAGAAGATTGCCCGGATGGCCATGCTGCACTACGTCACGGAGGTGAGAAGTGCTTCAGCCCCCCGGATGCTCTGCGCGGCCGTGCCATCCCTGGGCGCGCCAGCCTTGTCCTGGGGGCACGGCCTGACCAGCAGCTCTGCCGCAGTCCATGGCCTATGTGCTGAGTGCCAACATGGACATGAAGGTGCCTGACTACCAGCTGGAAGCTGCCATCAGCAAGATTTTTGCTTCGGTGAGTGTTTTCAATGACAACACATTGCATCTCTGCTGACAGGGCCTGAGCACTGCCTTCTGCTGACGCCCCTCAATGGGGAGGGACAAGCCAGGGTATGGCAGTGGCCATTTGCCCCCAGAAAGGATCCTGTCATAGGTTCAGCATCTCTTAGTGCGTGGAATCTCTGAGCGTGTGAGATCTGCAGGGTCCCTGTGTTGGATGTGTGATGCTGAAGGCCGGGGCAGCTCCCTCCTTGACCGGTTGCCTTGCTGTTCCCTGCGTGCGACCCTGGACATCCCGCTGCCCAGGCCTCCAGCCCTGGTGCTGATGGCCATGGCCCAGCTCGGTGGAAATGCAGCCAGAGGCCTTTTTAGCTGTCCCAGGATGACTGCTTGCTGCTGGTAACCCAATGCTAGCCCAGCTTGCCTCACACCTTTGCCTGGCAGTAGTGTAGGCAGCTGGGGTGCAAGGAGAGCAGAGCCTTTGTGGGGAAGGCTCCCAGTGGCTGTAGTCAAGTGTGATGTTCCCATGTTGCTCCTTAGTGTGTTTATCTCTAGGAAGCAGCCTGGCATGTCACAGATGAGGTCATCCAGGTCCTCGGAGGAATGGGATACATGCAGGTAAAGGAAGGTGGGCTGGCAGGGAGGGGAGAGCAAAGAGCACTGGCTGAAGCGCCGTGGTCAGCAGTGCCTGGTGCTTGGTGTTCCTGCCTTGCCATGACCCGGGCAGTGGCAGATGGAACTGTCTGGAACATGCCCCTGTTGCAGGAGGCAGGCATTGAGAAGATCATGAGGGACTTGAGGATCTTCCGAATATTTGAGGGCACTAATGACATCCTCCGGCTGTTTGTGGCATTGACAGGCGTCCAGGTGAGGACCCAAAGTGATCTCTGAGGGTAGCTTTTCCCTCCTGAAAGGCTGCAGGGGCTCCAGCTGCACCCGGGTGCTCCAGGGCAGCACCCTGGGCCTCACTGTGACGGGCGCTGGCTGCGTGGCCATGAGTCCTTGGGTGCCCTGAGCCAGCTGGATGGGCAGAGCTGTGGGTCTGCTCAAGGACAGACCTCAGGGCTGGCAGGAAGCAGTGTCCTGCTGGAGTCTCCCCGACCCTGGCAGCTGGGCCAGGGCCTGAAGGGTGTCCCCAGGGACATTCATGCAGCCCCTGTGAGGAACATTAGACACTCTAGGGACTGAAGTGCCACCCTTGGATCTCCATAGAGAGCCACACTTCCCAGCTCGTGCGTGAAGGGGCCTAAGCCTACCCCCCTGTGCAGCAGTGCTCTGAGGAGGAGGAAGAGGAGGAGGAGGAGGAAGCAGGGGAGTGAGGGCTAGTGGGTATTGAGGGTCTGAAGCCACATCTGGACTTGGTGTCTTATGACTAAGATCATTTCAATAACTTGAAGACCAGCTCTGCACTGCTCACGCAGCAGGATTTGGGAACAGGACCCGAGTTCATTTCACTGGCCATCTCACATGTCCATGCTCCTCTCCATTTTCCTGCTGAGGACTCCTGGGAGCTGATTTCCCTTCCTGAAGGGCTCTGTGCTCAGCTTGCAGACTGTGCTCAGCATTAAGTGCTGTATAAAAGCCCAGGATTATTATCAGCAAGCTGATACTCACCTGTGCCTTTGCAGTGTCAAGCCCTGACAGTGCTACAACATAATGATGTTTGTTGCCCACAGAAGCAGAAAAGTGCTACGTGAACGTGCTGTGCTCACATGTGGGCCAGGCTCCTGGCTACCGTATCTGCACAGCAGCAGGTTGGAATGCCAGCTCTGACCTCTGCTGCCCTACCTTTTTCCTCGGCTTCTGGATCCCACATAATCAGTGTGAAAGCAAAAAACTTTGCAAGGGTTTTTATGAATATGAATTATTCTATTTGCACAGGGGACAACAGCCTAATCTGTTTCTTAATGCAATCGTTTTCTTTTTCAGAGAGTCAAGCTGTTGTTACAAGCACATTATAAATACATATCATGGAGAATATAGGTTGTATAGAATATAGGTTGTATATAGGTCATAGCAAATATGATACAACAGTGTAACTACCCTAATACACTCCTGCACTAAATTGGTTTTAAATAGTCTTACTTGGCCATCCATTTGGCAGACCTGGCAATGCTGTGAGCTGATCATTGCGCCTCCTCCAGGGGAACAGAAAGTCCCTGCACAGCAGGAGCAGCCAGTTTGCTGAGTGGGGATCTTTACAGCCTTTGCAATGTGTTTCAGTATGCTGGAGGCTGCTTAAAGAACCTGCAGAAGCGCCTCATGAGCCCGCTCGGGAATGTGCGCGCTGTCCTTCGAGAAGTGGGGTGGAGAGCGAAGCGGTAAGCGGCGCTGGGGCCCTGCTGTCCTGTGGGCCTGGCTCGGTTGGGGAATGGAAATAGCACTGGGAGGGGAGAGAAGCCGTGTGGGAGCAGAGCTGGAGCTCCCCAAGGTGCAGCGCTAGAGGGAGCTGCTCTGCCGGGGCGGCAGCCTTGGGAGCGCACAGGCTGTGGGTGCTCAGCCGTAGGAGCGGGTGTTGGAGCACAGCACCCACCTCGGCGGCTGCCTGGGCGCTGCTGGCAGCAGGAGCGAGGGGAGGCTGCTCGCATGTGTGCCGTGCTCGGCACCCACTGTGCCCTCTGTGGCTACAGGGCAGCAATGTGGAAAAAATAGTTCGACTTTTGTAGCATAAGGCTGACCTTGGTGCGGGACACTCCTGGGGCATACTGGAGAGCCAGGATGAAGGTCGCTGTCTGAACTCTAGTTTTTTTGGTGAGCGTGTCCACAGGGCCGAAACGCCCTGGGGCCAAAGATTTGTTTCTGGTGCAGATGTGCCTTTGCAGTGAAATTCTCTCAGCAGAGGCTTGTTTTGCTCTCTGTTTGGCACCACTGTTTTTTTTTTTTTTTTTTTCCCTCTCTGTTTCATTTTTCTATTTTCAGAAAAGCAGGGATCTCTTCTGGCTTCTCTCTCCAGGGACTTATTCATTCAGACCTCAACAGCAGCGCAGTCCAGGTAGGAGAGTCTTCCTCAGAGCCGAGCCAGAATTGCTGTTCTTCCTGTACTGCAGGGCTCGTCTCCTGAATAATAACAACATATATTTTTTTAGTTTTACAAGTTCTTAAATCTCTCTTTAGTTTGAATATATAATTGGATAATTTCCAGGGTAGAGAGCTACTTACTAATTGTATATATATGAATCATCTGCACACCTGCACATCTTTTGTGCATTTGCCTTGGACTGAGTTCCCACATCCCACAGGCCATTTCACGCTTCCAGGGTTTGTTTATTTCCTTGGGTGTCACAGCTGTAATTTTACACCATTTTGCATGAACAGGTCTCAAAGCACTTTCTGCCACTCCTAGAAATGGAGGAAAATTCCCCTCTTCCCTCCCTTTTTCTGGCTGTTCTACAAGTTCAGTTTTGTTCTTCTGCTCTCTTTGAAAGGAAACGGGGCTTGGGGCAGATCCTACGAGCTGCAGCTTGTATGTGGAAACAAGCTGCTTGTGCCGCTGTGCTCGAGACCCTCGGCGCTGCCAGGGCTGAGCAGCCCTGTCCTTGGACCTGCTCTGATGCTGGGAGTTTTTTGGCAGGACCCCCAGGCTCAGGGGCATCTTTCTCTGGAACCCGTCCTGACACAGAGATGAATCGTCCAAGATGCTCTTTGCATGGGCAGCTTTTCCTGGTGTCTGCTTTAAACTTGAGCCCCAGAGCTCAGGAGCTGCTGTGCTCTGAAACCAAGGGCTCCTTCTCCCCATTACTGCCTAGAGGACGGTCAGGGTGGTCTGTGGTATCTGCACATCTCGTGTATCTCCTGAGAACACAATATTTGGGCAAAAAAAATGCTAGCAACAAGGAACGACTACGTTACACTCTGGGCAGATTTGTTTCCAAAGCCCCTTGAGCTAGCTGCTGTGGTTAGGAAACCTGCCAGGTGTAACCACTACAGGGATCTTGCCCACGTGTCAAAGTTGGAGTGTCAGTGCCCTAATCCGGCCAAATGGTTCGTGGTTGAAAAGAGCCTTGGGACAGGCGGGGGGTCCTGGGCAGCTGCACCCGGGGGGTTGGATGTGCTGCAGCTGGCCCTGTCCCACAGGCAGAGGCTGTGCCCAGAGTACTGGCTTGTCCACACTGCCTTGGGGCCAGAGAGTTTGGGCAATTTTGAGGCTACCCTCAGTGCAATGTCAAGGTCTGGACCCGGTCTCATCCCTAGGCTGAGATCAAGGCTGCTTCTGGCTGCCTTCCCGCCCTGTGCGAGCTGCTAGGGCCAGGGTGCAGCCTGTCGTGGGCTGCTGGACCCTCCCCTGCGGCCGGTGGGCCCAGTCACAGCTTTCACAGGTCGCTCCCTCTCTCTCTTCCCTTCAAAGCTCACGAAGGCTGTGGACCTGCTGGGGGAGGCCGTGGAGAGCCTCCTGCTGACGCTGGGCACCAGGCTCCCAGGTGGGTGCTGTCCTGGGCTGTTGAAGCCCCGCGGCACCAGCTCTGAGGGCTCTGCCCCACTGACACCAGTGGTGGCAGGCACGAGGGCAATGGCAGAGCCCGCGCCCAGGAGCGCTCTTGCCGCGCACTCACTACAGCCTCTCTTGCCAGATAAGCAGTTCCACCTGAGGCGCGTGGCTGATGCTGCCATAGATATGTACGCCATGGCCGTGGTGCTCTCCAGGTGTGCCAGGGCAGTGGGAGGGAAGGTGCTTTGAGGAAGGAGGACCTCCTTGCCAGGCTGCTGCCTTGGTGGTCTCAAGCCAAAAGAGCTTCTCGGCTCTTCCGCCATTGGAGGCTTCTCCTGGCCCATCTGGGAACTTCCGGGTGCAGCTGGATGTCGTCTGTGGCCGGGCTGGGGTTGGGATGCTGCAGGGTGCAGTGGGATGAGGCAGCAGTTCCCTTGGAGACCAACTCCTAGCCCGGCCCAGGCAGCTATAGCTCCTCTTCTACACTTGTCCCAGCAGCGGGCTTCATGGTGGCTTGGGATGTGCCGTGGGAGGACTCAGCTTTGCCCTAAGGGGTGGATATAGATGGCACACAGGTACTCGGGCAGAGTGGTGCTGCTTTGTTCTAGCTCTCCGCTGGCAGGATTTTATCTGCAGCTCCAACTTTTTCTATCCTTTTTCTATCCTTATTCTATCTTTGCTAGCAGCCCTCACTGCAGTCACCTCCTCTCCTCAGGGCCAGCCGAGCCTTAACTCTGAAGCTGGTGTCTGCAGAACATGAGAAGCTGCTGTGCCAGACGTGGTGCCAGGAGGTAGGCATGGGCATGAGTGGGTTGGGTTGCTCCATTGGCTTTGGCCTGTTGGTGGCTTTATATACTCCATACGTGCCTTGTAGACGGTGCTGCCTTGTCCTACCATACCATTGCACCACCGCACCCTCCATGTGCTGTGCAAGTCCCTCTACTCTTGCATTGCAGCTGCCTCATCATCCAGAAAACACGCAGGAGGCTTCATTCTTGCATGAAATGTTCACAGCGTGTTTAATGCCCCCCTTGCCCCAGTTCTCCCCTGTCTCCTCCTTCCTGTGCTACCACTCCTGCTCCAGCTTCCTGCCCTTTGATGTGGCTCCGCTCCTTTGCTCTAGGGTAGGAACTGCTTAGCAGATGGAGCTGAATTCTCCTCGCTCCACGATTAGGTGCAATTGTAAGGGTCAGGCCTTACCCTTGCTCCAGAGTGCTCAGGGCAGCCTGGCTCGCAAGAACCGTGCAGGACCTGGCTAATGACAGGCAGGACATTGAGCAGAGCCCAGGTCTGTGCCGAGGCTGTGCTAGGGCGACAGGCAGGAGAGTTTTATCTCCTCTACTCTGTGAAGTGCAGAAGTGTTGGTGCTTCCCATCGTGGTCACACAGAGCCCAGAGATGTGCCCCTGAAGAGGGATACCCAGGCCTCGCTCGGGAGCAGGTCTCGGGAGCCAGCTCGGCTGTCAGCTTGGGCCGGCTGTGCCTTAGCAGGGCTCCGGTCTCCCTCAGACCCCGCTCTGGAGGCAGCGCTGTCCCCTGGGGCAGCCTCTCCAAGCGGTGCTGGCAGTAGGATGGGGACCACATGTCAGCAGGAGAGGTCCACGTACTGCAGAGGCCTGGGGGTCCCCTGGCAGCAGCCGGGCGGAGGGGCCCTCTGGCACAGGCTGGGCTGTCTGCACGGGCAGATTTTAGGTGCCCGCACTGAAGGCTGAGCCCTGCCGCCTGCCTTGGATCCTCCTTAGCCGACTGCGCGCGGACAGGGGGCAGCGGTTACATAACTAACGGGTAGCGACGTGTCTGTGCCCAATGCAGGCGTACGAGCGAGTGAAGGCAAATCTGCGAGCTGTGAAGTCGTCCACGTGGAATCAGTCCTGCAGTAACATGAAGCTCATATCGCATGCGGTGGTGCAGAACAAGGGGGTCTACACCACGCACCCCCTCGACATCTGCAGGGATCCTGCCCTGTAGGCAGAGCCCCTGTGACCCTTACCAGGCCCTAATAAATTGCTTTTAGTTTGTTCCCGGTGAGGTTGGTGCTAGCTGGGCAGCTACAGCACAGTGCCCTCGAGAGCCGTCCCCCTCCCCACTCTTGCTGTGGACGAAGGGGTGTCAGCTCTCGCTCTGCTCCCGGTGGAGCAAAGAGCAGTCGCCTGTTCAAAGGGCAGATGCTGCCCCTGCCCCAGGAGAGCTCTGGGTGCAGATGGGCAATGGGGACGTGCATGGGACCGCCTTCACGAGCTGGCGTGCATGTGCGCAGGTGAAATACCGTGCTAGGTTAAGTCTGGTCATTCTGCAAAGCTTCCTCTCCTGGTTCTTCTCCAGCACAGACACGGCTGAGGTCAGGAAGAAAACTGAGCTCTCGGGACTGGGTGGGTGATATGAGGCCGTTTGTACAGCTCAGGTCAGGGCTGGGTCGGGAGTTCTGATTTCTAACCTGTTTCTGTCACCAGAGGTTCAGATGAATGTGGGACTTAACAGAGCTCCTGCAGCCTCCTCTGATGCTATGTGGGAAGCCACTCTACAACTGGGTTCTTCAGGCTCGATGGGTGCAAACACGGTGGCAGCCAACCTGCCCCGACTGCCCCGTGCGGGCTGGATGCCCCATGTGGCACCAGCACCCCAGCGGGATGCGGAGCACGGGGGCTCCCCAGGCTCCTCGCCCTTGACTGCTGCTGCCGGGTGGGCTGGTGAGCAGGGGTGGCCGTGGGGCTCGTAGCATCGTCCCCAGGACCCAGTGAGGCTCTGCAAGAGGAGCAGGACTGGAGCCGTTGGGGGAGTTCAGACGTCACCTGCACGGTTAGGGGCTCAAGGCATGTTTGTGCACATACAAGGAGGCTGTGGAGCGCAGCATGTAAAAGCATGGAAAGAGCAAAAGCCTGAACAGAGATCGGATTAAAAGAAAAATGTAATTAAACACACAGAGCATCCTCTGTTACTCAAGTCTCCTTGCATAACTTATGGGGCTGGCTGTTTTCACAGGTGACTGCACTGCTGTCACATTCGTTTGCTGGGCACCTGTTGGAAGAGCTGTCAGGTCAGCTCAGCGTTAATTGCACAGGCATCTTTCACTTGTAATGAGATTTAAAAATCTATAAGAAAAAGTGCCAAAAGTTCTTGCTGCTCCTAAGCCAAGCCAGTGATGCTGCCTGCTATTTAATGCTCCCTGTGCGCTCCAGCTGCTCTTAGTGTGGGTGAACCACTGGTTCAAGATGTGCACTGAGGAAGCCCCATGCAGGTGCTGCTGGCCATTGTTTGTAACTATTCCAAAGGCCACCTAAAATCCAAACCAAACTCCTGCTTCGAGTGCATTCCCTGCCCACCCCAGTCAGGAGGGGAAAATTCCACGTGTCACCATGGATGCCCTGTGCCCTAGATGGCCACAGAGCCTCCCGATGCTGCACAGTGCTGCTGTTGGTGCCTGGGAGTCCCGCACTGTGTCCCCAGGGCCACACAGCTGCCCGGGCGGCATCGGACTGGGCTGGCTCTCTGCCACAGGGGAGGTGCCTGTTGTCCCTGGGCAGCGCTTGGGCTTCTGCAACAAGGGCTGCTGCTGTCCCCAGCCCCTGCAGTAGCGCTGGCTGCAGGAACATGGGGCTTTCATGGGCGCGACGGGGCCGCGCAGAGCAGCCGCAGGGGTCTGCATGGCCGCTCAGATGAGCGACCAAACGGCAGTGGCTTCGCACCCGCTGCGGCTGGCGGCTGCCCGATCCTCGCGGTACCGCCACGTGTCTCGGGGCGAGGAGTGGCTTGTGCGAGCGCTGTAGAAGGAGGATCCCGGCGCACTCATAAAAGCAGGAGGCGCTGAGCTGGTGGGACAGTCGTTCCGCAGCCCTGCGCCTCCACGGCCGAGCCCAGCGCCGGGGACGCTCCTCACCTCAGGTACGCTTCCGAGTTAAGAGGCGTTCGTACTAAACGGGCGCTGCCTTCGCGCTTTTGGAGGAAGACGTGTCCCATGGTGGGAGAGGGATGAGGCTTTGCTGTCGAGCATGGGGCAAATGCAAGTGCTGCTCGTGCAGAGGTGCTTCGGGGCAGAGGATCGCAGAGCAGCCCTGGGCAGTGGGTCCTGTCCTGTCCCAAGCGGGTGCCACGGCGTGAGGCAGCCTCGCGACTCATCCCTCTGCTGGTAGAGTAGAGCCCCTTTACCTTTAGGTTTTCCTCCAGTGTTTTACAGCACACGTCCTGCCCTGCCCTTGCCTCAGCTACTGGGAGTGCAGCTGCTTCGGAGGTGCTTGAGATCCCGCGTCTCGCCGGGTGCCGGCTCTGCGCGCTGGCTGCACTGGCCGTCTCGTGGTGCTGCCGGGTCGCCTGGCTTGTGCTCTTAGGGCAACCGGCGGTGCCCACTGCTTGTTGTGCTAGTGCGTACCTGGAGCAGTGCCTTCAGCAGAGCGAGTAACGTGGCTGTTCCCCTCTCTGCTCCATGTTCCTTTTCTCCCTTTCTGTGTCCTTTGATGGGCAGGAGTGGCAGAAGATACATTTTTCCCACATCACACCAAGCTTTGTTCTAGGGAGGCCCCAAATTTTAATATTTTCTTCCTTTCCAAGTCTGTTGTACTGTTTGCATCCAGGCACAACCATGCTGAGGACAGCAGTGCTGCTCCCGCTGCTGCTCGGTCTCGTCTGCTTCGGAAAAGGGCAGACGTTTCACATGGGACCGTGTCCAGACCCACCAGTCCAAGAAAACTTTGATATGACCAAGGTGTGAAGAGGTTTCTGAAACCCCCTGTCGGGCAGCAAACGAGGCTATTGTGATACATGCGCAGAGATGAATTGTGCTGGGGCACAGGGTGGGTATGAGGGGTCTTGAAGCGTAAGGGCAGTGGCCACGCACTGTACAAATGACCCACAGCCCACGAGGCTGGAGGTTTGAGCCCACAGCGCCCGCGCGGCCCCACACACCCCCCTGAGACTCGTGGGCCCAGGTGAGGGCGGTCGCTGGCCACCGCTCGCCTGCTCCTGCGATCAGAGCAGGTCAGCCCGTGTCACCAATGCAGCCAGGCTGCTCTGCACACTCACCGATCCCCTTGCGCTGAGGGCTTCTCTCTGCACTTTTGTTTATCAGTACGCTGGAAAATGGTATGAGATAGAAAAGCTGCCATCGAATTTCGAGAAAGGAAGATGCATCCAGGCAAACTACCTGCAGGATGAGAACGGGAAGCTTAAAGTGATCAACAAGGAGCTGCAGTAAGTGTTAAATAATCCGGGTCTCGCTCACTGACTATTTTCTGTCCTTGGTGGATGGGGAGCCATATGTCCCTGTTGCATGGGGCTAGGAGCCACTCACGAGGTGGCAGCCACCCCTGCGTGCCACTTGGTGCTGAGAGGTGCCCCTGCCCTGCGCTGCTCTCTTGCACAGAGTAAAAGTGCCCAAAGAACCTGATGAAAAGCAAAACAAAGTACAAGGACCATTTTTAATTGAGCAAATATTTGACAATCTGTTCTTTGCAGCCTTTGCCTCCTTCTGGTAGTGGCTGCTGTGCAAGGGTAGCAGCATTTGCTGCCAGGCTGGAGCAAGGAGCTGAGTGAATGCTCCAATTGTCTCTTTGCTATTCTCACTTGCTGGCAGTCACACTGAGCCCCCTGGCTTTCTGCATGGAGGGCTGTGGATGTCATTTTATTTGGGTCCATCAGTAGCTTTGCCTTCCCTGGGGGGTGCTGCAAGCGGCAGAATGAATGAGGGCAGTGAGCACAGAGGCGCTGCTGTCCCCCGCGCTCCCTGGCATGTCCTGGCCACATTGTTCTGCCTGCAACAACAGCGCTGCCACCCGCTCTTTGTGCTGCGCGGGGCAGCGCTGCAGCCGCTTGGCCCCGTCTCTGCATCCTGCGCTGGCACAACAACTGCCCCTATGGAGTAACAGGGGACAGGACTCTGCAGCCACAGCCACACGGGGGTTCCTGGTGACACCAATTTGCTCCTGTCTCCTTGGGTGCTCCTGTGTCCAGCATTTTCACTAGCGTTGCCTGGGATGTGTGCCTGCAGAGAGGTGCCTTGGGTGCTGGGGCAGCTTAACCTGCAGCAGCATCTGTCCCCCATGCGCTGAGCGGGATGGGTCTCAGCCACCCCTTGGTAGATGAACATCTCAGGAGGGATAATTTCCTAGGCATAAAAACTTAAATGCAACTTCAAACCTATCCTAGTTTTATTTCTCTCCTTGTCATTCTCTCCTTAGGTCTAATGGCAAATTTAAAGAAATTGAAGGAGAAATCACATACATGGATGCAAAGGAGCCAGCCAAGATGGGCATCAGCTTTAACTGGTGTAAGTGTGCAGCTCTCACTGGTGTGAGTGTGCAGCTCTTGCTGATGTAAATGTTGCTTTCACTGGTGAGTGTTGCCTGGAGCTGCTCGCATGGCCGGTGTGGACTGCTGGCAGCCACAGGCTGCATGCAGGGCCATAAAACAAGAAACCGCAGTGTTATCAGAAGTGTGAAACTCACAAAGCAGGAGGTGACCCTGCCCTGGGGCTTCGCCGCAGCACGGTGGCACCGCGGGCTGGGCAGCGGGCTGGCAGCGGCGCGGGCGGGCGGCAGCTGCTGCTGCTCACAGTCTGCAGCAGGAGCCTGGGCAGAGCAGAGCAGAGCAGAGCGCTGCCGGGGCTGCTCCCCGCGCCAGGGAGGTGAGCGGCGCTGCCGGCGCTGCCCGGTTGCGGCTGGGGAAGCCAGGGCTGGCAGTGCGGGAGGCAGCCTGGTGGCCCCAGCACAGCCCTTGCTGCCCCTGCTCAGCCCCAACAACGCGTTCCTGTAGCTTTTGTGGCACCTGCCCGCAGCAGGACATTTCAGGCAAGTTACACAGCTCCGTCCTCTGCCCACAGCAATGCTTGGAAAAGTGAAAGTTGGTCCCTCCCTTGCACTTCTTTTATTTCTTACTTTCTCACACCTTTTTCCTCAGTTGTTTGGGGCACTAGAGGAGTTATCTGGGGAGGAGTTATTTGGGGAAGCAGCGGGGCACGTGCACAGACACTGCTGTCCCCTGCAGGCCAGCATCCTCCTGGCCACAATCCCTGGGGAGCCCTGTCTGGCATTCCCGAATGGACCAGGCATAGATCCCTGTGCACGTCACCCCCTTCTGCTTTCTGCCTCATGGTCTGAGGCTGGAGGGGCTGACCCGCACAGGAGCAGATGCTTCAGGCACAGCAGCCTGACTGGGAAGGGCACTTGCCCTGGTGCCGGTACCAGCGGGATCAGCCAGTGCCACTGATGGCTCCGTGCAGCTCCGAGTCCCTCTGGCCAGAGCAAGGAGCCCTGATGTGTTTTCTCACATTCCAGCTCCCTGCTCTGGGACATCTCTCCCCTGGGCACGTGGCCTCAGCAATCTGACACGGAGTTGTCAGAGCTGGTCGCCCACGGCCCTTAACAATGTTCCTCTCCCTCCTAGTCACACCTTCCGCCCCGTACTGGGTCATCTCCACCGACTACGAGAACTACTCGCTGGTTTACTCCTGCACTAACATTATCTGGCTCTTCCACGTCAACTACGCCTGGATTATGTCAAGAGCTCCTGAGATGCACCCAGAAACCGTGACCAACCTGAAGAGCCTTCTCCAGTCCTACAAGATCGACACCGACAGAATGATACCCACGGACCAGCTTAACTGCCCTCCTGAGATGTAACTGCGACAGCTCCACGCCAGCTACAAACTCTCCTGCTTTCCTTAGGCTCTTCTTCTGTAGCGCCATAGCCCCCCTGACCACTATGCTCTCTGCTGCTCTTCCTCCCTTCTGTCTCACTCTGACTTTTGCAGAGGAACTGACGGATTCAAAGCTAAGGGGTGAAGAAAAGAAATCCTGAGGTGCAGGTGTGAAGCTCGGCTGCTGCTGCGAATCCTCGAGCGTGCGGCTGCAGGGGCATGAGATGTGAGGCACCGGCGTTGGCCCTGCGGGAGGGCCTCTCACCGTGCACCCAGGGGCTGCTGCCTCCCCTGGTTCTGGGGATGTTTCTGGGCCTCTTAGGCTGCGCAGTGGCTGCGCTGCCCCCCGGCACTGCCCCCGGCTGCCACGGCGGGACACTGGCGTCTCTCCCGCAGTCGAGGGATCGCCGCGGGGCCTCTGACCGTGTGTCCTGCTGCCGGGATGTAGGGATGTGTTCCTGCCAAGCCGAAATCCCCTCGCTAAAATCCACATCTGGCCATTTGCGTGTGAAGTCTGAGAAACCTAAAAATGTCCAGAAATTCATTACTGCTCCATCCCCCTGTGCCTCTAAGTGTCCCCTCCTGCCTCGGGCAAGGCTGGTGCTGCACCGCCGAAGGCTCCGCTCCGAGTGCTGCCGGCGGGCAGAGAGCTGGGTCCGCTGCCCTGTCCCATGCGCACAGGGTGGGCAAGGGCACCGTGCAGCATCGCCCAAGGCTTCCCCCCATCCTGTCACCGTCTCTGCCCCGCGCCGCTCACCACGAGGGGCCCTGGCAGCACTGCCACCACCTGCGCGGCTGCTCACCGGGCGCCCCTACAACTCTGCTGCTTCAGTAGCACCTATGCGACTCATTAAAAATGAAACCAAAGAGCTGCTTCCAGGCTTTGTGGCTTCCCAGGCCCGCGGTGCCTCATGGCAGCCAGTACCGGCCCTTCCCCAGCGTGCGGGGCAGAGCCCGGCTCCTCCAGCCGCCCGCAGCGCCGCCGTCTGCCCCCTGCCCAGAGACCGCGCGGAGGACGAGGCTGGAGCCATGTGCGGTTTTGCAGAGCGGAGGGGAGGGCAGCGGGGCACTCGGTGACCTGCTCAGGGTCCCTAGAGGTACCGGGAACTGCAGCCCCAAGGCCGCCAGCGGCTCTGTGCTCGCTCTGGCTGGCAGCGCCCTTCACTCATTTTTTACTGACATAAAGAAACCACGATGAGCATGTGTAACGCGTTATGAACTGCACAGACTCCCAAAGAGGGCACAGGGAGAGGCTGCAGGGGGACAGGGCAGCCTGTGCGTCGGCTCGCTGCCCCGCCGCGCCGTCTGCACGCGCCGTTCCCGCCGCGCCGCTGCTGGCTGCGCTCTGGCTGCCCGCGACTCCCGGCGCCGCGTCTCCCTCTGCTGCAGCCCGGCGGCACCGCAGCGCCGTCCCCAGCGCCGGGACACGCAGCTCCCGCGTTCCGCGGCCTCGGGGCGCCTTTGCATCACGGGAGGCCCCGCGAGCGCTGCGCAGCCCGCGGCGCTTCTCGGTGCCGCACTCTCACGCTAAAACTCCGAGTGTTTTTGCTGCTCCGGGTGGGGGGCACGGCCGTGGGGCCACGGGCGCGCAGGGAGCAGCACCCACGCAAGAGCCGTCTGTGTGTGTGTGTGTGTGTGTGTGTGTGTGTGCGCGCAAGGGCCCCGCAGGCTGCGCAGCCCCACGCACGTCCCGCAGCCCCAAGACCCGCGCACGCGTAACCCGGGAGCACGCGGCTCGCCACCGGGCATGGGCGGTCGCGCAGGCGCACAGCGGCGGGGCGGGCGGGCGGGCGGGCTGCTGCGCGCTCCGCCGGCCGCGCGGTGGCGCCGTGGCGCCGTG
>JAUBNY010000054.1:651697-665987 GCA_032275445.1 Crypturellus soui | reverse complement strand
TCGGGCGCGACGGGGCGCGGGCCCATCAAGGGCATCCTGAAGAAGGGCGGCGGCGCGCTCTCGGTGGGCGGCCCCGGGGCGCGGCGGCCCAGCCCGGCCCGCGACGAGGACGAGCACGGGTGAGGCCCACGCCCGGGCCGAGGGGGCGGCCGCAGCGGGCCTCGCTCCCTCGGGCGGGCAGGAGGGGTTGCGCGGACGGCTCGGTGCCCGGGGAGGCCCCGCCGAGCCCCGTGCGGTGCTTGGGGAGGAGGAGCGGGAGCCTCGGGCAGGTCCCGCCGAGCTCCGGCCAGCAGCAGGCTGCGCGGGGGCGGGTCTGCCGGATCAGCTGCCCGCGAGCCGCGCTGCGCGCTGGGACCCTCGTGTTTGTGCTGCCTGCAGCTGCCCGCGAGGAAATTCCCTGCGTGGGAGGTCTGGCAGCGCGGGGAGGCCCTGGCTCTGGCCGTGGGAGGGCAAGATTGAAAGCGCGGGTCTGTGCAAGGAGGACCGGGGACGACGGGGGCTGCACCTGTGACACGGCCGCAGGATGGGGGACAGAATCACTCTGGTCGTGACTGTGCTGCCGAGAACATGATCTGGCTGCGCAGCATAGCCAGTGCGGCAGCTGAAAGGGCTACCGAGGCTCTGGGCTGCTCGTGGCCGCCAGCAGGAGTAAAGTTACTCAAAAGTTCTTTTCCAAAAGAGCATTCCACAAAAGGAAAGGTTTTGCAGTTGCTAGCAAGACAAGATATGGTTGGGAAAGTGTATATTGCTATAGGAGACCTTAGCTGCTTCAGGGTAGTCTGTGGGGGGAAGAGTTCCACGGGATTGAAACATAAGGGAGATTGGTGCTTAGTTCTCCAAGATTTGTCTCCAAAGATCTGTGAATTGAGCTCTCATTGGTGAAGCGACTTATATTTTTAATGATGCAAAATCTTGGTTTCATTGTAACACTTGAAGTTAGTCCAAATATAAAAGAGGCGGTCTTTAGCCAGCCAGCAGGCGAGTAGCTGCCCTTGACCAGTAAAAATTCCAGCCTTGGTCCTGACGTTACACAGCGTGTGCTGTGCTGCCTCGCGCTGCTCCAGGGTGCTGGCCTGACCGTGCTTAGACCTGAACTCCCTCTTGATGAACCTGCTCTTGGCAGGTTCCTCGTGTGGGACCTCACTCAGTTTGCATGCAAATTTAGCTCATTTTGGTAGTGTTCCTTTTCTGCTTGGCCTAGTTCAGTCACGGATATAGTTCCTACCTGGCAGAGTTGGGACTGAAAGTTTTGCGTTTGTCGGCTGCCTGTACTGAAAGCTCCTGCTTTCCAGGGAGAAGTTAATGCAGCTGAAGGAATGAGAGGGTGTTTTTGAAGGAGGTGAACGTTAGTGTCAATATGTTACATGAATGTTATCTTTATGTTTTCCAGTTCTAATACGATGTAATGTGAGGTGTTTACTGTCGCACCTAACCACAACCTGAGGGCTGGTAGTGGCCACCTGTCGTATAGTCCCTCTGTGCCATCTTGTAGAATGAGCATAAGTTAGAGCACAAACTAATGAGCTGCGCGCACTGTGTAGCTGGTTACAGCACACAATAATTTCTTGGGATGCAGTTAAATGGGCAGGAATCCCGTTCCTATTTCCTGTTTAACAGTGCCAGTTAGTAAATGTGTTATTAGATAAATTCAGAAACTGCCTTGCAAGCTGAAGGATATTGGCTAAAGCTGGCAGATTGCATTGGAAGCTTTCCTGGAAAGGTCAGTAGAGGTTTTTCAAAGCTAGCTTGTGTGCAGATGTTATTTTTGGTTGCCAGCTCTGGAAGCTTGATTAAATCTGTGTTATTTCTGACTGTAGCAAAATCATTATTTAAAAGAAGATCACAGCTGCACTATTTGTCATTCTTTTAAAGATTAAAAATCAGCTTAGAAACTAAAGCATCTGTTTGCTATGGACACTTCTATCAGCAGCCCCTATTTAGTCCTAATACTGAAGTTTACAGCAGCAGGTGAAGGAGCTCATTCTGTCAGCAGTCTTCTCTTGAAACACTGTGTTCAGTAGAACTCCTGTGCTTACGTCATTGTTGACCTACACTGTTGCTAGTGGTGGTTAAAATCTTTGGAAAACTTCTTTAATGCAGGCAAAATGCAGGCAAGATGCAGGAGCAAAGCCTGGGACACTGGGACATGACTGCAGTGGCACCCTGAGAGCCAGCATTGTTCAGTGGCAGTCCCGTTGGTGGCATGGTTAGTGTGATCGACTCCAGTGATGAGTTGCGCCCTGGGGCTGCACCTGACTCCGAGCAGTTTGGCAGAGCAGCCCCCTGGGGCAGCAGAGATCGGGCCGCTGCAGTGGGAGTGAGTGGGGTGCTACTTAGCAGGGGCTTGCCAAGACGTGATCCCCAAATAGGCACTTAAATATTTACAGCCCACACCACAGCAGAGCACTTCTGTCACGCTTAATCTTTCTTGATAAAATCAGATTTGAAAAATGAAAGTTCATATTTCTCTATCTGAAGCAATGTCAGGAAGCATTTTCCTGGGATGATTCTAAGCTTGTATCATTAATTTTATGCTGCTCTGGCATGCCTAAGCATGCTAAATTAGAGACAATCAAGGAAGGTGTGGGTTTTTTAGAGCGGTTAGTCACCCTCATGTGAAGACTTTTTATACTGAGGGGTGAAATGACGGGTTTATCACTAATGATAATCCTATCTGAATTTTTAACTTTTTTTTTGGGGGGGGATTTGTTCCACAGCCAAAGCTTTTAATGCTGGTATGTAAGTTAAAAGAAATAAATGTTAAAATCCAAACCACTAAAATCTTCAATCTTGTATTTATAGTTCCTGTTACAGTCTGTAAAGTGTCTAATTTCAAGCCTGGTGTGTGCCAGAAAGATTTCTAAGGTTGCCAGGTTTCTAAGGGTGCTATTGTTGCTAAGTATTGAGCGGCAAATGCAGCAGATAAAGCAGTTTCCTTCCCTGTGTGTCGTTGCTTTAACAAATGCTGCTGTTAGGGCTGATGGAGTTGCCAAGGTTCGTGCTAGCTCTGTGACAGTGAAGATACCAGGCCAAGTTAGCCCAGTGCAAAGGGAAAAGAGAAGCAAGATGCTGATGAGGATATATTTCAATGTCGTTGTTAGTTCTTGATGGCAAGTATACTTCTCTCATCTGGGCCATTGCCATCTAGGGTGCTTTTCCCAGCACTGAGGTGTCTGGGAATTGTTCTTGCTGCTAATGGGCAGGAGTTGGTCTTGCTCCTTCCCCCTGTGCTGCAGGAAGAGAGCCCAGGCCTGTGCTCCAGCGCGCTGTTCTGCACGATGGAGGTGAATTGTCCCCCTAGGACAACCAGAGCAGTTAGTTACCTGCCATTGCTCATCCCATGTGTAACGGCCTGATTCCGAGCTCCGGAAAAAGTATACACAGAATTTGCTCAGGATCTTTTTTTCAGGGTACAGCTTAGATTGCTTGAACCGAGCCATGTAGCGTCGTTAGAGCATGTTGAGTATGGGAAGACTTTCCTTGTGCTGCGACCCGCACATCACCTGGAGAAGAAGCAAGGTCAAGTTTTAGTTGGAATTGCAAGAACGAAGACTAATTTGGGGCTTTTGTAAGTCAGGTGCACTTCAAGTTCAGTCTCAGAGCTTGCTGCAATATATGAAACAAGATTCTGAGTTCACAGCTACTTCTGTCCCTCCTTGTCCGAGGATTTTTTTTAGGTCCCTATTCTCCTATTCCCTTATTTAGGTCATTAGACTCCTGATTCCTGGTTACCGTTGTCTGATATTTTTCTCCAGACTGGGCTAGAAATTCTAGTCTGTCTTTGGTTTGAGAACTATATATATTTTTTTAATGTGGAGGCACCAGCAGGTACCCATGTTTGCTCTGTGCCTGCTGCTTCCCTAGCACAGACAATGATGCTTGTCAGATTCTGCCATGAATCAGTTCAGGAATCTAAAACTGGCAGAAAAAGTATTAAAAAACATCAATCTTAAAAAATAAATATATTTTGGGGAGGGTGAGGAGACAGGTTGCTTGCTGCAGTGTTTCACTTGCTCTTTTGCTTATGTAGTCAGGCAGTGAACAAATTCAGGAGTTCAGCTGAACAGAAACCCTTTTAAGTTAGTTTCCTGGTGCAGAGCGGGGCAAGGAGATCAGGTCACACGGTGAGGCAGAAGTCTTGACCTGTGTCTCCTGTGAAGCTGCGCTCTGAGGTGAGTGCAGTGAACACAAAAGCCTGTGTTTCTCCTGCTCGTCTTATTCCTCCTTAAATAAATGCTCCCTCTATATAGGGACTGTGTACTGCTGTTCTGCTGCTGTGAGTGTTGGATATTCTCAGGTACTCTACATGGAACCGCATCATCATCCTCTGTTAGTCGCAGATGAACTTTGAGTAGACGTTTGATCAGTGGGTTTAAATGCCCAAGTGAGTGATATGAGTGGTTGGTATTTCTAGACCTAGAGTTCTTGCTTTGTCATTCACAAGCTTGTGACTCCCCAGCCTGCCAAACGTGTCAGAGCAAACAATCTGGCTAACATTTTGTCCATTCAGATTATAATCCTTGTGCTGCAAATTGAACAAAATGGTTAAATAGATGTGACACCACAAATAGGAGGGTTTGTGTGGATTAGCAGGTGATAAGGTGATGGAGCTCACTTATTTGTATGCAATTATAGATTATAGACTTGTTATATATAGAATTCATCGTAAACTCCACTTTATTTTTTTTCTTTAACGATTTTCTTTTGTGTTGTATGTGGTGCTTTCCATAAACATAGAGTCTAGTTTATATATAGAATTCTGTTTGATCAGTGCCTGTTTTACAGATAGTGTGCTGCTCATAAGGACCTGTGTTGCTGAGATTAAATCTTTTCTAAACCAGTAATTTGTTATTAGAACTGTGTGTGTCTAAGTAAGCGTGGTTAGTTGGTTTAACCAAAAAAACACCACTAAATATAAAACCCTGTTATATTTTCTTCATTAAATCATAGTTCACAACATTTCAAGCATAAATTAACAGATAAACTAATATTAAATGGTGGAATTAGTTTAAGATTCTAAAGTTAGGTTTTAAGGATTAGTCTAAGAGAAGGACTACGGTAATTGCTTGCTTTGCAGCTTGCATATTTTGTTGGTCTGGGGAATTTTTGCTTCTGTATATATACATAAAATGTATGAACATATATGTGAAATGATACGTTCTGTAATTAGGAAAGTCTAAATAATGCATGACTGCTGGTGGGTCTCTATGTAAGGTATGAAACTCCTGTGGCTTAGTTACAGCAGTCGGTCTCATTTTGTGATCCCAGTTCACGGTGACAAAAGCAGTATTAAAGTTCAGCAGTTGAGAGGCCCTTGTTTTCCTGCGGTGAGTTATTTGTTGCTCAAACCTGTTCGTGCGGCAGTTGTGCTAATAATCCTAGCAGCTGCCTGAGCAGAGGCCAGGGCAAGTTACTTGGTTTTGTCAGGGCGTAGTGGGCTGTAGGAAGAGGAAGAATAACTTGCTAGTGACACATAATAGAAGCAGGTGGTTACTGGGAGCATGACTGAACAGGACTGATAGTCTATTAGGATGGGAGGGGAAATATATATCTGTGTGTGTGTGTGTTTGTGTATGAATGTATTTATAACGCCATAAATTGCACTCATAATTTGCTGTGATTGGGTGTTTAATCACATTTATGCTTTGAACATGCCTGTTATCACAGCAATATTCTGCTTTTTTAGAGTATAATAAAAGGCAATAGATGTTCTAAATGTTCCTTTTGTTTTCTGGTCAAACTGCAGAAAAGATTTTTGGAGTGTGAGAAAATTAACTTGCATTTCTGATTTCAGTAAAAAATCTCAGAAGTGGGATGAAATGAACATCATAGCTACGTACCATCCAGCAGGCAAAGATTATGGCTTGATGAAAATAGATGAGCCAAGTACTCCTTATCACAGGTATGCTTGAAAAAACAGCTGTTCTAAACAACTTTAATCTTTGATGCTAGACAATATAGTAGTAGGCTTGTAGTGACCGTGGCCTTCTGGATGATGCAATAGTTATTAAAATTATAGCTGTTTCACTGTGCAGTCCTACTGGATATATGCAGCATATTTGACTTAAGGTTGCTAAATACAGGCTTACATTTATTATTGATCACTACTGCCAGAAAGGTAAGTGAATTTTGTAAGGTCTGTGTGTATTAGGTTTTAGATATTAACAGCTAAATAAGCCTAAATTGCATTGGTTTTTGGTTTATAACTTTCACTTACATGAACATATAAAAAGCTGTCATTTACATAAATATTTAGATTAGATTTAGAAAACTCTTGAAATAATAATGAAGTCTCTTAAAACAACCAAACCTTACAAAACTCAAAAATATCAGTTAAATTTTGAGCAGCAAGTTACTGATTAAGGCTACTCTCTTTGTTTGTCTTCAAAGTATGGTAGGAGAAGATGATGAGGATGCAGTGAGTGATACAGAATCAAGTGAGCCCTTAAAAGCAGATGTGTTGAGTAAAAAGTAAGTATTGACATAGAAAACTGACTATCCATTAAGGTCCGTTAATCTTTGTTGAAGTAGTTGCTGTTTGGGAAGATGTTGCTGTTCTTAAAGGTCAGATTTTTGCTATCTGCAGTTAAAGTAGTTTTCTGTGCTAGTAGTGCCACTGGAATGAAAGTCATGTCTTGCAGGATGTTTGTACACATAAATATGGCAAAACATTGAACAAAGCAGTCGGTATGAGCATGCTGAAATTTAAGGTGTTTTAAATTGTGAAAATTTGCTTCTTCAGCATTTTATGTTATATACTTTATGTAGACTAGCAGCTGCAGCTGAAGGGAAGGGACCTAAGATCCTAGCAAGGCAGGAGGAAAGCAGCGAGGAAGAGGATGAGGATGAAGAGTTAACGCCTGAAGAACGAGGTAGGCATAAGTGTGTGGGGGGTATGTGCGTGTGTAGAAGAAAGGTGTCATTTGAAAGTGGAGATGTATAGCTTTTCAAACATAAGTAAAAGATGAAAAATATTCTGTACAGTCAGGACTGTTAGGTTTAGGATTCACATGTAAAGAGGAACCTTGATGCTACTGGATGACCCCCTGTATACAAGCTTAAGGTGTGTAAATTCCTTTAAAGCAATCTCAGCTTCTCATATGAGAGGCTTTGCTTGAGAGATGAAGGAATATTCTTTAATAGGGATGTAAGTGGAAGTAACCAGTTTAATGAATACTGTACAAATCACTGCTAATTGTTTAGAAATATATAGATGCCTTTTGATTTTATTTTAGTTTCAAAGCAGCTGGTAGATGGATGTAGCAATAAAACTATAAATACTGTGAAGCAAAGTGCCTCATGCATCTTCAACAGAGATGCTATTCTGCCTTAGCTTGGGACAGGACATTTTGAGGATACAGTCAAACAATAAAACTTCTAAGGTTTCCAGCTTGTGCCATCTAGCTGTTACTTCTCATCTTTCCTAACGCCATTCATCAGCTTCGAGCGTGTAACCTTACAATTCTGGTGAGGAGGACAAAAACAGTGTTGGAATTGCCAAGAAGCAGATTTTACTTTGATAAGAATGAGTTACTGCTACACCTGTTATGGGAATGTCGGATATATGGAGCAAAGTTAGGCTTCTAACTGTGGGAAAGGGTTTACTTCTGTGTTTGGAAAGTGATTGCTGACTAACTACTGAAGGCCAATTGTTAGTGATACAAGTTAGACATCTGCAGAAATTCATTTTCTAGTATACCAGTGATGTCTCAGTTTGCCTATAAATTTGCTTAAAATGGGACCTGTGAAACTTTGGAATTTCTTACATGGTTTCTAGGTGCTTCTCCTGTTCAAACTTATTCTTGCTTGCACGCATGTTCTTTTAATTGCATTCCAGCCATTCCAGTCCAGTAACTACTAGCCTGTTTGTCAGACCTGTTTGCTAGAACATTTCACTTCTTGAAGAACATACTGTGAATTCAGGTATTCCTTGATGTGAAGAATGTATTTTTAAAGTGGCTTGAAACTGACTTTGGAAGTAGTTGATGTTTATGTATCTCTGATTAAAATATCAGTTCAGTATTTAGATTTGTTTGTCCACAGAAAAGAAGAAACAGTTTGAAATGAAGAGAAAGATGCACTACAATGAAGGGCGAAATATCAAGCTGGCAAGGCAACTCATTGCAAAAGAACTGCATGGTGAAGATGATGAGGATGAGGATGAAGAGATGCGTGATGATGCAGATGTAGAAACAATGAATACAGAAGCAACTGAACATGGTAAGCTGCTGATTAATCAAAAAGCATGTTTAGGTGTCAATAATGCTTTCAGCTATTAGAAAATCAACAGACTCGAAAGAATGAATAGAGAAGGGAGAGTACGTAATGCTTAAAGTGTGCTCCTGTGCGCTGTCCTGCAGCATCTGTAGAATGCTTCTAAAAGCCTTCACATGAAGGGCTTTTTGTTTGTGTCTATCTATGTGTCATAACAGAAGAGCAAGCACCTCTCCTTGAGGCCAGTACTATTTGCACGGCATAACTGACTCTTGGTAGTGAAGCTGCTAGCGTTGGCTTTAGAGGAAGTGTCCTGTACAGATTTCTTCAAGCTTTGGCCTCATGGAAGAGCCTGATGTACTCCCATTCTGCTCCCAAACCATCCTGTAGTCAGCAGTGGGGAACTAGCATGATGGCTTCCTCTCTGTTGAGAAAGGGATCCTGGTCTTCTTAAGAAAGGAGTTTGGTCTATCTTACTGCAACTTAAAACTATGCTGTTAGTGCTTCAGTGTGCTCTTCTCCTGAAGCAGTAACTTTCACCTTCATAGTTATCACCCTCCCTCTTGGCTGTTGTAAGAACTTGTGGGGCTTGCTCCTGGAAACTTCCTGGAACCTGCTTCAGATTTGCCTTTTGATGTTAATCTGCTTGCTAGAGGTTGAAAATTTCTCTTCCATCTCTCTGAGGGTGAAAATTGTAGACTACATCAGTGTCTGATTTTTGTGGTGGCCTTCTGGTGAATACCACATTTTTCTAGTTCCCACCTCTGTGTGGAACAGTACTTTGAAACAAGCTCTTGGTGTTAAGAAATGGACATCTCTGCTTATGAGACTAGTGTCAGTGAATCTAAAGTTTATAAGCCTCATTCATGTGATGCAAAATTGTGAGACATTAGTGCAATTAGGGAAGGTGTTGCAGGTGTTGAAAATGGTTCACATTTTGGTTTTTGCAACACTCTGAACTAAGAACTCTTCTAAAAATCAATTTAAATGCTACACAATATGGAGGTGACTTGCAAAGTTGGATTTTTAATGTTTCCATGGATTGTACATCTTAGTTCTGCTATTTATTATCCGAGGACTAATACCTTTATAATTGCTAGAGGGTCATCTGGTGTATGTCTGAGACCCATCAATTGATTAATAGATAAATTACTGATTCTAAAGCAATTTATAACATGCCCTATAACAGCTCTTTACTAGACCTGCTCCGTTAGGCCTCCTTATGCCTCTTCTCTGTGGCTCGAAGCTGCCATCCTGCTGCTGCTGTAGGACAGGGAGGCCCTTCTGCTGCCCAGCTGTACTCGCCAGTGGATACAAGGCTGCTCTTTGCAACATTTTCCATCTGTGTTGTTGAAGTCCATTCTACTTTGCTCCCTAACCCAGCTTCTGAGCCACCCATGGTAATTATCAATCTTAGATTGCTTATGGCTGATGGGCTCCATCAGTGTAACTGCCAGTTTATCAACCCGTTAACTCTACCTGGTTCTTCCTGACTCCATGGCTTACAGAAACACTTTCCATTAACTTAATGGGGTTCTCATTTTTCCATTTTTGTTTCGTATCACTCTGCTTAACGAAGTTTGGTGCTTTGCTATATTCTAATATCTGCATAAAAAATCTTAATTTTTGTTCTGTGTGCTTGATCAGTTCTTCAAGGCTTAAATACTGGTCTTACTTTGGTAATGTCCCATGAATTAAGTGGCCTCCAGCTGATTGTGTGTAAGTTTAGGTTGATGAAAGGATGGTGGAACCCAGTCAAAACTGTCTTAATAAAGATCATGTCTTTCAGCACTGTTCATATTTTTTAAATCTCCTACATGCAGACTGATAAATATTCAAAAATAGACAAGACTTTACTAAAATAACCTTTTTGGAGATGATTTCTTCTTGTGATCATTCTCTGAACAGAGCCTCTTTTTTTTTTTTTTAAATAGCTGCTTTTAAAACTTTCTTACTTTCTTGAATTTTTAGCTAATCTGTGGTTTTGGCCATGCTAGGCAGTTGAATTTAATGAGTATTTCAGTTTGGTTTCTTCCCTTGTGGAAGTAGATCAAAGTGCTATTAACATTCTTGTTCCTAAGCTACTCTCTCTAGGACTGCGAAAAAATCAAGATGTTTTTCGATCATTCTGAAACTATGTGGAAAGATCGCTCCTCTGGCCCTTCTTCAAAGAGCTCTTCAGCTGCAAATCATTGTATTTTAATGTATTATTTATAGCAGAGAATGAATTTTCTTTAGCCCTAGTGTACTGGGTGAAGTTATCTGGTGATGCAGGAGACTACACCTGTGAGGGCTTATTTTGTCTTCAGTCTGTTTAACTAACAGCTCTGTCTTCTTTTTAACAACAGTGGAAATGTCTGCCTTTCTCTGCATATTGTTTTGTAGTTATATTTTAATTCTTTATTTCATTTGACTTTAGTTTTTTTAAGTTGTGGAAGTCATCTGGTGATGTGGCTACCACTCAAATTAATCAGGTCTTGGACTGCACAGAAATTTATCTAAGAGTTAGCATGCAGGGTCTATTTCCTCTACTGGAGTAATGTGTCTTTTCATAGTACTGATGATTATTCCAGGTGAAGATGAGACTAAGGATGGCTTCTTGGTAGTCAGTTGTGCTTTTGGGGTTCCACCAGCTTCTGGATTGTTATTTTGGTGGTGTGAGAGCCTCTTGTCATTTGGAATTTGTCTGTTAATGAACCTAAGGGTTCTTAAAGGTGCTTCTCTTACCAGGTGCTCCTTTTCACCCTCTAATCTTTCCTGTTTGTTTGTTCAAGTAAAACTAGTAGTACTCCCGACTTCTACAAATACTTTTTATGCCTATGTTGAGAAAAGGACTAATGTCGTAGGACAGCTTTTTAAGAAGGTACCACCAAGACTGCTAATATAAGTTGCCCTTCTTGGTTACAGACTGAGATTTCTTGCTGCTTGAAATGAAGATGACCAGCCCAGTCAGTAATGGTGAGAACTGCTCCTATGTTTTTGCCCCTGTTTTCATCCTGGGCTAGCAAGTGTTTTAAGCGGATGGATCATTCCTTTCCTGCCTCAAGTAGCTGTGCACGTAGAAACTACCAGTGAAACATTCTGAAGGAAAAGAATCATGTTGGAGTTGCAATAGACTGCACTGGGATTGCTTCCTTCAGCTTCTTTGGAATTTCTCGGGTTACGCCCAGTTTATGACTCCATGAACAATGTGATAGACTTTGCCTACAAAATAGTGAGCTTCATCCCTTTCCACAAACATGTTTTCTTTAAAAAAAAAAAAAATCTCTTTGAGGTCAGTGAAGGAAAGATTCCTGATACAGGTTGACTTAAGCATGAGGACTTCAATGCAACTTGATTTTACTTCTGATTTACAAAAGCTTATTTCCTCAGAAGACACAAGGGTGTGAGCTGTAGCAGTTCAATTGACAAGCAGTAAAACTATTGTCCTCTGCTGTAGGGCGTTGAGCTATTCATTGCTTTGATAACCCTACTTAGATACTGTGATAACCGAGCTGTCAGCTGCCTGGGTGTGCTCTTCTGGTCACTGCTAGATACAAGTTGCACTGTGTTTTCTTCAGCCGTAGTCGGCATCATCAGAAAGGTGATGTAAGAAGACCAGGAGCATTCGCAGATCTGTTCTGCTTGCCAGCTACACTATTCACTTGCCAAACTAGACATGTGACTAAGTGCAACTCATGCCCAAGCCTCACTGGCCTTTTCTTGGAAAGGAAGATCATCTGGACTTGACTTTTTCTGGTCTTTGCTTTATGCCCCTGAATGTTGTTCTGTTTTAAAGCAGAACTAGAGTTGGCTTTTTTGTAACAAAAGCTTTGAACTTTCTCTTTATTGCCTTCTGCCCTGCAGTACCTAAGATTCTTGGTCCAAAACTGTGGCTTTAGTAATTTCATGAACAACACAACAGACTGCTCCACTTATTAGCTTGTTTTGATTCAAAATATCTCATCCAGAATTGAAATTTGACCTGAGGAACTTGCATTTCAGGAACTGTGTGTTAGCAGTGCCCTTTGGTGTCTCTTAACTGCTGGGCTCCTGAGTTGGGGTGGGCAGCGGGCAGTGCTGCTGTGGTGGGCACAGCTGGGACACAGTGCTGGTCACCCCTTCCGAGGGTGAGGGCGAAATGGCTATTTTAGACATTTCAGCACTTTTGGACAAAATGCATACGTAGGCTGTGAAAATGGGACGTACTTCTGAGAAGTAAGCATTACTGTGGAGAAACAAAGATGACTTCAGCAGATTTTATTTTTTTTTTAATAATCGATGGGCACGAATAGTTATCTGTTCTTGTAATCTTTCTTATGCAGCACATGCTACTAGTGACCAGCTGGGAAGTAGAGCACACAGCATAGAAGAAATCTGTCCTGAACTGTAACTGCTTGTCAAAGACAAATATAAACACTGCTTCATGATTTTTGCAATTATGGCTCTTAAATATCAAGAAGCATATCAGTTACAATGTTGTATTGCCAAGAATGTTAATTTTAGACTTGTCCATTAGGCAGAAAAAAAATCTGTCTGATTTATTCTCGTGCCTAGTATTTCATGGAGAATACTGCTTCATAATCTGTTCAACCAGAATGGCATTCCCTGTATGTGTAATGCTGATTATCTTGCGGCATGCACTGTTATTCTTCATGCTTTGAAACACAGACAGTATCTTTGTGTTTTTTCACTATTTATTTGACAGTGCTCTAGGTGTGGTGCCTCCTATGAAAGGGTTTGGAATTCAAGAGCCAAACGGTACAGCATACATTGGATTGACATGCAAGCTATTTATCAGATATGTTAAGCAGTTTAAAAAGGGATTATTTAAGTTTTACAACTTTTTTTTTGTAGAATTTTGACCTGTTTATCTAAATTTCAGTATGTTATTACCTGTATTTTTCCAGTCTCTAGAAGAGTTTTATTATTTTTAAGAGCTGTGTTTGGAATCAATTACTAGTTTGACTAAGGCAGTACTAACTTCTGGTGGAAGGATGTTTTTACACTGGAAATGCGCTGACTTGAACCTTGCATTTAACTGTCAAGTATCTTTTCCATTGGGACTGGCTTGTTTTGGAGCTCTCTTGGTTTATCTTGAGAATATGGAAGTTCCCCCCAGCTTTTCTTTCTCCCACCACATCAAGCATCACTCTTCCTGCTCTCGTCTCAAATTTTTGGACTTTTCCAGTTGCATGAAGAGTAAATATTCACCTGAAGTACTCACCCGCTAGGAGGAAATCCGCATGGGGACTACAGAGATGGGATGGATTAGGCTCTGTTTGTCTGTATAAAGATAACTGCTGATGGTCTCCTGCCCCCTTGGGATTTATCCCTACTATACTGAAAACCACTGGTCTAAATCTTTCTGGATCTAAGGTAACTTGCTGCAGCTGCTTTTGCAAATGAAGGCTGTTTGGAAGGACAGAAGGCTGCCTAATTCAAATGCTGTTTACAATGTAGTCGGATAGCCCCTGTAAAGAGGGATTTTTTTGAAACTCCAAATTGCTGTAAACAACTTCCCACTCAATAGATTTTGACTGGTGAATGTTATAGTATTCAAAATAGTTCTTGGTTTTTATCACACAAATGAAGTATACATTTAAGCTTTAGCTTGGTTATGGAATACGTTGTATATCTTAATTTTGATCTGACTTTGATATGTTGCAAAAATCCATATAATTATATGGAACTATTTTAAAATGTCTTTTTGTCCACTGTATATGTGAAGTTTGAATAAAGGAATGAAAGTTATTTTACAGTTATCTGTGTTCTCAGGTGTGAGCTTTCGTGAAATACCAGAGCGTGTTGACAATAAGTGAGGCAGTGGGAGGCAGGCGTGGAAGTGCTTTGCTGGGCAAATTCATCAGGGTAGATGTATTGCCAGAGATGCCTGTGAGCTGGGTATGGTGGCGTGTGCCTTTCCTAAATCTGTTCTCTCCTTAGGACCTAACAGCATTGCCAGCTGTGGGATGTTTAGTCTAGCTTCTAAAGACTTGAATTGAAACCAAGAGCATCTTTTTTTTACAAGAAAGAATTGAACTCTTGATTCAATGCAATGTGGTGCGGCTGTCAGTAATAGTGAGTGCTGTTTCTC
>JAUBNY010000054.1:635639-647404 GCA_032275445.1 Crypturellus soui | reverse complement strand
CGCTGCTCCGGATGCCCGTCGTGGGTGCTCGGGTCCCCGTCTGCGCCTGTGTCACCTCCCCGTGCTGCGGAGCTCGGTGCGACCCGCGCGGGGCGCCGGCGCCGGGCTCGTGCGCGCTGCGCGGCCGCTCTCGGTGCCCCGCTGCCCGTCCGGGCTGGGGCCGCCCGCGCCCAGCCTGGCCCGCTCTCCTGCTGTTCCTGTCGCTCTTCGCCCCCTCGGGCGGCTCTGCGCCCCGCGGCGCCGCTCGGCCGGCCTGGCTCGGATGCGCTGCTGAGTCTGCGCCCGCGGGTCCCCTTCGTGTGCCCGGGGCCGCTCTTCGGCCCGTGCTTGGGGCGTTTGCGGCTCTGTGGTCAACGCGGGCCGTTTCCTACTCTGATTCTTGGAAGAGCTAGTCCTGCGCTTCCCCCGATGGTTCCAGTGCTTCAGCTCTGCCAGCAGTTGCAGTTCGTGCGTTTCCCTCCTCTGCTGTGGCTGCTCTCAGCCTGTCCGGCTGTGTGATCTTGGCTTTGGTTCTTCTTTGGCCTCATGTGTTGGATGCCTGCAGGGACCCCCTGCCCTGGTAGGAACCAGCATGTACTTCTGTGCTAGGCTAGTGGTTTGCACAAGCACAGCAAGGGGATGAACCCACAGAGAGAACTAAAACCTCTAGAGAGGAGGCGCTGGGACTTCCCAAGGCTGGAAGAGGAGCAGGGAGCGGGACCTCTCCCTCAGGCAGTGGGGGCTTCCAGGCTCATGTAGCACCAAGTCTCACGGACCAGCCGGACTGGACGCGCTTGATAATATGCGTCCATCCGGTGGGGCTGTGTTTCACGTAGGTCCTGTCTGTTTGGTGGCAATGCCGTCTCCGCAGGGCTTAATGTAGCGCCGCCAGCGTAGCATGAGTTGTAGCTTAGGAAAGCTGCGCCCCGGGAGGGGAGCTGTGGACAATGCTTTCAGGGCTCGTGCAGCCCGCCGTGGCCTCCTGGCAGGCTGTGATACTGCTGCATGTGAGGAAATTGCGAAAACGCATGTGGCAAAGTGCTGTAATCCTAGCAAAACATTCTGCCATCACTTCAGGTGTTAGGAAGTGGTTAAAACTCTGAAGCAAAAATCCTATAGTATTTCTGGAAAAAAGTTTTGTGTGATTCATTTTTATTTATTACGGTTGTAAATTTGGTCATTCTCACTGCCAGCCCAAGTTACCTGACCTGCTTTCCACTGTCCCGTGTTGTGGCAGGTTTTTACTAGGGAGACATTGGCATCGTGGGGCCTTTACCCATTTTCCTTGGGGTTCCTGCGGGGAGCAGCGTGGCTGACGAGCAGCTCCTCGTGCCCGGGCCGTGCTGCTCTGTCGTGGTGAGGCAGCAGCGCTGCGGCCTCCCGGAGCAGGTCAGGGTAGTCCTGAGCCTTCCTCTCCAAACGATTGCCCATCGGAGCGGTGGAGTCACCACGCTGGGAGGCCTGTGGTGGGCAGGGATGTCGCGGTGGGCAGGGATGTCACCATGTACTTGCTTCTTGCAGCAGTGGAGTGAGGAAGTGGGTGAATCAGAGCTCCTGAGTCACCAAACCTTGCTCTGAGAGCTGTTCCTTGCCGGTGGTTTTAGCTCCTCTCCACAGAAGCTTTAGGCTGTTCACAGAGATACTGAAGTCCTTCAAAACGCACTACCACAGTTTGAGGCAGGTCCCTTTATCGCTCACCTGTTCCTTGTCCAGTTCTTACTCGGCGTCCGAGTGGAGGGCAGCAGGGCTCCGTGTTGGCTCGCTGCGTGCGGCAAGGACGCGCCTGCGCTGTCCCACTGTGGCTTGGCAGTCAGGGCGGCAATGAGGCACATCAGCGGGCGGAGGTAGATGCAGCGTCACAGCAGGGTGTGATGCTCTTCGTCCCCACGAGCTGAAGGAATCTTAGAACTGGAAAACCTAGAGTGGCGATGGCCTGGTGCATCTTTGAGCTTGCAAATTTATGACTCGTTGGATCAGTCTGAGGTTGGAAAACTGAGTTTAGAAATTGATGCTTTGAAAAGGATAATGGAAAAGGTTGTGTGTTTGGGTGCTGTTTCCCAGAGAATATGTGGAAGAGATGTGGGAACGTAACTACGTTAGCAATTTCCACTCATATTTAAAAAAACATTTTTTTTATTTTTTTTTAAGAGTTTTGTACAAAATAACTCTGCAGAAGTCATGTGCTTTTCTTTCATGACTCCCTCTTCTAAAATCCATCCAGAGGAGGGCCCGGTGGGGAGTCGAGCTCACTGCTCTCCCACCACCTGAGCCCGGCTCTTCCCTGTGGAGCAGCAGCAGGACTGTGTGTGGGGGTGGGTCCTGCCTGTCCCATCCACGGTTCCTCGAGGGACAAACGCTACTGCAGTGTGATAGTTTCTGCTGGTCCTGGAATTAATGGGTTAATGGAGCAAAGCTTTTATACTGATGTCTCACTTTTTTTTTTTTTTTTGATTCTTCTTGCAACTAAGGAAAATTTTTCTTTCATTAAACAAAATGTTCATTGCAGAAGCCACAGAGATTATTTTAAAAATGCCAGCAGCAAAGTTCTGGTAATAGCATTGCACGCAGCTCTAAACACCCTCTAGAAAATTTTAGTCTGTTCCTGTCTTTAAAATGCATCAGTTAAAAATTATTTTTGAGATCATTTCTGTTTCTCTGTCTGCCTGTGTTGCTGGAACTGAACGTTTTTGTGCCCAAGCGAACACAACGTGTTCGCTTCTGGAGACCTTGTCTGTGGCGCAGATGATGGGTCTATGAGGTAGACAACATAAATAAAAAACAGCTGCAGTTCTTAATAAAAATAGTTTGTGGGTAGTCCCTGAGTCAAATTTGGGGTTATGACTGATCCTCTTCAGAGGGACCAGAGTGAGTGTTGGTTGAAGTTTCGTTGCGCAGTTCAGGTTTTGTGTGGGTGAGACGGGGCTGGCACCCCTGTTTCACGGGGTGCAGTGGGGGTGCGCAGGGCTCTCGGGTTGTTTCTGTGTGTTCCCTGGGCTCTTCCTGCTGTACCTAACTGGGGCTCGTGGGCTGCGCCGCGGCCTTCGTTAAGGGGCAGGTGCTGGAGCGTCGCTCCCTCCCTGCCCTGCTGTCTACCTGCGCGTCACTGCAAGCTGCGGCTGTTGCCGCTGTTGGTGTCTGGTCTTTCGTTTTGGAGAAACGAAAAAAAAAAAAGTTGCTTTTGATGGGCAACTTGTTAAATCAGATTTTTGGAACAAAACTCCAGTTGATAAAAACAGTTGTGTACTTAAAATTGTCTACTGGAGCAATTCATGATCTGCAGGACCGTAATGTTTGTGGAGGAGCTGAACCCCTTTCCATAGCTTGATGTGTTTAAATGGCAACACACAGTCAGAAAAGTGCTGAGCGAGGCTCCCCCTCACCCATCGTAAGTACCTGAGTCTTTAAATGGGCCATTAAAATAGGAAAGGGACACAGGTTGCAAATCTCCCGTGGGAGTTTTAGCTCACTTTGTTTGAGTGAGTCCAGGCCCAGTTCTTCTCATGGCCAGGGATGGGGCCTCACTCAAGTGAAACGCGGCGGGCAGAGATGTTCGGTGGCTCCGCTCGCTCCTGTTGCATAAATAAATAATAATTTATTTTTGCCTCCTGACAGCATTTGATACAGTTTACTTCCTTTTAGGAAAGAGTGAATTGCTTTGCATATAGCACAGAAAGAATGAAATGTGTTGATCATAAAGCCTTTCTATTGTTCTGTAGATTGGAGAATATATGTCAAGCTCACAGTGGAGTACAACATACAAGCGTGGCACGTGTACTAGCATAAGACATAATAAACAGACTTCTAAAGCCTAAAGAATTTTTCTTCCAAACTATCTTCCAAGAAATAAATATCTTCTGTAAATCTGTTTTGTGAGCTGTTATTTTATAGGTTAGTGGATTCCTTCTGTTGCCAGATAAAATAACTTATTCTTTTAGTTATTAATTTTAATTTTCAAAAGATGATGGTTTAAAAAGATGATGGCTTGAAATATTCAGTAATAGTGTCATTGAGGGGTTAGTTTACTGCAATTTTACTATTTCAGGAAGTTTATTTAGAATGACCCCAAATAGGGTGCTTATTTCACTGTGCTCTGCGTTTATTTTTTTTTCTTCTGTACTGCACATACACAATTTAGTATATTTTTCCAAATAAGAAGTGTGTTCTGTCACTTTAAACCAGAGTAATACACAAAAGTGACTGATGGAACATAATATTTAGATCGTGTCTAGTCCTAAGGTCCTTCTTTCCCCAGAGAAACCAGACTGGAATTTGCTCAGTTCACGTATTGCTGCATATGTGCCCTAAAAATAATTTTGATTATATTTCTTAGAAATGTTATAAATACAGGAAATGTTATGTTGGAGTCCCTTAAAAAGGTGTTAGTTTATTGTGGTTAAACTGAGAATGTGACAGAAGTGTACAGAGACTGGTGTGCATCTTGCATGTCTGGCCTTAAGGGGAAAACTCTTTAGATAGATAATCATAACAGAAATGAATAGAAATTGTTCAAGTGTGTGTGAGAGAACCCAACATGTTTTCTATTGGTTATATTTGAAACAGATGTTTAGCTATGGATCACAGTTGTGTTGAAAGGGGAAACTGCTGCTTTCAACTTTCTCTGCTCCACTTCAATAACTGGCCTATTTAAAGAATTTGTAAATATTGGTCTCAGTCTTTCATTGGTGCAAACTAATTACGTGGGGTGAAACAGTATTTTTCTTTTCAGTTATCTTATGTTTGTAAGTTGCTACCTTTAGTTCACCCTACCTTTGTAAAACTTACTGTGTTTCTTTTCTTTATATGCTAATTTATGTTCAAACTGTTCAATCTTCAGAAATATTCAGGCATATTTACATAACTTATATCACTAATCGGCTTATTACTTTTGATGGGTGAGAGGATGAAAATAGCAGCTAAAATTTTTCCTTCTCTGCTTAGCTTGCAGTTAGTGTATTGCTGCAGTGCGGTGTTCTTAATAACATGTATTAAAATACTGTAAACATTAAATCAATCTTATTCTGAGTGTGTTTATAATACAGGTAACTTATGTGCATTTATGTCAAGGAGACTGTTCATGTGGGTAACTTCAGCCACGTTAAGATGCTGAGAGGTGTGCGTCAGAGCTGGGTGTCTGCCTGGATAATATGCTTGTGGTTTTTCCAATTTACCTGCCCGTTCTAGGAGGGATTTTGAAAAAAAAAAAAAAAAAAAGAAAGCCCTCTTGGTCTTCAGCCTTGTTTGCTGGGACTCAAAAGTGAGTTTGTAATTTAGCTGGCAAGGCTGCCTGGAAAATATCACAGGAGAAAAGAATAAAAAAAAATGGTACCTCAGAAGAGAATGCTGCCAAACATTTGTTGCAAATTTGCAGTTGCCTCTCATTCCTAAACAGTTGTTTTATAGTCAGAATTTCCAGTATAACATTTGGTGGCCCAAACGTGAGCATGTGTAGGAAGGTCCTTGGAGGACGCTAGCAAGGAGTGCTGCTGGAGCATCTCTGCCCGAGCTGCTCGTGGGCTGTGGAGATGAAGCCCTTGTTCTGCATTTCTGACTCTCCAGTTTTATGGAGGTGACAGGGTGCTGTTCTACTTAGCCCTTGGGCAGTTTATGCCTGCAGCAGTCTTGCAAACCTTAAAATAGCTGAGCTAAAGAGAGATTGTGAGTGTATTCATTGAAAGATAAGATGTGGTGTTAGGGCACTTTCTTCTGGGGCAGTCGTACCACAGTAACAAAGCTTGATTCAAATAAAATTCATCAAGATTGGTTGCATTGAAATCTTGTAAAACTTGTTCAAATGTAATAGCAACCTGTTGTGATTCTTCCCAAGAGAGGGGAGAACAGAGGAATCTCTATCTTGAAATCAGTGTGCCCTGATCAGGTCAGTGCAGCTGTGTGTGTGTGTTTAAAAAAAAAAAAAAAAAGTCTCTCTGTCTCTTTAATGTACTGCAACTGTGTGATTTTTCTTATTATAATGCCAATTTTATTTCTTGCTTGTTGATCTTGATATAATTCCTGTTTAAGCAAAACCAAACGGAAACATCTTAGCTGTCATCTCAAAATGCTGATAGGAGCTTGAAAAAACAATTTACATCCCAAGTTCTTATTTCTGAGTGTTATAAAAAGCACTCAGAGTGAGTTTACAGTCGAAGCAGTAACAAAATCTGCTAGAAGTCATAACATGAATGCAGACCAGCAGCAGGAGCAGTTGTTGAGAACTGATATGAAACTGGTGCTGGCCGTGCCCTGACCATTAATGAGAACTTGCAGAGTTAAAAGGCAAGCGTGAGTGCTGTGATTATACAGCCTTTACTTCGATTAGTCATCTGAGTTTCAAAAATAAGAAACACAGAGTCTTCATTCTTTGGCCTGGAGGGGCTCATTTTTGTTGGCTGGGCGCATTTTATGCAGTTTAATTTAAGGAACTGAAGTTGTCGAGAGGATTTCGTTTTGATGCACTTTTGGTGTGGGAAGCTCTCATTGCTGGTGTGCTTGGAAAGCAGGGGTAGCAAATGGGAAGGTGGCTGAAATCTGACTACCTGGTGCTGCAAAAACTTTGGCCAACTCTGCTCTTTCCTGAATACATCAGCCGAACCCAGGGCCACTGATCACCAAATCTGCTACTTTAGCTGTGTTAGCAGTACCGTCTGACTTGGTCAGGCTTAGCTTCTTGCCCATTTTCATACTCAAAAGTCTGTTACGAGTCCACGTTCCTTCTTGCCCCCCCCTCCCATTTTGGTTATTTGCAAATCTTCCTGCTAAAGTTACTGTTTGCTAGGCTAGGAACCTTGACACAGACCTTTTTGGCAAAATCATTTCATTTAGTATCTCAAGGGGATGCAAATGCAGAAGTGTCATGAGGGAGTGCAAAAAACATGTGGTTATTTAATATATGCTCTTAAAGTGCCTTACATTGACATGGAGAGGAAGCAGAAGGTGATCTGTAACTTCCTTTTGATTTTTATGTTCTTTACGCTCGCTTATACATGCAGAATTTAGTCTAAAAGCACTTAGGGAAGTCTAGGCTATGTAAATACATGTGGCCTTTTTGAGCAGATAGCACCCGGTTTGCTTGAGAGGTTGAGATCCTCATGAGTTTAGGTAATGACTTATATTTCTTTTTGATAATGGCAAACTGTATGACAAATAGCATCAAAACTAGCTGTCTGCAGGGAAGATCATTTTGGAGAAATAAAGATTAATATATGGAATATTAAATTTATTTTAATACCTTAAGGAATTCACATCTTTCTGTGTGACTGTATGAATCCTCTTTCTGTTGCCAGACTTTCATACAGCTAAAATATTTGATTGAGAGCATCACAAAGAGTAGGTAGTGTCATTCTGCTCAAATTACTGTGTTGGACTATTGAAAATTCGTTAAACTAAAATGTTGACTTCCAAATGTTTTCTTAAATGAGCAACCTCTCCTATTCAGCAAAATAACTCTTTTGGTTATTGTTGGTTTATGTTTGGTTATTACCATGTGGTATGTATGTACTCTGTTTGCAAATACTGAAAACAGCCAAGCCTCACACCAAAGATAAAACAGTTGGTTTCTTTAGGTACCTGTAAATATGTTAAATATAATCAGCTAGTGGAGAGGAATAAACTTGTTTGTGGAGGTGTCATGTACGTGTTTTTCAGGTAAACAAATTGACACATACACGGATAAACTAAAGAGGAAGAAAAAAGCTGTCAAATATTGTCAAGTGTTTTAACAGCGAGGAGTTTTTTGGATCAGTGGAAATGTCTGTCAGAGGTGGCTGGGAAGCCTTCTCGTGCGATGCAGATCATCCCTCTGTGGCTCAGCCTTTCTGCTTGAAGTCTGCAGCCTCGGACGTCCGCGCGCTTTTATAGCCCACGTGTCACCAGTGATGGAATTTAAATTGGTCTTGTGTGGTTTTGGGGTGGCTTTACATATATGCATGTATGATTTGTGTGTGTGTGCGCTGGATACTGTTGCACTGCTCTGGTTTTCGTGAATTTATAGTGTGCCCTAGATAATGGTCATTTAAAGAAAACCTGTGCTGACCTTGGCTTTTATGTGAATAAACATAAGCAGAGCAGTGATCGGCTTGTGTAATGTAATTCAGAAATTGCTAAACCTGCAAAGTGTGCTTTTGTATTTAAAGCTAGTTATAATACCAAGAGAAATTTGAGCAGCCGTGCATAGCAAAATGCATTCCATCTGTCCAAATGCAAAAACCAAGCGAGTTTTTGGGAGAATTCCCCCTTCCCATCTGTGCGTGTGCTGGACGTGCGCTTCAGTGGAAGCGCAAGGGTAGCGAACGCGGCAAACGCTGCTGCGCACTCTGCAGCCTCCTGCCCTGCAGCTGCTCAACGAGGGCTGTTTTAGAACCCCCCATCCCCTGCAGAGCCCTGCGTCGTGCGGGAGACACCGGCCCAGTTGTGGCGGTGCCGGGCCCAAGGGCTCCGTGAGGCCTCGCTGGGCGGCTCCGCTGCTGCCCCTGCTCCTCTCCAGCGAGCAGCCGTGGGCAGGGCGGCATGTGCCTCTTGCGGAGCTAGAGGGGTCTCGAGTGGCCGGATGGGGTTGGTTTTTTGCTTGTTGGAGAGCAGCCAGGCCCTGCGTTTGGCTGGATTCTTCTGATAAGCTTTAAGGAATGTGTGTTGTTCGTTTTAGATAATGTGCTGTTGCTAATATACTTTAGATTTAAGACAAGAGCAAAGTGAAAGCGGGGTGTACAGGGAAGCGAGTTGTAGGTGGAGCACTGAGTTGGTTCTTGCGAACTAGGAAGAGGGACCGTAGGTCTCGCTGCTCTCCCCTTGAGGTACAGGCGAGATCATGTCTTTCCGTGAATTGCAGCATTCGTGCAATTTTGTTGGAGTTCTCGACTGTTTAAAGATTTTTTAATTGATGGAATACGTCCCTTTTTCTTAACTAGGTAGTATTAATCTCTTATACAGTACTGTTTAGCCACCTCTCTTCTAAAGCAGGTTTTGGGTCTAAGCTCCTTTGAGAGTGATGAGGAGTAATAGGAATTAAATGCCCAAGGCCTGTGACTAGCATTTAGCCAAGTATGTCAGGATAAGGTGAACCGCACCCTGGAAGGGTCTGATTTGCTCTATTGGATGAGGAGCTCAGGTATCTATATGTAGTTTTTGATATTTGATTGGGTAAGCCACATCATAGAAATGAGGTAAAACTGATGTTTTTTTTTGTTGAGATTGGCACTGAGGGTAAAACTGTCCAAGATATTGATTGAGGAATCTGTTTCATTGACAGCACAACTTCTGGATGAATTTGTGCATTGGCAATGAGTGTCCATTAAAAATACTCACGCATCTCCTGTCTGCAGGACTCTTCACCAGATGAGTCTCGTATGTGGGCAGAATAATTTAAAAATGATTCAAATTCCTTAGATGTTTTCTTTTCAAGTGTCAGATTTTGAAAGAATTATTTTTGTAAATAAGTGTGCCTATTTGTCCTCTCCTGCTCATTTTATACCCTAAGTTCACTTTTTTTCATTCATTTTGATATCTACTTTTGCAAGATATGTGCTATATTATAAAACTTAGTAGATTTTTCATTTAAAAATTTACAGTTTATGATGTAAAACCCTGCAGTTCAATATGCCATTAGAAAAGAAAATGTTAACTTGTTTGGTTGAGAAATAGCCTGCCTGTGATTAACTTTGCGTGAATGGAAGCCCAGGGTCTTTAAAATCTCCTGATGACTCAAAGTAGTGGGAGAAAATACACTAAATGTACCCAAAGAATATTTAAACCTTTTGAGGGCTGTGGGTGTGCCATATGCACCTTGTGGGGTTTATGTTCTTATCCCAACTGGATAGCTCTCTGGTTACTACTTGAGAGAGGATGGAGAGGAGAGAAAGTTGGCTTTTGTGGATGTGAAAATGGTGAATCTGAGAAAACACCAATATACTGTATTTCTGTATTGCCCTGCTCCTGATGCTTGTGTACCTTCTTTTCTTGAGGTTGGATTTGTTTGACTGTCATCTATAGAGCAAGTGTGGAGGCGTAAAGGACAAGCCAAGAGTGACTGGCCATGCAGTAAAAGAGAAAAATAAAACGATGCAGTAAAAGCATCCATGAGTGTGTAAAGTATCCATGGTGTAATGTATGTTTGGGTGTCTATATATGCACACACATCTAACAGATAAACAAAAATTTTAAATTCAGAGCTGACCTGCCGCAGCCACCCCTCTAGCTGTTGCCTGGGACATTCTGACTTTGAAAATCTATCACAAGCTGCTCAGCTTTCGAAATGGACAGACGAAGCAAACGAAGTCTTCAGTGGAAATCCGAAGCTTTCCCTCTGATTTCAGTGAAGAAGATCCACCAGATCTAACTGGAATTCTCGAGAGAGCTCAATAAGCCTGAGCTCCTGCTGTAATGTTGTTGGTAGCCTATGGTCCTTGGGGCAGAACGGGACCTTTCCAAGTGTGGTAAGCATAAGCTAGTGACTAAGGGAATAACAAAAAGAAAGGGATAGAATCCTTTTTAGAGTTATTTTTATGTTTTTCCAAAATATCTGCAAAGAATGCTCTCTCTGTTTAATCACAGGCCACAGCTACTGCTCCCTGACCTCTGCTTGCCTCTGCATTAGCTTCTCTGATGTTTTCTCCAGGGACAGTTAAATCTTGTGCTGTCAGTTCTGAACATGTTGATACCAGCAATCCCGGGCTGGGGGGACCTGCTGGTAATAAGACACTGCTACCCTGTCTTTTGTATTGGTTTTGTTTGAGGTACAGAGGGTGTCTTTCCAAATCTAGGATTAAAATTCCTTTGTTCTTTCACTAGACTGTTCCTGCTGTTCACTTCTAAAAGCAGAGCTGTTCTGACTCTTGAGTGTCCAACTAGGAATTCCAGCTCTTAGAGCAAATAAGGAGATTACAGGGAGGGATGTACTAACTTGTATCCTTTACTGTAGGTTACCTGATGGTTATATTGTTCCACCTCCTGATCATACTACAAATTTGAGGTTTTAAATGCTAAAATCCTTCATACCCTCTACTTTTTCCCATGCTAAAATTCCTGGATTTCTGCTGCTGAGATTTTAAAGACAAGAGTGACTCTGCCAGTAGCATTTGCTTGTAGTCAGTAGTGATGAGTTTCTGCTGTCCAGCCGCATGGGTTTCCTAAGCTTGTTCCTGCTGCGCTTTGCTGCTGCACTGTCCTGATATTACGGTCTTGCTTCCTTATCCTCTAACTTAAGGCCTCCTAAGAAGCTTTGGACTTGTGGTAGGGAGGTTAGAATTACCAGTCAACATTGTGCTGGATAAGTGTTGTGATGGTCTGTGCTTGTTCTGTTAATCAGTTTAATTGTTAAAAGATGATCATGGACATAAGGCATTTAAGTTAAAAGGCAAAGAAAATCCAAAATCTTAGATCCCCTGGAAGGGAGGGGGCTCCTTGTTTCCTGTTTGCAATTAACAACTGCCAGGCTCTCCTGAGGTGAAAAAGCTTGGGAAATGTTAGGCAAAACTGTGGGAATGAAAGAGAAATACTGGGCATTTCTGGTAAATCACTGCATAAATTTAGTGAGAAATAAAGTTTGAGGATTTAGAGTCAGCTCAAAGCATAGATGTCTCTATAAGCTCCATGTGATATGGTAAAATCTGCAGCAAGTTCAGTGGCAACTACTTTGGCTTTCAGCGATTGATGTTTGTGCCAGAGTTTTTTCCTTTTTGAAGCCCGATGTTGATCACATTATCTTTTGAGCTTAGTTCCGTGCATGGCTGAGGGAATCGCCTCGTTTGCTGGTTGCATCAGAGGCTGGGAATTACCCAGAATCTACAAAACTTTTG
>JAUBNY010000054.1:613661-624953 GCA_032275445.1 Crypturellus soui | reverse complement strand
CCTTTTTTTTTTTTTTTTTTTTTCTTTCCCCTCTCCTGGTCATGCCTTTTACTTCTGTAATACAGCTGGGAGATGTAGAAAAGAGCCTCAGAGTACAGATGTGAAGCTGAAGGAATGTGTAGTTTCATTTGCCAGATATAATTTCTGGGGACATATGAAAAAATGTTAGCACATGGTTGTGTGTGCTTTGGCCTTGGAAACTTAGCAAAACTTGAGGAAAGTTGTTACATGGATGACTGTTCCCCCTTTTCTGCCCCATCTTGTAAGAAGCAGAAATAAGCACAGTTTTAGATCACTTTAAATCCTTCAAAAAGAAGCAACCATTATTTGCAGCAGCTTGACATGGTGGTGTTTTTTATGAGTTTAGGTAAGGGAGGAGGCACTAGTTGTTCACGTGTATTACTCTTCATCGATTTCAGCCTGGAGCTTTTTGCAGGAAATCGTGACCACCTTCTTTCTACAGTTTCATTTATTGGTTAAGTTGTGAGTATGTATTTAAAAAAAAAAAAAAAAAACACAGTTTAAGATTCAAAATCACTTTTTCAAGGTTGTTTGAAGAGTAGTGTTCTTGACTGTTTAGTAATCGTCATAATAAACATGAACTATGAAAGAAGGCATACTGAATTATCTGGATGAGAGAACTGGATACCAGGAGCTCTTGTCTTTCCTTATGACTATATTTAAGAGAATACCGTGTGAGGTATTTGTTTCGAGTTTGTTATACTTGTCTTCCCATATAAGTTATGGATGTTTCTTACTGTGGTGTAGCTAGTCTTCTGCAAAGAGAAATATTGTGGTTTTTAATATTAGAGAAGCATTGGGTTAGTAATAGTTCTTTCTAACCCTGTGTAATAAGCATATGTATTTCTGGAAGAAATGTACCTCAAGTTGGTGTGACTTTTACATATGAACCAAAAAAAACAAATCTTGACATTTAAGCATTTAAATTAGTTTCCTGATCTTCGCTTAAACCTTAATTGGCAGATATCCAGATCACACCATCAAGGGTAGAGTTCGACATACCGCCTAAAGAGAGGCAGCTGGCTCTGTTTGGAAGACAAGCCCTATAACTGAGGGTTAATAGGAGTCGAAGTTAGGTTCTATTAGGGAAGCTGTGCAAATAATTTTTAGTGCAAGATAGTGCTGCATTTGAACAGGCGAGAGTGTGACTCTCTCCAATATCACACTCTCGGATCAGGATTGCTTTAGCGAAGGAGGGTCCAGGCTGCTTTTTTTGTGACTTTGCTTTGGGAATCGTGAGCATCTATGACAGGCCCTCCTGTGCCAAGAGTGTGTTAGAAATAAGTTTGTGATGATTTTGCAGATCTACCTTGTTCCAAGGTGTTCTCTGCAAAGGGCTTTAGCTGCCTTGATGGTGCTGGAAGAATGTTGCCCTGCTGCTCGGCACACACCTGTGGAGAGCGCTGCCTCCGTCTCAGGGGAGCTTGTGTAACTGTTATTTTTGGTGTGGGATCAAGCAAAATAACTTGTTTCATGCTTTCCTCGTTTTTCTACTTCATGCTTTATTGTGTCTATGTGAATGTGGAACAAGGTTGCCAGCCTGGTTGTAATCCAAGGCTACTCTTAGTTCTCTGTTTTTGTTCTTTTTGGTTTGCTGCTCGGTGGATTTCTGGCAAAGATTTTTCAAGCAAAATGTTTTTAATCCCAGAAGTAACATATAGTGTGAAAAAGTAATCAGTCTGACACACAGATTAATTTCAGAAACTACTGTGCGAGGTCAACAGTTTTCAAAAAAGGTGAAAGGTTTAGAAAGACATAAAGTATTTAGTGCCTCCTTAATGTATCCTATGCCTATGTTGAAAATGAAAAACTATGAATAACCCCAAATTATTGAGACAAATTTTAATGCTTCTTTTCTTTCTTTTTTTTTTTTTTCCTCAGATCCTCTTTGACCAAACCCAAAGATCAATTAAAGCACAACTTCAGAGTTTTGTTAAAGAGTAAGTTACTTTTCACTTATGGAGAAATAACTATTAAAATGCGTTTAAAAAAGAATCTAACTTCTGAGTGGGTTGGTGAATCTCTAGCCATTAATTGAAGGGTGTGTAGTACAGCCTTGCCAAAAGCTACCCCACACCAAGGAGGCTTTAGATTCAGCTGAAGAAATGCTAAGTTTGAAACAGGATATGTTACTTATCTTAAGATTCATGTTGTCTTTGCTGAAGTAAAATAAAATAGCGCCTACTGATTTTTTTTCCAGTATTGAGAGGTGTTTTTCTAAATATCAGTTTTACCTTTCCTCAGAAGAAGAAGAAAGTGAGGCTTCCATCCTGCTGCTTGTGATTTGCCTCTAATCTGAATATTCATTAAAGAAAAAACAATGAAGCTAGCTTATAACACTCCTAAAATGTTCTACTCACTGCGTCTTTTTTCTTTTTCTCCTACACTTTTGAATTAATTAGTCATCCTTTTTTTTTTTTTTTTTTATTGTCCTTAGAGATATTAGGAAATTTAAAGATGCGAAGAAACAGTTTGAGAAAGTCAGTGAAGAAAAAGAGAATGCTCTAGTAAAAAATGCCCAAGTACAAAGAAATAAGCAGCACGAGGTAGAGGAGGCAACTAATATTTTGACCGCTACACGGAAATGTTTTCGGCACATAGCTCTGGATTACGTTCTTCAGGTAAGTGTTGCATGTAAATAGAGAGGGCTTTCAGAAGTTGTTACTGTAAGTTCTCAAAGGTGTGTAAATTACCAATATATAAGAAGCAGTCTGCAGGTGCTATGTTTGTCTGTATTGTTTTTTCTGAAATTCTGGGCAGTCAATTTATTTGATGCATTCTTATTGCTTAAGTTTGTGCTTTTTCAGAGATAGTAAAGATTAATTTTCAATTTAAGCATGTCTAATTCTGCTTCTTCCAAATGAATGAATCTAATACAATATAGTGAACAGAAAAAAACATGCAATTCATTATGTAATTGAAACTGTAACCTAGCTGAGCAATTACAGGTAACCTGAATACATGGATCTAGGATGCTGACTGCTAGTGAGATTGCAGCTTTCTGATTTGCCTTTTGTTTGACAACTACTCTACTTGCCTGAGAAGCTGGGAGTTTGACACTGTCTTTAACTTCTCCCATGGCACGTAGTTCTGGTTTTGCTTTATAATGCAGAACTGCTATAGGATGTTGGGAGGTGCTACTCTTGTATCCTACTATTTTGAAGCCCGAGAAATAATTTTTCTGTTCATTTTTACAATTCATGTGTTCCATGGGTTACATAGCCCTGTCTTGCTGTAGTTACCTGTAGATCAGGCAATTCCTGCCCCTTGTACTGGTTGGATTTGACCTCGTGCACCAATTGATTTCCTCCCAACCCTCTGCTCATAATTGAATTTCAAAATGGGGCTGATGAGAGCTGTGCACTGGGGACAGACTCCAGGGAAATCTGGCGTTAGCAGAGTATGCTCAGCTTTTATTACTCTGCAAGGGAACATGTTTCTCTGTGCCCTGTCGTTAGTGCTCAGTTCCTGCCTCTGCCCTGTGACGCTGCGGCCAGGGTGGCAGAGCCGGTGCCAGTCGCTGTTGCAGGAGACGCTTTTACTTCGTGACTCTGCTGCTGGGAGGTTGACTTCACTGCTGTAGTCCCTCAGCAGCTCTTCTGGCTTTATTTCTGTTAAAGGAGACTGTAATTAAAAGCTCTAGGTCTGGATGACAGCTTTAAATTACAGACTAGAGATAGGAAGATGGTGGTGAGGATAGAATAGAAGAATTACTTGAAGGCGAAAAATAGGGTATGTCCCTCTTTGTATTTAATGTGAATGATTTCAAGTTCTAGGGTCAGTGAACTCTGCCAGTTTAAAAGAGCAAGAATGTGAAATGTTGTTCACTGAAGATGTTGTGATTTTTTTTATTTTATGGCTGGGGCACCATCCCAGCTTTGGGAATTTTTTGACAACATCCACCTTGGGGCAGACGGTTAATATAACATGGTTTTATTCCCCTGCCTAGTGGGGAGGCAAAATTGCTGCGTGCAGCTCCTTTAAGGAGAAGCTGCGGGACTGGGTTGGCTCACATGGTCAAAAACTTATGCATCGAATATAGTCTCTTCGAGAGAGCAATCTAGAAAATTTGCTACCTATGTGTGTTATGTTACTTTTGGAAGACACGTCATATCTTAATTGTTTCCCCCTCTGTTATAAAGCTTCGTGACTCTCATTGGGAAATGACACCTTTGCAAGGCTTTATCTCTGAAGTGAATCACTTATCTCCATGACAAATCTAGCATGCATTCTGCACCACTGTAAAAAGGCTTTTTGTAGTCAGATACTGAGTTGTGTTCTCCTGGTATTTTAAGCTTAGAAATGCTTGTATGTAAGTAATCTACTGTTTATTCCCATGAGGGAAAATTTTTAACTGAATTAAAAGCTTTTTTTTTTCCTTTCTTTTTTCCCTAGATCAATGTTCTTCAGTCTAAAAGGAGATCAGAAATCTTAAAATCGGTAAGGTATATTTTTAATTTTTATATAGACAATATTTTATTGAATTTGAAACAAATTTTTAATATGTGACTGCAATGCAGTATGTACTAAATTGGTTTGTCCTTTTCTCCACATACATTACCAGTCCACTTTACAATGTTACTTTGCTGATGGTCACCTTGGCATTTATGATAACTATTTGGCAATCCTTTTCATTCAAGTGTGGATGCTTTGCTAAGGCTTTTATTGCTGTTGTTTCTTTGATATGTGCTTTGATTAAAATTGAAGGCTTTGTTCACCAAAGAGTCTTTTCTTTGGGACTGCGATATTCGTTTGTAAACAGCAAACACCTCTTACAATCTCTTTCTAAGACTGATTCAGCCTTTTTCACAAATGGCATTCTTTCTTCACGTAACAGCTGAATCAGCTAATATGCAGTATGCTTTTAGCTGTATTTATTGAATTACTATACAGCTACAGCTGCATGCTTCTTTTCTCCTGATTATGCCCCTCTTTCTGCTCCTTCATGTCATCTCTGTAGAAGGTGTAAACTTCAGTTCACAGCTTCATAGCTGTTTAGCTTTATGCTCTATATCATCCCAGTTTAGTACTATTATTTTTTATGGGTGTCTGTTCTTATGTCTTGGCTCTGTTCATAGATATTGTGATTTTGGATCATTAGTAAACAAATTCTGTACCCTCTCTAATTATATGTCCTAGTTAAGCAGGCGTTATTAAAAGCTTTAAAAAGTTTTAGATAACACAAATTGGAAGCCTTTTTCTTCCCTTAGTAAAACTTTTGTTCCAGTTGATAGAATTAATCCTGTTAACTGATTTCTGAGATTTTTGATTCTGCTTTTTGCTGCCTTAAACTTGCATACTTACTTATGCTGCTCAAAGCTGTACAAGGAATGGATATAAAATTTCAAGAGTAAAAAAGTATCGATCTTACTATACTTTAAGTTAGTTTATGTGACTTAATTAATTGAGCTACTTATATCTGATAAATATTATATGATTTTTCTTTTTTTCTTCCTTCTAGATGTTATCATTTATGTATGCTCACCTGGCTTTCTTCCATCAAGGCTACGATCTCTTCAGTGAGCTTGGGCCCTACATGAAAGATCTTGGCGCACAGGTAGCAAAAGTTATTTTATAAGCTCATAAATATACACTGAAATGAAAAAAACTTGATGTGTGGACACATACCAGGTGCCTTGTAGTCTTAACTTGATAGAAGAGGGAATTCTGCAATATGGCAAAGATAGAGGCAAAGCATAAAAATACTGTTTTCCTTTACAGCTCTGTGTTTTTAAGCTTGAAACTTTGGGGCTCTGTAATAGAGAATAATGAGTAGAGTGACCACAGCTAACTGCACTTAAGAACTATTGAAAGTAGTTGTATAAAGTGGACTAAGAGTGTATGATATGCATCTGAAACTTGTCTGTGGTGCCAGAAAAGACTTAAACCTGTGTAACTTGACTTGTTTTCCACAGAAACTGAATGAGGTAGAGATAATAGTACATATATATATATATATATATATATATATATTTTGCCTCTATCCAAGCATTTGGAACAGCTGCACTGATACAAAACCCTTTTTCTTCCCATTTCCCAAATGAAGATGCTAAGCTAAGCCATCGCTCGACCCCAATCTTAAATGTTTATCTGCATCCAGAAGCAAAAAGGTTACAGCAAACATGTATCTTTATTCATCTCAAAAGATGCATCTGGGTGTCTGTGAAATCACCTTGTTTGGGGCTGATTTTAAAGAGTTTGTGGTCTGGGCTCTTAATTCCTACTGCTGTTGTCACCTCTGTACATCATGTGCGGTAAACTAGATTGGTAACTGTAAAAATACCTTTTTAGACATCTAATTTTGTGATTTTTGTTCTGCTAGGTTAATTCCTTTATCTCTAGTTCACAATGTGTCTTCTTAAGTACTTGTGGAGACACAAGCCTGGCAAGTGTGCGTGTATTCGTGTGCACATATACAGGAGCTGCCTCTCTTAACAGGAAGAAAAGTACCGTGAATGTAGAGCCCCCAGGACTGTAGTGTTTGATGATATATGTAATGATGCAATATATGTAGAGGTAGGGAGAGAAGAAGACTAAAACGATGTAATTAGTGTTGCATCCTAACAGCTAGGCTTTAATGTTTCCATTTCAGTGAGAATTGCCTTAGGAACATAGGGTTATTTTTGAATGGCTGGTCATCCTTTTGCTTGATCTGTGCAGGAATGTTGTGTAACATTCAGTTTGGTGCTGGTATCATAGCAACCAAGGAGTTAAATTTAGAAAATCTGAAGCTGAGAATGTTTAGAACCTATTGCAAATGGAGCAAACCTGAAGATCCTAAAGTTGTACAACTTGCTGAATTATTTCCCTGTTTTGCCATTATTAACTTCTAAATATGCCTATTTTTCAGTGGAGAAGCAGCAAAAATTAATTTAACAGTTTTATGATGTCTATTGATTCAAGTTGCTGCCTTTAAAAGTCAGGGAGAAGATGTGTCTTAATATAAAAAAAAATTGACAGGGCTTTATTAGTGTTTATATTTTCCTGAAAATACCATCAGATTCTTTTCTGTTGGTAAGTGAATTCTAATTCCCATCTAAACTGATCAGTATGAGACCCTAACTAAAAGGTTTAATAGCATCTGAAGTATTAAAAATAAGGTCTGGTCACTTTCAAAATACTGTCTGGTTTGAGTATTTTCAAAATACTGACAGAATGAGTTTGAGCAGTTTCATTTTATGGATATCACAGGTTTGTTTGGGATTGTTTATAGTACTTAAATCTGCTTGAATTTTTATTCTACAATGAAGATTCAAATAGCCACACATTTTAGTCTGGTTCATTTGTGCATAGAATACTACCTATAGGGGACAAAGTTTATATAAAATATCCTTAGTATTAAATGCAGCATTTTGAAAAACATCTCATTTTTGGACACTGCTCAATGATGGACACAGCAACTTGGGCTTTGATAGTTCAGTGTCATGGTTTACCACAGTTCTGGAAACAGTCTGTAGTGTTGGTCTGTTTTTTCTGGAAGAAAACTGGTGATATTTTGCTGATCTTAATAAAAGTGAAAATCCAGGTCTGTGTTTGAGACCTGAGAATGATGCAAGGTTGGATTGATAATGAACAGGTTAACAAGTGGGGGCTGCACTAGGTCTTTCTTGCATGTTTAAATATATATAAAGTGTGTATGTTTGTATGCCCATGTACATATGATGCATAATGCGACACATTTTTCCTAGCTGTTGTCTTGGGGATGACCAGGCATTATTATGAAAGACATGAGACAAGGCTTTGCTTTTTTGACAAGCTCTCTTGATCTTTATGTGAAAGATACTCTTAAAAGCTTCGTTTTTATTATGTCTATTAGTGGCAAATACATCCTTAAACACTTTACTGAAATAAACTACAACTGATGGCCCTAATCTGCATATTGTCCTCTGTTACGTCTGAGCAGGGTAGGAGCAGGGGAACTTTTTGGAGACTGTGTCTAGGTTTGTGAGTCTGAGGTTGCTTCAGTGAGAGTCCTGTAACATCTTACATGGCCCTTGGGCCAATTCTCATCTTAGCTGTAAAACAACAGGATTCTCGGGGTCCTTGGAGCACCATGACAGCCCCATCTCTGTTAGAGGATCTTATATCCTTCTGACTTCACATAGCTCTGCATCAATCATGCCCTGGCACTTCAGTGTCTCATGTTCGTGCACACAAAATACCTGTAAGACATGAACATGGTCACGTAGCTGTGTAAGACGGACAGTAAAACAGAGAGGGGAGCCTTACCGAAATAACCAGAGCATGGACTTGGATCCAGATGTCCCAGCTGTCTGACAGTTCCTGAATTATCATTCTGTCCAACGCGACAGTGTAAGAGCTACTTACTGTCCCTGTTCTTTCTTGTTGGCATCAATGCAAACGGGGAAAATGTGATACTGGGGAAAATGAACCGAGTTGGCAGAGCTGCTCACTTGTGGTTCAGAGAGTGGGTGGAGGCTCTCCTTTTTCTGTGTAAATTGGGGATTGGGTTAGTCATACTGTGCCCTTTGCCATATGACTGATGCTGGAAAAGTGGAGTCGTGCACTGTCCATAGCCTCCCAGCCCCAGGGTAAAACCATGTCCACCCCGCAAGTGTAAAGCGGTGTGGGCTGTACCCCCATGTTCAGCCAAGTCATCATCTCTGCTACATTTGCATCATTGCTCAGCAAGATGCCAGGCCTGAGCTTAGTGGAAGTTGTGTGTTACAGTTTGGATAAGGGGAAAAATTCACCAGTTTTTCTAGCATATCTTGTCGTCTGACTGCCAAACTCATTGGCCTTACAGGCAGCTTCTGCCCTTCTGTTTCACTGTTTCTTATTTAGACACGTTCTTTCGTCAAAATCTATACAGAAGAATTTACTTGGAGGATATAATAAATTTCTTGCCCTCCCTGTCCCTTTCAGTCTCACAAGGAAAAAAAAATGTTTTAGGTATGTTTGTAGCAAGTGTTTGGTAATGTTCATTTTATTGTCACAGACTTCTTAAGGCTGTCTAATTTAATAAAATCTCAGTTGTGACAATCTTTCTTTTTCTTTCTTTCTTTACAAAATTAGTGTTGTGTTTTTGAAACTAGAAAGAGTCTGAATGGTTCTAAGAGCATAAGGAATCTTGCCCAAGTGCTGCAAGTGAGCCCTGGGGAGTTATCAAGCTAAAAGCCTAATTGGGGCAATTCTGTGCTCTGAGGAGGAAGAAATCACCAGCATCTACTCTTTCTAGTTTCTGCAGCTCCTGCCAGTGCTGCTGCATAGGCCAGACAGCCGGAGCTCTAACGCATGAGTCATGCGCCTCAGCCCGAGCACCAATGCGGCGGAGCCGGCGCGGGCGCTTGGCACCATGCTGCTCCGGCAGACGTTCCTCCTGAGGCTGAGAAGGAAGGTCCAGCCTCCGTGGAGGTTAATTCAGGATGCTAGTGCAGAGCTCTAAACGAGGCAAAGGTGGTTGTTAAAGGTAAAGGCTTTGTGATCACAGGAGTGATTTTTAGAATGCAAATAAAAAAGTCAGGCAGTGTCTAGATATAATGTATTCTTTCTGTCATCGTTATGAAATCTACAGAGCCAAATTTCTCTTGAAATCTAAAGATCCAATTTTCTGTTTCTCTTTACAGCTGGATCAGTTGGCTGTAGATGCTGCAAAGGAGAAGAGAGATATGGAGCAAAAGCACTCCACTATTCAGCAAAAGGTACTTGAGAGAATGTAGAACATGGATTGCACACCCATTTCTGTTTATCTCTTTGGCATCTCTTCAACGATAGAGAGTTCAATCTCTGCATTGCAACTGCAAGGGATAATATTTTAAAGCACAGAGAAATAGCCTTACATACCGGTAAACATAGGCTTGGGTTGCAGATATTCCCTTTGTGTCATGGGACACAATATTACCTTGCTGTCAAAATTGAACATAATAAGTAAAACAGCAGAGTTTATTTCAATGCTGAGACCTCTAAACATTTCATTAAAACTCTAATTTCCCTGTCATCTTGGATTCAGTGTAGTTGTAAAAGTTGTCTGCACTTCCTCCTATATATCTGTAGAAGAGATATATGCTTTGCACAGTCCTACAGGCCTGCGTGCATATTTGTCTTCAGGGCTATATCAAGTATGAGTTGGATGCTTTCATGTAGAAAGTGGTGGTAGTTATGATGTACAAAGAGCGAAAGTAAACTAAACTGTAGAGATTGTCTAAATTATATGCAAATGTGAAAGCAAAGTAATAACATTAAATTGCTGTTTTGGACAGCCTTTATATGTCCTTTTATTTTTGTTCTCATTTGGGGGAAAATGTAGATACTTCAGACTTTTGGTGGGAGGGGAATGACTTCTGTTGCTTGGATGTTTCAGAAGCTCTAGATCAGTATTGATTTTGCAGGTGTATTTCTAGAAGTTAAAAATATTTCCACTGAACTCTCCGATAGTGAGCTAATACTTCAGGTACTTTTGAAAGGGATTAGATACGAGTTTAAAGGTAATGGAACACTTCTTACTCTCATTCAAATCCATTTTTATGTGATCTATTCAGGTGTCACAAATTCAGAAAGACTTTTAATGTAAATGAAATCTGATGGATAAATTAAAAATTCAGTAGTGAGAATATGCTGAAAATAGAATGATTTAGGTAACCTTATTAGGAGTCAATATTTATTTTAGTGGGAAAAAAATGTAATGCTGCTTCTGCCACTGTTGGTTGCCAGATGTTTTTCTCCTTCAATCTCTCCAGCAGTTGGTAGGAAGTATTAGGGTTTCCTCAGTAGTGCTGCTGTGCTGCATATGCAGGCAGATACAGGATCACTGTGGATAAAGAAAGGACTGTGGGGGGAAAAAGATGGAAATAAAGTTACATTTGTATGTTCAAGCCTAGTCTTACTGAGCCCAAGTAAATTTAGTTTTAGGTGTGGGTAGTAGTTGTGGGTTGCTGTTGAAGGAAAGTAGTGTGTGATGAAGAATGTAGGTTATGGGTAATGCATTTCTAATTGATCGTGGAGATAAGTTGTTTCCATGATTTATGGACATTCCTGTGTCCAATGGTTTTTACACTCATATTTTTTGTTGTTGTTTTCTCTCTTTAACGCTGCTTAAGGCTGCTTTGCAGGTAAACTGTTTCCAATTTCACTATAGTGAAACTTGCAACTTGATCAATTATGTCTTATGTAAATACTCAGTCTCCATTCTGAAACTTTTATCTATGAGTGTGTATGGACCTATCAACTTTGTACTATCATTTACCTCTGTGTACGTGCATATTCATGCAGAACTGTACTAATTAAATAACTCATCAGACTTCTTTTTTCCTT